>OZ018331.1:49813512-50220462 GCA_963969495.1 Ceratothoa steindachneri
GCCAAGTCAACAAGGCCCCCCTGTTGTTCAGAAAGAAAACAACGTTAGAACAGCCGTTGTTCTTTGAGCCCGTTTGGCAAGCAACGGGTCTCACCCTCCACCTGTTGTTCAGAAAGAGAACAACGTTGGAACAGCCATTGTTCTTCAAGCCCGTTCGTCAAAAAACGGTTCTCGTTCTCAAGACATCACTTCCGGATAATTTAATTCCCCCCTTTTTAGCGTTCTTCAAGAGAATGCTTGGTTTCAACAATAACCTCCATTGTTTATCTAGAACATCTCCGATTTTCTGTTACAAGGATTGCTCGTACTTTCGAGCCCGACTTCGCTCTTACTCTTCGAATCAGTCCTTCCACCTCGTTAAGGACAACTCCCCGAAGAACCCTTTTGCTGGAAATCGCCAGTTGGACCGAAGATTCTTTCGCATCGTCTTCCTCTGCACAACAACTTTGTAATTGCGAAAGCTGAGCATTACCTTTAATCATTTAACCTTTTGTCAACGCAACCCTGTGCTTTAAATGGTTTAGCGAACCATTCTCCTTTATTTGTTTGTTTACCGTTTTAAATCTCTCCAAGTCTTAATCCTCAGATTAGTCAGATATTCCCACGACACTTTTCAATCCCCGTTTATGTAACCATTTTTTGTGTGTTGTTGATAGTTTAATTAATAAAACTCTATTTTATTAATGGTAGCCATATTATTTATCCTTGTGCTCCCTCCCACTTCTTACGTATATTGAAGATAAATAAGCCTCTCCAGCCCCCCCCCCCTTTTTGAACTAACCTCGGTTAATCAGATTACCACGCACTCGAAATATAGAAAATTCCCTTAACGAATAGTTATATATGGTATATCGTCGGGAGCCTATTCTACGACATATATACTGTATATACTCGTATATTAAGGGACCACGAGAATCATTCTCCAAAATTTTGATAAAGTCTGAATGCATAGGAAATATTACAAAAGTTGTAAACAATGAAAATTAAAGATACAAACAAGATACGAAACATCTGAGTGGAGGCACCTTCAAAAATGAGTTCAAATTGTCAGAAATTTGGAGAAAATGCATCGAGTTCATGTAAATCTCGATGTCATTTATTAATCATTAGTTCATCATCATTATTACTAACTCTATAATTTAAGAAGTGAATTTTTGAGTATTTGAATAATAATTTCACCTTAGTTTGGTTATGAAATTTTTTTTTATCAATGTCATTTCTAATAATTCTTTTATAATATCAAAATACAAAATGGTAAAGTTCCGAACTAAATATAAGTATCGAAATCTTGTGAATTTTATAAAACCAAAAATTACAAATGGTGAAGTTCAGAAAATTTATTTTTATATATCTTGTTCTTCTATAACTTTATACTTTAGCAACGTGATATTTTGAAAGGGAAGGAATTTAGTTTAGAGTTGCTTTTTAAAATTATTATAATTGGCGAAGTTCAGAATTTATTTAAAAATTTAACCATGGCTGCTTTTATTATTATTATTATTTTATAATTTTATAATAAATTTCATAATAATTAAATCTTAATTAAAATAAACCCTTGAAAGTAAAGTTTACCTGGTTGTTGAAGGATTATCCACCTTAAATCGCTCATTCTTCTTGCACAGCCTCCATCCCGTCGTGTTTGATTCAGAAAATCTATATACTACTCTAGGGTGGACAGGGTGAACGCTCGCTGCGTCGACTCTTGTAGTCAAATGGCTATTTTTGAAAAGGAAAGAGACGAGCCTACGTAGCTTCTCCCAGCTGGCTCGGAGTCCACAGCTATTCCATTGAGAAATTTGTTATACAAATTTAGCTTTCGGGAATTGCAGAGGAAGCGGGGAGTATTTGGAAGTCAAGACTCTCACAAGAATATCCATATCCTTCCCTTAGACAGAGCTATTGTCTCCGCCTTAGTGGATTGATGATATTAGTCGTCCATTGGAGACAAAACTGCATTATCTAATTAATTCAGAAACAGAGGATAGAGTGATTATGTTTTGCTGTGTATTCAGGAAGGGAAAGGGTAGCGGTGTTGTGGCTCTATTATGGAATGAAAATCCGTGCATCGTGATCTCACTCTCATGGATTCAACTCTTTGTCTCCACGACAGAATTTCAACGCAATTTTCACTTGTCTAGCGAGAGTTCTGGTGTTTAACTAATAAGATAAAGTTAAAAAAGAATTATGGAAAGTGTGCAAATTGATACCGTTTGTTTTTGCCACAAACTAAAGCTTGATCGTTGTCATGCAGCCCATTCTACTTTATCGGAATTCGGAAGTGATTAATTCTACATCTCTCTGATTTGGCTAACAAACAGTAAAGAGACGCTCATTCCAGAAAGTAGCGACTAGAGAACAAAGATACACACAAAAGATGAGAAAGCTTATGAAAACATCGAAAATATCCTTGGATATAGACACATTATACCATAAATTATTGATTAATATTCAAAATTAATAATCATGTAACCTATGATAAAATTAACTTCAATAATTTTCATTTATTTATTTTGAATAATTCCTTTAGATTCTTATAACAAATAATGAGATTTAACTTTTATCCTTGTCAGACTGATTCACTTTACTTTCTGTGAATGATAATTATCTTTCCTTGGTCCGAATTATGTAATATTCATTGTCATCTTGCTCGGGATATAATTGAAAGCACTACTCCTTTATTTTTAGCTTCCATCACCTCTGACTTCTACATATCCTCTCGTGAACTACCCTCCAGTGGATCTTAGGATTTTTGCTGGTTCATAATTCGATAGTATTAATAAACTATGAAATTTCTATAAATCACTAACACAAACTGATCAATTTTTTTAAATAATTAGTTGTTAATTTAATTAAAGAGCATCAAATTAATTTTTCTAGTTTCGATTAAACGATCGAAGACTTAATTCGAGTGCGTGCTTGGCATAGACTTGGAGAGGGAATCGATGCGTGACTTCGTTCTTTAAGTAGCCATTACTGTCTCATTGGCTGCGTGGTACGAGACACTGTGTGACCGTATTTCTACCCAAATTTCGTTTCTCTCTCCATCTCGTCAACTCTCACACACACATAAGAAGCTTACAGAATTTGTAACTGTAGATGTGCTTGTGTCACTTTCGAGCTTGTTATTTCAATGCTTATACATATTTGATTTGTATATGTATGCATCGCCCTTTGTTATTGGCTTGTCAATTCATATATTTTCCTAGTCCAGGAGTTAATTAGACATTTCACGCATTCTCACTCTCAAATAAAAAATACGTTACTAACAATTAAATAGTAATAAACTAGCGTCGGGAGCGTCTCATAATGTGAAACAAAAGTCTACATTCTATTAGAGAATCTTATGAAATTGCTTCTCTTTTTTCGCTTAGAGAAGTGTAAATCTCTCTAGTTATTGCTTTCAGGAATATACCATCGAAAGTGACGTTGCTCTAATTATATTTTAGGCGATGTACATTTCCCAAAATGGCCATAAACGCAACTACTGGCAGAGCGACGAGGAAGGGTAGATCGCTGGCTTGGGCAATCTTTCGAAGATGATTGCATCCTTACGGTCGTTAACAGAGAAAGGAAAAAGAAGACAGTAATTGGTGAATGCTCTGCCATTAACCGTCGTAGTAATAAATGTGCAAAATTACGGAAGTTAAAAAGGAGATCGAGAGAGAGAGAGAGAGATCCGGAAGGAATCTTATTGCCTTACTTCTGAAAGAAAGATCGATCCCATTAGTGGCAAAGAATTCTTCTATATCTGGTTACTTATGTATCCTACAGATCCTGACAACCACAAGTTGTCTTCTCTCTGGAAAAATTGAAACCTCACTAGAAAAATACAAACTTCTCCTCTTAAAGTTTCTGGCGGGGAGATCCTCTTTGGTTTCACTTCATAGTTTTAATTAAACAAAAACACAGACTCTTCTTTATTGAAAGCTGCCCATCGGATTTCTCCTTTCATTTTAGTGAATCCTCAAATTATTCTTCAATTTTAACTTCTATTCTTCCCCAAACTCATAACAATCACTTTACCTCACAATTATTTCACTATAGTCAGACCACACAAAGGGACATTAGGTGTACCATAAGCATTCATGCTGCAATTGAGGTCTCGACGATTTAGCACCCATCCGGCCCCAATTCGCGAGGAAAGATATCCAGTTATGTAAAAAATGTTCATATTTTCAATCTTGGCCTCTTTTTTTTACAGATCTCTTCTGACAAACCTTCCTGTTGGAATGCCTTCCTTTGTTTTAATTTCTTAGTTTTAATTAGCAAAGAACAACAGAAATCTCCAAATATCGATGAAGGCTCTATAATTTAATTCAAGTTCTACTCTAATGGAAAGAAGTGATTGGCAGTCGATGACCCTTTTCTACGGTCTTGAAGTTGTTCGCTCATGAATAATGGTGATTCACGCGCGCGCGGTAAAATGTTTACTCATTGTAAGTATATTATATTATGATATTGTATGTTATTACATAATATTATATGATACTACATATTAAATTGAATTAACTGGAGAATCCGCAGCCCAAATGTCTTGGGCGGTGGATTCTACAGTTGAGTAATTCTGGGCGGCAGATTCTCCATTTGAGTAATTCTGGGCGGCGGATTCTACAGTTAGAATATTTATGGCAAACTGGATCAACTGGAGACATAAAATCCAAATGATAAGATTTAAAGTTATGAATGGTAAAAGATACTCTAAATTTTTTATAAATATCAGACTATGAGTCTAAAATAAACAGGTCTTCTTCACTTGGAGATATGACGAGTGATGAAAGGACATATAACAGTCATAACATATCAGTTATATCTTATCAGTTAGTCACTAAGATAAGACAAAAGATACGATTTTAAATCATAAAAGTTGGAAATACAAATATGAAGTTGATAATATGCCTAGAAATCTCTATAAATATAAGATCTCAGAGAATTTAAAGCCGATAAGTAGTATACTAGTGAATAAGGTGACTGAGTATTTTTTGCTCATAATTTTAAACCCATGGCAGCTAATAACTTTAACCGAGATACACTCATACCATTATTAGTACAGGAAGATGCCATGCCCACCATAGTATTTATGCAAAATAAAGGCATTCTCAAGAGCCAAATGAACTGTATTTACTGCAACGAACAGTTAAATTTGTGTAAGCGTAAATCTTTGAAAGACGGCTATCAGTGGCGTTGTTACAATTTAAGGTGCCAAAAGTATAAAGCATGTGTTACTTCAATCAGAAAAGGATTTTTTCGAGAAGTTTAATTTGAAATTAAGTTTTTGGTTGCACATAATGTATATGTGGTGCATCCAAGAAAGTGTACAAAATGCAGTTAATACGGTGTCAATTTGCAAAAAAACTGTCATCGATATTTTCAATTTGTTTTGTGAAGTGTGTCAAAATTTAACTTGGAGGACCTGGAACAATTGTTAAAGCCGATGAATCCTGCTTTGCCCATAAAGTAAAGCACCACAGAGGACGAGGAAATGAAAAATCCACTTGGGCTAGTGGACACTAGTTTCACTCCAGCTGTTGGCTACATAGAAATTGTAGAACGCAGAGATTCCATTAAGCTTCTTGGAATAATCGATGCTGTTGTACGACCCGGTTCTGTTATTCACACGAATAAATGGAAATCTTATCGCCACATTCAACGAGATCTTGAACTTAAGCACAGGAGAGTAAATCATAGCATTAACTTTGTAGATCCTCACACGAGTGTGCATACCCAAGCTATTGAGTAATATTGAAATAAACAGAAACAGAAAATTAAACAAATGCGAGGTTGTCGAAGAAATTTATTAGCAACCTATTTAAGTGAAATGATGTGGTGAGATAAGTTTGGAACCAATGCTTTCCAGTATTTATGCGAACATATAAGCGAACTATATTCATGATAGGTTTTTATTCTATAAAAAAAAAGTAAAATCATTTATTTTTTTATAATTATTTACTGTTTATTATGTTAGCTTACATATTTAATTTGTGTGTAATAAAGATAAACATTATTTGCTTTTTGCTATTGTATTCCTTTAAATTATAGATATAAGTTCGGGTGGCAGATTCTCCAGTTGAGTAATTCTGGGTGGCGGATTCTCCAGTTGAGTAATTCTGGGCGGCGGATTCACCAGTTGAGTAATTCTGGGCGGCGGATTCTCTTGTTGATCCATTAAATTATATTATATGATGTCACACGATATTATATATTGTATGATATTATTAGGTTTGAAACAAATATATCACACAACTTTTATTGATGATTTATAACGAAACAATACAGCAAAATAATTATATCAATGAACAATGTAATCACTGTTATTTTCGAGTAACTGCTTCGAACGACGGGAGAGATCATGAATCTCTTTGTTGTATGTAAAATTAAACTGTTGTGATATCAAAGAAGTCTACAAACTGCAGTTTTGAGTTCGTCATCATTTGCGGACGCTTTGCAATTCGAGAAGTTTTGCAGTGCCCGAAATAGATAGTTGTCTGTTGGTACCAGGTCTGGCGAGTACAGTGAGAGAGAGAAAACATCGCACTCCAACTACAACAGTTTTTTACGGGTATAATTTGAAACGTTTAGTCGGGCGTTATCATGAAGAAACATGAAACTTCTTTCAGTTATTGCCTGTATAATTGAGCATTGATAGACTGATTGTATTCCAACTTTTCCCAAAACATCATGCCCTTCATAGCCTTCCAGATCAAAGAACAAGCTTATTTTGATTAATTTATATAGGTTCATGAATTTGTACAGGTACAACTTTGTCTGTCTACCTACTTTAACGTTTCATGTTCTACTGTACACAGCATTTCTAATCATCAGTAACTACTTTGTTTAGCCTATCAAAACGACGTTTCATGTACAGTAGTGTCATGCAGGCATTCTTGTGGCACTAACGGTAGAGGTCGGTTAGTTTAGTTTGAATCCATATCTCCAGTTTTCTGACTTTGACCATTTCTTCTAATTGATGTAAAATGGCTGTATGGCAGATGCTACACATTTCAGCCAGATCGCGTTATGTCAGATGCAGATCAGCTTAGACACAGGCGCATAAACGTTAATTGTCAATAAGTGAGGGTTGACCATTTCTTAGCCCATCATGAGGATCGAATTGACCACGCTGAAACTTCTTAAACCAATCGTAACCTCTGCGATGACTTATTATGTCTTCTCCAAATGTTTTGTTGATACAACGTTGCGATTGGACAGCATTTATGCCAGACGTGTAATCATACAGTAAAACATTTCTTTGCTGCTCACGAGAAAGAGTCATTTGATGGGTATTTTTTGTAACCTTATATATCAGAAGGTGACCTAGACTTTCCTATGTCTCGTTTGAAAGTACATAGACCTCATCTACCTCGGCTCTAGCTCACTGTGCACTTTCAAGTGAGGCCACATCAACTATTCTTACAAACTGTATAAATAAAGTATGAATAAATATACTTTTAAAAAAGGTTGTACGGGAAATTTGTTTCTAACCTAATATATGATATTATTTTACTAGGGAGAGTGCGCAACTCCCCTGAATCTGCCTTCACCACACAAATAATAATAATTATAATCGGCAAGTAAAGATATTTCTGTGCCACAGTATAAGAATTTCATACAATATGAATCTCAAATTATTTGCGACAGGACCCTTATCCGGGGTCACGCCGGGTACCTATGCTAGTGACATATATTTAAAGAGTTTCTTTATAAACCAAAAACGCAGAATTTCTCAAAACTGATGGAATTTGTGAAGAGGATTTTACAAACTCCGCAACTTCCCGCCCAAATTAACTCAAAACTCACCTTAACTTTTAGCATTCCACCAGAAAATAAATGATGGTATGTATATAATTTTATTTTCCGGTGAATAAAAATAATTATATTAAAAATTGGTTGATTTACGATTATGTAAAGCTCTGCTCTGCGTATATAATTTTTTTAAATTTAAGATTAAATCATGTAAATTTTTTATTTATCGGAAAATACTTTTTATAAAGTTCTCTTATAATTTTAATGAATTAGTAAACTAAAGCAATCCTCAAAAACAAACAAATCGCCCGCGAGTTTGGGGAACTTGTACGCCCTGGTGTGCTCTGGGTGCATGATTCTCTACGTAAGCGGTTTTAAACTTTATAACTATCTAAATTCAATATATTAAATAAAACACAAACAAGTCTTCTCGGCTTAGTGTTAGGCGTGATAGCATTCGCTAATGGAGTCTCTTGGTCGTTATTCTTTTCACTACTCTTTTCCTTCTGATAGATCCATCTTTTATTTCCTCCGTCTCTACTACACTCAAGAAATATCTAGGGGGCGAACGGATATCAGTCATATAAGAATAGTTCCAACAAGTCAGGGAACTTACATATGTGGTAACACAAATTTCAGTGATACTTAATTCCTAAATATTTGTAACTGAAAGGACATATATCAGGAAAGATTGAGAAGTGGTTGTCAGAGAATTTTTACGATCTCACCAACGCCAGTTTTTGGCCTCATAATTCCCTAGAATTTAATTCCATGGATTACTATGTGTTAGGAGCGTTTGTGAATGAGACCACACTGTGTATACAAAATAAGACACGAGCTGGTGGGCAAGATAAGGAGGTATTTGAAGATCTCCCCAGTGAAAAAGTGAGGAAGGCATGTGACAAGATTTTAAACCGTCTAGAGGCCGAGGTGGAAGATTGTAAAGTCTTTTGCGGAACCCGGTTCACGCGGCCCAAAATAAATAAACACATAAAGTTTATAGAAGTCCAGGGATATAAAGGCCTACCAGAAATTGACCAGAATTAATCAGAATGGTGCTAAATGATGAAGTATCCTCAAGGGGTTAAATAAATACACACACAAAAGGTATTTACAGTATTATTTACAACAAAATTAAAATGAAATAAATTAACTGTTAACAAATTATACGGCGGTCATCAAACAATAAGACAAGTCACAAATGCTTAACACATTCGAAGTACCACAAGTCGTTTTAACTAAAAAGATATTCGAACATAGAAAAATGCGTTCTATGGATAAATTGTTTAAAGTCGAAACTACACGCGCCGTGGAAGATGAAAATAGGCTTCGCTACTCTAGTGACAGGCGTTCCCTCAATAACCTCCTTGTTTTACGTCCCTTACCCGAAGGCCCAAAGTTGCGTGAATAACACTTAATTAATTTAATGGGGACTTAAGAAGAAAGAGATACTCCAAAATACCTGATACCAGAGCAGTGAAGCAATAACTCACGTGGGGAACCCAGGCGAAAGAGGCTCGGCGACGATGAGGGAATTCGACCCAAGTCAACAGGGGTGAATGCCTTGGTGGTCTTTGGCGAAGAGAAACCCACAGACGGCGATCTCGTGGCGAAAGGCATTGGGACCACGGGGAACGATGATTTGAAGCCCTAACGATTCGAGAGAATAAATTCGAGATAACAGAATTCCCCAAAGAGGAGATGGCGAGGTGACTAGGAGAGAAATTTCACGTACCCAGTGTGAACGGCTTCCCAAGGAGAACACTTGCAAACGTAACTGGAAGAGCACAATTTGATGCAGTCGACAGATGGGCAGCGACAAGGCTGGCAGGAATCAATGGCAAAAAATCCTCGCTGCAGGAAGGAATCTAGGACGGCTCTGCAAAAATTAATAACGTCAAAGTAAGTGACGGACAACGATTCGGAGGAGCAATCAGGCAGAATTCTCGAAACAGAATAACTTAAAAGGGCTCACGGCCTCATTTATATCCATTAGTCCGAAGGGAAAAAAGGGAAGTGGGGCACAAAGGACAGGGGGGGATTAATCGCTTTCCCTACGAAACTTAGACTGGTAGGTTGCAGAAGTTTAGGCCAAAAATGGTAGCCTCGAATCGGGTCAACCTGCGATAAGCGCTATAAACTATGATGAAAAACGGAATGCATGGGAATCTGAGGGCCTACCCTTTACAAAGCTGAATGAGGATACTTTGAGTAAGGTTTTATATCCCAGTAAAAATCCTGCTGATATTGTTGATATTTTAAAATGTTGGGTGGTAGGCTGTCATTCAAACCAGCAAATTGACTCCGAAGAACTGCATAAAGTATATGTAATTAGGAAAGCTCAAATTAATTAAATTACATCAAAGTATGTTGATTTACATAACGATCAAGTGTATTTAAGACACATAAATCATTAGCTTTCTGAGGTTTATTTATGACTATTAAAACCACTTCCCGTTGCAGGGTGAAAAATGACTGTTGGGTGGTTAAAACTAAATAATTTTTAACCATCTTCGTACAGACTTGTACCTCTGTCGCAAAGTTCAGATCAATTGGTCCAGATTTGCGCTCGTCTCTAAAACTCTAAAAATGATCGAGATACAAAGAATTATATATAATAGGCTCGATTGTCTTTTTTATTTTGATTCGCTATTATCTTTTACCTTCAATCCTCGTTGCTATTCATCTGCAATGAGGAAAGGCTTCATCTCGTGTTTCTAATCTCTTAGCTTTTACACTCTCGTCATTGTACATATATCTCTCATTTTCTGTCTTTCTCTCTCTGTCTTGCACTCTCTCTATTCCACCTCTATCTCTCTTCCCCACTCTCCCTCTCACTTACCCTCCCCTCTTTCTCTTTATTTTTCTCCTCTGTCTCTCTCCAAAACTCTCACTCTGCAAATGTCTCTGTATCCCTCTCTCTCTCTCCACTCTTTTCTCTTCCCTTGCCCTCACTCTATACTGCTTGAATCTCTACTGCCACAGACACGATGTTCGAACCACCTTCTCTCTTTCATCCACCGCTGTCTCTTCCTTGTCACAGTCCTTCTATGTCCGATCTCTTAACCCGTTCTCTCTTTTCCAAGATCGTCTAAATTCTCCACCCTAACATTCTTCTATCTCCCTCTGCCCCTTTCTGCTCCACTCCCACTGACCTTTCTCTCTCCGTTCTCTCTCTTTCTCTTTCCCTTTCTCTCTTACCCTCTCACTCTTTTTCCCTCTTGCACTCTCCCCCTCTATGTCTCTCTGAAAAAATAGAGGGAGAGAGGTGACGCCCCCTTGTCGTGGGAAGAGAGCTTGTGCGTACCTTTGACTTTTCGAGCTATGTCTGATGGGGTACCTCTCTTCTGCGTACCCCTGGTAGGGCTTCCCTTGTTAATTTAGTCGAAAACGAGGTTCCAGACTAAGTGCATCTTCTTATTTTTTCTACTCTATCCTTCTTCTTTTTTCACTTTTATCCTATCTCTTCCAGTTACTATACATAAAACAACAAAAAAACTACTACTATCATGTCACTCTCATTCTTCTTTCCATCTTTACACATATAAGGACCAGAAAGCTACCTCATGCGTCAGAAGAGAGGCTTTGGAACCTCTATAAACAACGCCAATCGACGCTCACTGCTTGCGAGAGACTAGGGCTAGAGGTGTCTTAGGCGTTGGGGCACGATGAATGGGATGAGGGTAGTGCCCCATTAACCCCTTCCCTGGCGTATAATTATTGACCATTCCCAGTGACCGTTGACGGGTGCCTCTGGTAGCATTGGTCCGGGGTGACGGCCCTTTGTTCCTAGGTTGGTTGCCAGGCTAATAAAAAGCCTTAGGTCGAGTCTCTTGGTGTGGCGGGATATCCATTGAAAGCTACTCCGAGATCCTGGCCGTCATGAAGGGAACTAGTAGCAGTTTAGTACGGGGCGTGCTCTGTTGTTCACCTAGTGATAAATCGATGGCCCCTTCGGGGACCGTCTGTGCTGCTTGGTTTGGAGCCACGGCACGCTGAGGTTTGACGATTCGGTCGGACGAACAGCAGCACATGGAGCGTGCCTTCTGAAAGATCCGAAATCTCTCCAATCGATAGGTGGGAGCGACTCACGCGGGGAGAAGTCATCAACCCCTCTTTTTTATCTTTGATTGGTCACGAGTTTTCAGAGAGAGAGAAAACGCTCAAAATGACTTGCAAAAATGGACCCGTTCGTCTTAAACACAAATGTGCAACATGCCAGTTAGAAAAGTGTTGCGTTGACTTTCCGGAGGGCTGCTACTCAAAATGCAGCCCGGAAAGTATTTTCACTACCTGTATACTGACGCGAGAGGTGAAAAACCTGAAAGACCTCTATAGAGCCTCAGAGGAGATAGCTAAAATCCTTGAAAGAAAGTTTGAGAAACTCGAAGCCCTTCACGCAGCTCAGATTCAATGCCTAAAAGAGGCGCCGCCCAACGAAGTGTCGAAATCCCTTGGTACCCAAGCGGAGATTCCGGCATCATCTGATGCTAAGCTAGCTGAGGCGAGAGAAAAAGAAAAAAAAGAAGAAAAAAGAAAAAGAATAAAGTTGAAACAAAAGAAGAAGAACCCAAAATAGAAGAAAAACGGGGATAAGAAAAAGAAGGATAAGAATGTGGAGAGTAAAGAGGAAAAGGGGAGGCCTCTTCCACAAGGGAAGACCCCGTCTTCAGAGACCAAGTGGCCGAAGGTAACCCTGATTGGTCACTCGCAAACACGGGATCTGCAGGCGCTGCTAGCGGCCCGCATTCGCACTAGCGTGAAGGTAAGCTGCCTGCCAGGAAGGGGTAACCACAACATCAGAGTAGAGGCAGAGAAAGCTCAGATTTCTGAGAACTCAGTTGTTGCTCTGATGGTGAGTGGCAACGACCTCTCCCTCCGAGGAGGTTAGGTTGGCCTCAATGGTAAGACAACCCAAACGGTGATGAAAGCCCTGGATGACATAGGGCTTAAAACCCGCAAACGTGTCGTGATTGGGATGCTTCCGACAAGAGGTCCATCCCGAACCGCTCACGAGAGAAAAATCGCAGTGAACAGAATGTTGGCGGATCTCTGCACGGCAAAAGGAGTCTTCTTCGTAGACCCCTATCGTACCTTTATCGGTAAAGAAGACCTCTAACAAAGGGACGAGGTACATCTCTCCTTTAAAGGGAAAACCTCTCTCGTCAACCTAATTTAAGATGTCGTGGAACGCACACAAAGAAGCGTTCGAAACAGAGCGAAAGCGGACGTACGCCAGCATGCCCGTGTCACTTCTAAAACGACCTTCTCGGAGTGCGTCAAAAAGGGTGTGACCATGAAAACAGAGAAGATGGGAAACGGAAGAGCGTAGGGAGTCCTACTAGGAGACTCCATAAAAGTTCTTCTGTTTAATGCGAGGTCAATCAGGCTCAAGTTTTTTGACCTCCGTGGCCTTGTAGCAACCTGAGATGGTGGGCATAACAGAGTCGTGGATAAAAACTTCAAGCCGAGATTTTGAAGGTGAATTCACGATTTCCGGTTACCAGCTCTTCTTGAAAGATAGGCCAGACAGAGAGGGTGGTGGTGTGATGTTGTATGTCAAGGATACCCTTAACTCAACGGATTGCAACATTGTATCCAACCATGAACTACTAGCTGTTGACCTAGAGATACGTCGTGCCAAATACAGGACCCTGGTGCTTTATAGACTTCCTGCTTAACTCGTTGAAAAGGACAGAGATCTGTACCAGCTACTAGGAGAACTTGTAGAATATAGAGTGTGTATCGTCATGGGGGATTTCAACACACAAGTTGACTGGGAAACCAGAAAACCCTGTGGCGAGAACGCACTACTCCTGGAGTTCTCGAACAACGTGTTCCTGATTCAATGGATGCGAGAGCCAATGAGACGAGACAATATCCTCGACTTGGTTTTCACCTCTGAGGATGACATCGTTGAGGACCTCTCTGTTGGCGAAGAGCTCGTTGGCATTCACCACCCCTGAAGGCAGGGCTTGCAACTAGTAAATCGAGGAAACTTGATTTAAGAATAGCAGACTTTGCCGGTTTTCCTGCTGGACTGACTGGCGCAAGGCTAGAAGTGTGCGATGCTGTTAAAGACTCGTGGAACAGTTTTAAAACCACATTCATGAGTCTTCAGTCGCGTTTCATCCCTTTGAATTGTCCCCATCGGTCTTCTGTTCAACCAAAGTGGTTTTATCGAAATATCGGCCAACTTCTTAGGGAGAAGAGAAATATGTACCGGCAATCGAAGATCTCAGGTGACTTTGACGAATACCGGAGGCTATCCAGGAGAGTGAAGCTCAGCATAATGGCGGCTAAGCGGTCTGAGGGAACTCCAAGTGGCGAGACTCTGTAAAGAGAATCCTAAGGAGTTTTCGGATATGTAAACAGCCGTTAACCAATTCATCGAACGATTGGCCCTTTGTGGAATGAGGAGCGGACATTTAAGCACTCAGATGCAGAAAATGCTAACCTTGCCAACGACTACTTCTCTTCAGTGTTTACTGAAGAGTGTGGTCCCATCCCCAGCCAATGTATTCCTACTCGGGTGAAAAGCTGGAGGATATGGACTTCCCTGAAAGAGAAATAGAAACGAAAATCAGTGACCTAATGACGAATAAGTCACCTGGCCCAGATGGGTTTCTACCTAAAGTGTTAAAAGAAGAGGGCGATCAAATGTCACGACACCTGAGCGCAATTTTTAACATGTCAATCCGGACCGAATGCGTTCCTAGAGACTGGCGTGAAGCGGAGGTGACTCTTATCTTTAAAAAAGGAGACCGTAGCCAACCGTTGAACTACCGACCTATCAGTCTCAGTTCGATAGTGGGTAAACTCATGGACAGCATGATGGTGGAAAAAATGACTTCGCATTTAGAGTCAAACCTGCTACTGAGGAGTTCCCAGCAAGGCTTCCGAAGGCAACGGTCATGCCTGAGGAACCTTGTGGAATTCTCCACTTTGTCTTCAGTCAGCCAGATCGGGACAAGGCGGTGTATGTGGTCTACTTAGACTTTCAGAAAGCCTTTGATAAAGTACCACACCGCCGCCCTCCCCGGAAAGTGCAAGCGCTGGGCATAGGCAGAAAAGTAGTCGGTTGGATAGAGAACTGGCTAAGTGGTAGAGGGCAACGAGTGGTGGTGAATGGACAGGTTTTTGAGTGGGTGCCCGTTACTAGCGGGGTGCCTCAAGGTTTTGTCCTGGGACCACTACTATTTATCATCTACGTCAACGACATGGACGGTGACATGTTTGCGAAGATTTCCAAATTTGCCGACGATACTAAGCTTGGTATGAACGTTGAAAAAAATGGAAATACTGCTCGCCTGCAGGAAGATCTTTGGAAGATTGGGGAGTGGTCGGACACGTGGCAAATGCCTTTTAACGTGAGCAAATGCAAAGTGATGCATATCGCCCATCGAAGCCCCCAATTTTAGTTTATCCTTAAGGGCACTGCTCTTAAATCCACTGACACTGAGAAGGGCTTGGGTGTAACAATCACTAGTGACCTCAAGTTCACGAAACAGTGCATTGAGGCGGAGAAAAAGGCCCAAAGGATGCTAGGCTACATAAAGCACCAGTTTGGATATCGGAACAAAGGGATTGTACTGTGTTTGTACAACTCACTTGTCTGACCGCACCTGGAGTATGCCTTACAATTTTGGAGTCCTTCATTTTGAAAGGACACTGCGAGATTGGAACGCGTGCAAGTCAGGGCAACCAAACTGATTCCCTCTATCAGACATAAAAGTTATGAAGATAGATTAAAGGAATTAGATCTGTTCTCGTTGGAAACCCGTAGACTGCGTGGTCAGCTCATCGAAGATTTCAAAATACTTCGAGGGTTCGGCAATGTTGAATACAGGGATATTTTCACACTTGTTGAGAGCAGAACAAGAAATCACGGCTTTAAACTTGAACTGAAGCGTTACACCACGATCTGTGTGTAAAATCTTTCACGTACAGTATCTGCAGTAGTTGGAACGCACCTCTAGGGAAAGTTGCCAACAGTGAATCTGTTGACCAGTTCAAGTCAAGACTAGATAGGGTCTTGAAAAGTGGCCGTTTAAGGACATAAAGCAATTGAGCAGAGATGTGCCCGCTCGACTGCCAGTCCTAAGGTACCCTCTTTGAATGGACCCTAAGGTCTTATAGGGTACTTTCTTTCCTTTTTACTCCTTTTTCCTTGTTACTCCAAGTCTCTCCTCTCACTATCTCACTCTATTATCTCTTTTCTTTTCAACGTCTTCCTCACTCTTCCTCTTTCACCTCCTATTCCCATCTCTCTCCCTCTCTTTCACCCTTTTTCCACACCTTATCCCCCCCACTATTACTCTATCTTACATCTAATCTCTCCCTTCTTTCTTTGTTTCATCCCTCTCTCTCCCTCTACCTCCACCTCATAGTCTCCAATCTCTCTCTCTCTTTCTCCCCTCTATCTCCCCTACCCTTTCTATCCCACCCTCCCTCAATCTATCTCACTCTTTCTCTTCTTCTCTTTCAACTGATCACTCTCAAACTCTCTTGTTCACTTTCATACTTCCTACCTTTCTCTCTCTGTCTCAGCTTATCACTCAAACTTTTTCGTTCCCTCCCATACTCTCTCTCTCTCTTGCTCTCCCACTTAATCTACTCCTCTCTATGTCGCCTCTCTGTACCTTTTTATCTTCCATTTCTAGTTCTCCCAATCTTTGTCTCCCTTTTTCTCTCCATTTCTTTTTCTCTCATTCTCATTCTTTCCTCATCCCTGCGTCCCTCTCCTCTTTATCCCCGTTCTCTCTCTCTCCCCGACGAAAAATTTAGGCGTGCATATCAGCTGCTCTCTGAAATTCGCTAGACAGTACGCTGATGTATAAGAAGTGGCCATAGACTCATTTGGTAGATAAAGAAACACTTTCGTTTTCAAACATGTTAATTGTGCTCAACCTGTACAACTCTCTCATCTGGCTACACCTTGACTACGTCGTAAAATTCTGGGTACCATCGTTGCACTAAAATATTGAACGGGTAGAAAGGGTTCAGGCAAGGGCCACCAACCTGATTCTGTCAATTAGACACAAAGGAAACCGATACTGCCTACTAGAATTTGAGCAGTTTTTCCTGAACAAGCGTCGTATACGTGGTCAGCTCATTGAAGCAAGCGTGTACTACAGGAATTGAAGGTAATATATTTTTCCTTACCCATGGCTATTTTAAGATATACTCGTTTTAGTAAGAAATATGAGGATCACCATAAAATAAATTGCCGTGACTTGCTTACGACAATGGATTCAAATTAGCATAGGGCACATAAAGCTTAAGTAAGTTCGATAGATTGAAAGACATGATGATTACTTTGACGATTTTGTGAATTTTTTTTTATTTTGGTATCAATTTTTTAATCATTACATTATTTAACATTTCCGCTCATACTTGTGTTCAGTTATAAAGGTCGAACCGATACACATAATACTGAGGTAGGATTTCTCTTACATTGAAAAATAACAACATTCCTAACATAAATTACAAGAAGAACGGATGGAATAATCGAAACTAGTAATTTAAATATCAAATAGACACTCACTCAAGGTAATTCAATAATATTATGTTAGAGAGGTGTGAGGTTCGAGGTCTTGCTCAGGTGATGTTTTTTTTTGGTGTCTTTTTCGGGGTGATTTCCTTTAAGATCTCTGTTGTTTTGATATGTGTAACCTTAGCACACACCTTCTTTATTAGGCAGCATAATCCTGGCTGTGGTAGATGCCTGCTAGTTTGCACGCCAACCACAACTGAACGATAGCTTTCATTTCTACAAAGAAAGGACACCTTAACATTTAACCTATATAAATATATATATATATATATATATATATATATATATATATATATATATATATATATATATCTATATATATATATATATATATATATATATATATATATATATATATATATATATATATATATATATTCAAAAAAGACTCACAAAGTAGAACGTGAGGAAAGCAATAATATGAAAATTAACCCACATGAAAATGAAAAGATGAATCCAAGTACTTTCGAAATATAGTTGCAAGATTATTTTCAAGGAATAGCATGAAAATGAAAAAGACAATCTTATATAGGGTACAAAGATACGAAAGGAATGTCCATCACATAGTACAAACCAATGGAAAAACACAAAAACAAGACAGAAAAATACCAATATATAGAACAATAGGCAACTAATAACCAGCATATGCATCCCTAAAACGATGTACCCCCAACAACGCCGTGTATATGAATGGAAATCAAGTGCAGATTATATATATATATATATATATATATATATATATATATATATTAACGCGGTCCCCCAAACTGAAAATTATATTTCTTTCTCTCCACAGGGCTAATTTTATTACACTTCACGGAATGGAATTAAATGTTAAATTTCGTATCTCTATCCGATCATTTAAAGGTTGCCCCACTTTTCACATTTACTTCATCAGGTTGGTCTTTTAGAGTAGGGGATGATCATTCTGTGTTCGCGAATGAGACGGAATATGAATTGCTTCTGCTCTTCATCCTTCGTCAGCGTCGTATTATACCCCTCTGCCAGGGCCAATCTTCATTCAGCTGCGTCGTTCACTACTCTCAGGCTTTTGGCTCTGGCCTGAAAGTTCTCTTACAGCTTGTCCTCTTTCGAGTCAAAGGATACATATGCATGATGCCCTGCTTCTCTTTTCGGGATACGCCTTTCTTCATTTCGTCGAAAACACGATGCGACCTTTTAGTAAAGAAGGCATCAAGGCGGATTTCCCGTGTTCTACAATTTTTTACGGCGTGGGTGATCTTTGATCGGTTTCTTAGTCTTCATCAGAGTCACGCAGTCTGCCTACATCTTGCCTGGAACCCGGGCGTCAAACAGGGTAAGAATGACCAAGTCTTCCGCCTAATACAAGAGGTGCCGTTTAAGGCCATTGCTCACGGTTACAGCGACTTTTATCTATTTCGCGTACTTCTGGAGTTCAGTCAGCCTCCTGATGCCGTTGTATGGTATATTGGATTAAAGAGGAGCTAGGTGCCAAAAGCGAACGTAAAACAAAACAATGAACAGTGCCATGAGAGTCATATTCCGCTCCTCTCGTTTACTGACTTGAACTGGTGTTGTAACAGGAACTTCTTGAGGCATTATGTGCCCTTTGACATCCACCTCGCATGGTGGATGTCAGTTTAGAAAATTTTAAAGTAATTAGCCTTTCACTAAGGTTTAATCATCAACAAGGTAAACATATTCGTTATCGTTAAGGTAATTAAATCAAAAGTAACCTTATTCTCAGTAGACACCTTAAATCAGAATTATTCCACCCAAGAAATAAGAAACTAGTATTATTAGTAAAGACGCTAAGATTAATTCAAAACTAACTTAATAAACGAAATTATTCAATTTAAATCAATAATAATCAAACAAATTATAAAAATACTGATAATGAATCATTTCCATAAAGATAACTAAAGCCCAACAAATATGCAAAGAAAAATTTTATAGAATACCCAAAGGGCAACCCTGAGAAATGTTTGAGGGCATCTCCCCGAAATACTTGCGGAATAGGGTGGAGCGAAGAGCCTTTTTTCTGAAATTTAGTTTGCCACCAAGAGATTTTTATGGGACTATCTATCTAATTAAAAGTCCTAAAAGGATTTTTTGATACGATAAATTTTAAAGGTTCCTCAACGCCATTGAAAATTGAAAATAATGCGATTTTTAATTGGATTATATCTGAAAAATAAATTCGAATTTTGAATAGATACCTCCAAAAAAATAATTATTGTATTGTAAAGAACAAGTAAACGAAATTTAAAAGTAATCAATGGAATATTATAGCAGCGTACGTGAAAATTACATATGTTTCAGTAATGCGGAGGATGTCGTTGAGAAAGGATGTGTGTCTGTGTGTGGCTCTGTCTAGTGTCTATTGTTTTAATCACATTCTTCTATTTGTATTTAATAACAGTTATTTATAGTATACAATAAATATTTATACACGTTTTATTATATTTCAGAGCTAAATAATATGTAGGGAAAAAATTAAAACAATATTTAATATTGGCATTTAAATCTAGAACGCGTCATAAAATTGAAAGCCCTTTGTTTGGCGTACCCTGCGCCATTAGTGAACGACTGTTGCCAACTTATAAAGATGTTATAAAATATGTTTTGTTTGAGCAAGATAAGGGAAAGTACCGCAATAGAAAAGACCCGCCAATTAAACAAATTATAACATTAGTAGCGGATTAGTTTATTTTTATTTAGAAAACGGCATCAATCCCTTGTGTGTTAATACAGGCAGTTAGAAAAATAATTTTAAATTATTATTTAAAATATCAGACTTTACTGAGAAAGAGTAGCAGGAAAATGCGACATCATTTAAACAGAAATGTGACGATTTTCCAAAGAATGCAGAACAATTGTTTGATATTTCGTGTTGTAAATGCGATTGCTTTGAAAATTGTTCTTGTACCAAAGTAAAGAAGGTGCCGCTATTGAGACGAACGCTTCTGGAAAACCAACAAACAACTAGGAAAATGGAAATAGGTAATTCGATCAAATTCAATCAGGGAAGAATATTCAGAGAGCAGTTAGGAAGAATCGTGAGTATTGTCTCTTAAATCAACCATCTACCTCGACAGATAATCTGCTGATGAAGGTAGTAACAATGTGTTTACTTCATCTGTGAAACGAATAAAGGTAAACAAAACATTTCCATCCAAGACTCCATCTAAACGAATAAAATTGTCAGAATTTGCATTGGGATGTGACCGCACTGGTGTTTCTGATCGAGATGCAGCTTTAATAACAAGTTCAATTCTTAAGAACATATCCTCAAAGGAATCCAAAGAAACTTCTGTAGTAGTTGACAGGTCAAAAGTTAGAAGAGAGTGTGTCAAAGAATGTACTACCCTACAGCAAGGAATTAGATCGGATAAGCCAATATATTCTATTTATTTTGAGAATAGAATAGATAGCATATTTGTTGTTGAGACGATGAAGGGAACTCATCACAAGAAGAAGATAATGGAAGGGCATATCTCTATGATAGAACAACCTGGTTCAGAATACATACTTTGGACACCTGACAATGAAGACAGGTTCTGCTAAAGCAATATGAGACGCAATATTCTCGTATTTAGAAGCAAATGACATCACAACTGACGAACTCTTTACTGTGGGATGCGATGGAACGGCGGAGAGTGAATAAAGAAACAAAAGCAAAACTTAATAGACCACTCTATTGGTTTATTTGCCAGCTCTCAGTAAAAGAGTTTGCTTTGTGCCATTTGCTAAAAAATTTGGATTGGAAAACAACGGAGCCTCGAGGATGTGTCGGACCTATAGGAAAACAACTGGATAAATGTGAGTCTCTCAGTGTTGTTGAATTCGAGCCAATTCCGACTAACTTGCCGTCTGCTGACAGAGGATACCTGAGCACCGAATAAAAGTATCTGTTTGATAAAATGTTGCATGCACGATGGCTTACAACAGAAAATTTAACCATTGCTGTTTTTTTTAGATTTTAAATTTTAAACTCAATAGAGAAGCTATTGCCTGGTTGTTTGAATAGTATTAAAGTTTATTTTGTTTCACTTATTTATATCCTATAACAACCTGACGCCTGTTTAAATAGTATCCAAATCGACTAATATTAGAATTTGCACTCGTCTTTAAACTCCACGTACTTAAAAGGGAGACAGTCCCTATATTTGTTTTTCGCTTCCCTCCCCACGTCTAAGGAGGACAGGCAGTCAAGGTCAAGAAGGACTACCTGACCATACGACACTAATCATCTGGCGATCTTTTTAAGCTCTAACGGCAAATGATGTATTTTTGCCCAAAAGTAGAATTTACTTTCACTCGAGCAATGAGTGATGAAATAGATTGATATTGATTAACTTCATGATCTAATGATAATGTTTGTCTGGAGCTGGGATACAAATAATTGCGTAAAGAAAAAAAACGGTAGATATATATAATATATATATATATGTATGAATTTAAAAGGTCATTTTAATTTTAAATTGGAACTTATCTAATATAATTAAAATTTATTCATTTATTTATTATTATAATGATGTTAAGAATGTAAGACAATTATTAATTGATTATATATGAAAAACGTGTTCTGTTCATATTTATTGTGGAGTGAGCAGTTCTATGCTATAATGGCATGTAAAATTGTTTAAAGATTATTATAATCAGGTATATTTACTTTCATCATCATAGAAAAAATAAGCAAAAAATAATTATTTGAAAGCAATTTCTACGTTATCGCTCAGTCAAAAATGAACTAAGATAAATTGAAGTAATTATGATCCCTACATTCCTTGGTCCACTCGTCTTCCCAGCCGACCAAATTGATGAAATAAGTAACCTGCTACTTTACGGAGATAAAATTCTATTCAGAACAATCTGCTGGTGTCGTCAACTTAAATGTTGATCCCACATCTCATTAGAAACATCACCTCAAATAAAGCAGCCAATTAGTTATAGTATTTTATCTATTGCACAAGACACCTCTACCTTGGACCACCTTAATTGGTTCCCACCCACTACGAGCAATATGGATCAAGCCAAAACGGTTAATTCGACACACCAAGCGATTTCAGCCCAGCTCGTTCAGGAGTCACAATATGGCAGCAGTTCTTCGATGAAGCCACAGTCTGCAGGATTGTTTAACAGAGTGGAAATACAATTCAATATTTCCAGAATTACATGGGAAGATACATGTTTTGCTGCATTGCTACCCTCGACCCTGAATCGACTTCCACGGCGTTCGTCTTCTCGGATAGCTTATCATCTAATAACTGAAATCTTTGGGCTTTTTGAGAGAAGGACGCCAGAATTATTTGAAAAACTGATCTATAAGTATAAACTCATGGAATCGTAATGCTTAAAATAACAGCTAGATATTCCATGTCCAAATATATAACTAAATACAAGCACCTAGCGGGGAAAGGGACTGGCAGACAATCGCATTCAAAATTTGAATGTATCTCAGGTGTTAATTTGAGGGAAGAAATGGGGTTCATTATTTTTTAAAGGATGAAAATAGAATTTAAATCGGTAATAGCATTTACTTAATTTTTAAGGGGTGAAAAACAACTTGAAAATAGCACGAAAGAAGTCTGTAGCTGCTGCTTGTTTAATGGTTATTTCCATTATCATGAATGGTGGCATAAATCAGTTATTGGTTAATACTGAAGAGCAAAAGAGGAGGACGTCAGCAGGTACAGGATTTTCCAAAAGAGGGTTTAAGGATTGAAAAAATGGCAGTGTTGGTTTAAGACTTTCGTGCATTGTAATTTGTAGCAAAAATATATATTTATTTTGTGCTTCAGACTAAAATTGATATTTATAGGGTATCAGACTAAAATTTACGAAATCTTTAGAACAACTTATGAAGGCAAATATGAGTTTATACCACTATTTGGTTAGTCATATTGTTGTATTATTAGAAACGCATCAAAGACACTCTCTTATACTTTTTACTTCATATCTAAAAGTTCGAAATTACTTTGAGTTTTCTTTATGATGTTCTACAATTGCAATGTGTGCCCACTAGACCAAAACTCTAAAAAGAATTTCTTACATTAAAAACAGGAGTTGTAGAAATATTGATTGTTCAAATATAGATTATTCCAATAGTGATTAGTCTAACAGCTAAGGCCCCCAAATGCTTATAGACGGTAGTAAAAGGGGAACTAAGAAGGACCTAAAATTTTTTTGCCCTGATATTAACCCTAACACAAACATTATTCCGTAAATAGAATATTTTCGGTTATTTCGAATACAACTTCAACATTTGTTTGAGTTAATTAAAGACTAAAGTTTAACAAAGGGAAATCTGAATATTCTAGAACTCAGACTTGTTTTTGTGGATTAATTTGAAGTTCTGAAAATTTAAGTTACTTTTTGAGAGACCCAGAATTAAAATAGTAATCAATATGCAATAAAAATTAAGTAATAGTTTGGAATTTTACTTTGTGTAACGCAAATAACATTCATTTCTTCGTTGTCTTTTCCGTCTTTTTGTTTGTTACTTTTTCTCTCTTCCACTCATTCCATCTGGTAATGGAGGGAATTACTTACTACTCCATTTCCCTTTTATCTCTGTGGCAGCAAAATGATCTAAATAACTTGAACTATTGTATACCTAGAATATATTTAAGTAATATAAATAAAAGACTGGGATTGTTAAATGTTTTGAATTGGGACAACTTATTATTAATGATTATTAGTAAACTTATTGCGCGTAGAATTCAGTAAGATTATTCTAATTAAAGTCTAAGCAGATGTAAATAAAAAGTAACTCCGGTATTTGATGACAGTGGGCATTTATTTGTGCTATTTCTGTCTCAATTTGATTATGTGTGTAAACAGACTACAGGGCGCAGAAAATAGAGGTGGACCACAACTACCAGACGTAGATTACAAGAGGACAAACGCTTTAATACCACTCACTTACTACTCGGATTTCTCATCAACAGTCCCAATAGGATTGTTTATCCCTCTTCCGGTGGGACATAACGCATAGTCACTTACTATTCTCAACTTCCTGCAATTTTCCTCAATAGTTTAAGAATTTTAAATATAAAATTGATTAGTAGAGAAGGTTAGGTACAATTTAGCAATAATTAGCTATAACTTACCCTCGTACAAATTATCCCAATTGCTTTAAGAAGTCCATCGAAGTCGATGATGATGGATGCTCGCATAATGATAGCATCAAACCTGCACTAGGTTTAACGGGTAGGAATGTGTACAGTCTTCGGACCCGTATCTTGACCGAGCGGAGAAGGACCATGATGGCAGGAAAGGCTCGTGACGACCAGGCTTCATCCTCATCTGCAGGAATTTGCTGAGTCAACGGTCTGAGTCGTGCTCATTTTTAGTCAATCCCGATCCTGGTTTGTGAACGAGGTATCCTTTCTCTGGAATTTGCCTTAAAAGGCCTAACCCGGAGAGATGGGGTTTTTGCAGTGCTTGGTAGACGCCAGGGCGTGACCTTACACCGCTCAGCCTGCACGCTGTACCTCTCTAGAGCAATTATTTGTCTCATAGATCTCGCCATTTTCTACTAATCCCTTTTCTATTTCAACTTCAGAGGACTTCCAAGAAGAACTTATAAATCATTATTTCAAGGTAAATATGTTTTTAGTCAACATTGCTATTAAATCTCTTTTCACTAGCACTGCAGTAGAAGAAACCCTAAAAATAATTTTACATTGAACTTGTACAGACTGAAAACTTTGAAGGGTTTAGCAGAAATAGATTCAAATATTTACTAATCCCAATATTCAAAGACACATATTTTCCATTCAGCAATAAAATTTATAAACAAATTCATAGGGTCGTTATGAGGTCATAGATTGTTCCTTTATCGCCATATATTTTCATAGTCATCAGCAATCTCAAATGTTTCAAAATTCTCAACATGACCATCGTCTTCTTTTCTATAGTCGTTTTGTAGATGGCTCTTTTACATTTTTCCAAAATAAAGTCAAGCTGAAGCTCTCTTATAATACTTAATTACAATGACGTATTCAACCATTTCATATAAAATGAAAACATATAGTAACTTTACCTTGCCAACTTTTAACCTTATTATTGGTCATAATAAATATTCCATTGCTAATACAGTTTTCAGAAAGCCTACGTTCATTGGATTAGGGATAAACTTTTTCAGCCCTTATGATTTTAAATATGAATTTTGAGCCAATAAAACATTGTTACACCCTGTATACCATGTCTCTTCCAATTATGAATTAATGCATCATGTATTCATGGAATTAAACATGTACTTTACAGAAAATAACAGTTTATCGTTATATGTTTGCGGAAGAATGAAAGAGAGAGCGAATTCCCCCTGCTCCTGACTTCACTAGTTCGCAGTGAACCGTCAATATTTAATTGCATTACCATTTAACTTGCTCTATATGTATATGTAAACTTTAGGTCTATTAAAGTATATTTTTGTAGCCATGTTTGCAAATTCTTTGGCTTAGAAACTATGTATTTAAAGCACTCTTGGAATCATCCCCGGGTGGAGCCTTAATTTAGGTCAGCCAGTAAGCTAGTGTGCGTCGTATAATGGTCTACACCCGGTCATACCACAACATAAAACTGGTGTCAGGTCTGTGGGGTGTAACCACCGTTTCCGACCCATCGAGAAGCATCATTTGGCGAACTCACTAAGTAAATTCTCGGACGTAGTCTCCAAAACCCCAAGTTGCTTCGCCCAATTCTCTCATGAGATTGTTTTCAAAACGCAAGAACCAGTGGGAACTAAGCCTTACCCTATTCCCGCTCATTTACGCCCCGTGTTTAACGCCAAAGTAACCTTCTTTTTTGAGAACGTGTACGTTGCCACCTGTACATGGGACCAGCACGTACAGTCCCTTCGCTCTTTTTTAATCCGTTTGCGCACACACCGACTCACGATAGGCCCGTGTAAGTGTCATTTTGCATATAATACGATTAAATATCTTGGTTTTAAGATTGGAAAGAACCAGATTTTCCCCCAAGAAGATGAATTTAAAGCCATAGCTGAAATGCCGCTTCCCCGGACGAAGAAGCAGCTGCGGTCATTTCTGTGTTCTGCTTCATTTTATAGGCGCTTCGTTCCCAATTTTGCCACTATAGAGTAACCTCTTAATGATATGTTGAAGGAAACAGGACCTGATCCTGTCAGTTGGACTCCTCCCGCGGTGTCTAGCTTTAACCAGCTGAAGGAAAAAATGATCTCTGCTCCTATTTTAAGACTCACGAATCCGTACAAAAAGTTGGGGTTTCGTATTGATGCCTCTCGTGATGGTATAGGTGGTGCCATCATGCAGTATGAAAACGATGGAAGTGGATATGCCTTTGCGTATACAAGCAGGAAGCTGTCTGTCCACGAGAAGGCTTACGCCACCATTAAACTCAAGGCGTTAGCTATAGTATGGTCACTTCGACATTTTAGAATGTACCTTATAGGCACAGAATTCGTAATCGAGGGTGACCATGAGCCATTGCAGTACCTTGGTAATTTCAGGGGTCGAAATGGATGACTAATGCGTTGGAGTCTGTTGCTCATGGAATATCAATTCCATGTTGTGTATATGAAGGGTATTCAAAATTGTTTAGCGGATAGTTTAAGTAGAAATCCTCTAGAAGTCCCTATTGCCATAAATTAAAGATATCATTAGCGTATCTCCTCGTAAATATGTTTGCTGATTTGTTTTATATATAAGTTAATTGTTTGAGGTGTTGTATAATTATCCTCGGTTGTAGTGTGTCTTTAAAAATGGATCATTTTTTTCTTTTATTTAGATATTCAATGTGTTGTTGAGCTTAATTTTATTTTTTTTGTGTTTTTTTTTGTACTTGTGCGTATGGTCTGAAGAAATTATTACTATTTGCTAAACCAGCTGATGTCCGAATTTTGTTTGTATCTCGTTGAACTAATTCAATTTTGATAGCATATTCCCTCTTGAAGACAGATTAGATCGAGACATTTTTTTTCGCACCAGACTTGTGGGAAAACTATGTCTTCCTGAAAATGGAGGAGTGTGAAAGAATAAGAAAGAGAAGGAACCCCCTCCCCCTCCTGACTTTCCCAGTTCTCCGTTGACCGCTTTAAATTCGTCTGCGCTATATAGTCCGAAAATTAGAACAATGAAATGACCATTAAGTGGGCATCGTGACTTCGCGCCATAGGACGTTATCGTGACCCAAGGCAATTAAGGAATTCTGTTAACGATGAAACTCTCTCACCGTCTAATAATTTTGAGGTATATATTCGACCGTTCAGAATTCACAGGCAGATTGTGTCTGAAGCCGACGTCAAGTACGTTAGGCGTAACCTCTTCGAGGGCGAAAGGAAATTTACTAAATTGTCGTCCAGAGAAGAATTGAGTGATTGTCTAAGAGCCAAGGAAGAGCTAGTCGTCACTCAGTGTTGTTCGTGGAAATAGTTAGGCGCGCTTAAACTCTTCTCACCACGTCTTCGGATTTTAAGGATCGGAAAAGCCATCTCCGAAACACCCTACGTTTGCCACTTAAGGATAAGAGCCTCCTTCCCCCAACTTTAGTTTCCCTAAGTTGAATTGAGCGTCCCGTCAAACGCCACAAGTTCAAGGTCGAATTTACCTACCTGTTCCTACTCGCTGCACATCAAGGTAAAAGGGATTTAACTGCTGCTTCATCCCGCTCCTCCCACCTTTACCACGTCGAACCTCAAGGATCCCCTTTGCTTTAGAACTTTCATAATTGAAAAATCACTACTTAATTAATTATCCCTCGCTTCAAACTTAATTGATAGTGTTAATCATCTTAGCAGTGAACCTTCAATATTTAGTTGCATTGTAATTTAACTTGCCCTATATGTATATGTAAACTTTAGTCCTATTAAGGTATAATTTTGTAGCCATGTTTGAATATTCCTTGGCCTAGTAACTGTGTATTTAAAGCACTCTTAGAACCATCCCCAAGTGGAGCCTTAATTTTGGTCGGCCAGTAGGCCAGTGTGCGTATAACGGCATACACCCGGTCATACCACGATGATGTTGATGAAATGATTATAGTATTTATTCCCCCAAAATAGATATAACTGCTGTCCCGTCCCTAAACAAATCCATTATTTAAAATCTACAAGAATACTAAAAATAAATAGGTTATGTAGAGAAAAATCCTCTTTGCTTGTCAAACAATATTTCTGTCAAATGGAATGTAGGCTCGTATTTGTTATTGATAAAGCTGTGCAAAACAATTTGACCTGTGAAGGATCGAGTATTCGATTATTCGAGTAGCGGTGCTGTGCACAAGTAAATGGTTCCAGGTTGTTCAAGGGCCCCTCAGAATAGAATAAGCAACATTATATTAAATCCTTAAAACCAATTTTAAATTCAGATTACTTGGCTGTTCCCTTTCTTGTTCTGTAAAACCACAACCTTCCAAACCATAAGCAATATTATTGTTCAAATAGTCATCATTTAAAATATTTCATCGCTTAGTGTTACAGAGTTGGTTTTCTATAGTTATCAAAACATTTGTATATCACCAAAACTTTTAATAATTATTTATTTAAACTTCTCAAATATTCCATGAAGTGAAGTAAAAATTTAGCCTAATTTATACCGAGCTAAAAATCCACTCATATATGTAATTCCTACTTTCTTAGCAACTCGAATGATTTGTCAAAAGCTACTATGCTCTCTGGCAGAGAACGTATCTGACTTCTTACCTGAGCTGTATAGTTAAGTAGTTTCGCCATTTTTATATCATTAACAGATCGTGCCGAAATGAACTATCTTATTCTTCACTAAATATGATGTCTTATAAGAAGACATTTTCACTGTAACATACCATATACATTTCTATGCCATCGCAAATTTTGATATTTCCAAAAAACTTATAAGGAAGCTTATATGAATAGAGTAACAATATTTAATAAGGGAAGATGTATAATATAAATAAATATATATATGAACATATATTATGATACATTATTATAATGATTATTTTTAATTATTTGTTTATCATCATAATTTAAAAATGTGCAAATTATAACGACCCTCGTTGTAGTTGATATTAGAGGTCGAGGAATATTTAGCGCTGCCAATAAAATCTAACTGGAGGATATTTGTCGCAGGGATTTCAACTGTTTTACAAATTTCTGACGCTAATTTTCATCATTCAGCTCGTAATTATTCATACAGTTTTCAAGTATTTTGACTTGTGTTGCTTGTTATTACATCTCTTAGCACTACCCACGAAAGTGCTTTTGGATTTAACTCTAAGCTCTGTGTTGATGATTCCATAGGGATGATCCCCATTTTTCCAAACAACTCTTGTTATGGTCGAAGGAATGGCATTGGGCAATGATCTGCAGAAATCCAATTTCGATTCTTGGTTTTTTAAGATGCCTTTTCTGGAAAGATGTCTCTAAAGCCTGTGACAACATGATGGTATAAGTTATGCAATCGATTCTTCCCTAGCCTAAAAGCACCTCACCTGGCCCCGATGAAGAAATGCTTTCCCATACCATGAAAGAAATATCTCTTTACTTCACAAGTGGTACCACGTAAGCAGAATGGGATGCCTCTTGAACGTTTTGTCGAGCAAAAGTAAATCCAGAAGTGCTTAAAATTTGCGAAATCGTTAAAAAAAGTTAAATTTTTAAATAATCTCCCTCCAAGATAATTTAAATAAAATTACATGAATTACATGTAAAAGAACGATATATTTATCTTTATTATGTTCTGGATAATTAACTTTAGATCATTGATCATGTCTCTAATTGTAGTAATCTTTGGCATATTGAAGACGTTATTTTCACTTAAACTTAGATACTGTTTTTTTGTCGACTTGCATCCTTTAAGATCTTGATCTTTAAAGCTCCTTCTAAATATATTGGGTGATAGTTTTCAAATTAAAGATACATTGAACTCGCTGCCAAATTCAGATGATATTATACTAAGACTATCTATTGAAGTTCGAATCATAGATCAATCATCTCTGTGATTTAAAACGCTTTCTCCCACTCCTCTTCCTTAATACAAAGCTCTTGGTCTCTTCACATCGTTTCTTTTATAGTGAGTGGATAGCAAATCTCGAACATTAAAATTTTTGCAAATTTCTACATGGGGAAACACCATGGGGATGGAGAAATTGGATTTGTACTCTCTGTTATTCTTTAAGTTCTTTAGTTAGACGTATTACTTAGATAGAACGATATTAATACACAATAGTTAGCTATTTAACCTAAACCATAAGAAATATTGGTGAAATTTTGATTTTAGAAAAGAAAAAAATTTTATTAATTACATTCCAGTTAGTAAAATGTTATGAAATTCAGCATATTAACAAAATATTCTAACTTATTATGAAAATACACATAATACATATTTATGAATAATAAGAGGAAATCTAAAAATTAATTGAAATATGTTAAAGGTATAAATCTATGAGAGCTGCTCGATAATTATGGCCAAGGGTATAAATTTCGAGCAGTGGCCAAATATAAGAATATATTTTTACAAAAGACTCGATGGATAGACAGCGTTTTATTGTTTTCACAATACATTTACCCGATTGTGATAATAATGTGACCAGTTCAGGGCACAAAATTAACAGGCACCACTGCCACTAATGTGAGTGCCAGTAGAACATATTATATTGCTTTGTTTCTATTCTGGCTTTGAGTGAATTTCTGTGGATAGGTATACAGTTTTAAGCTTAATAGTATTAGGGGAAGAGGTTGAATTTAGTTATCGATTAAAGAAAATATTACATTTTACAATTTTAATTAAATTTCAAAATTATAGTAAGTCATAAAAGATGCGATTCAATTCATTTAGAATTGCTACTTAGAAAAAAATAATTCATATTGCACTAAAATTATTTCCTTCCCTTTTACCAGTCATAACAATGTAATAATATGTATATGAATAATTATGCTTTTCACCACATCTTTTTGGGAAAAGGGTGAAGGAATTTAAATGGTTTTTATTTTCACGGAATTTCCGCGAAAGGAAAATTTCCAAGGCGATACAGAAAACGCAGGATTTTTAGTGCAGAAATATACTTGGAGGGAATACAATCAAAGATAAATTAATGAGAGATTTGATCATGAAATTCAATCAACCATTATTATGGATACCATTTGGTGGCAAGGGATCTCATACTCTACCCGTATTAAGGGAATCTAAGATGTATCGCATTCAGAGAAAAGTTTCGTCCCAAAGCAAGTTACTTCCGGTGGAAATGGAGAGAATATTAAAATGACATTTATCTGGATAGTTACTATCGCACTACTCAGTGCCATTCAGAAATTCGTTCAATAAAAGGATTTCGCAAAGGTTTGGTTACTTGTACAAAACCAAATTCTTCCAACAATTTGATATTTTGGTTCAATTTTGCTACAAGGATCCTTAACAGTATAGAGTGAATTTATTTTTTGTAGCGGCTGTTAACTGAATGGGATTTACTCAGTTATCCAGTCTTCTCCACTTTTCGAATGGGATCTTTTGAGTGGGTTTGTGCGAATTGTAAGGTCAACATGATATTAAACGTACCCTATTACCCCAGTTGGGCAAAGTCAATTCATTATTTTGTTAAAATCAATTAGAATTTAACACTAAAGTGTCATTGTTAATTATTATTTTATTATTATACATCAATACAGAAAACGGGTTGTTTTGCTCTTAAACTTCCTCAAAACTGCCAAAACTACAAACTATGAACTATAAAGAACCCCCGAAAATGAAACAAAATCTAAATATTTTAAAGAATTAATGGATTAACGGTTAACTGCACCAATCTTGATAACTTCCCTTTTAAGAATTTATTTTACAGTATTGATTGGAGTTAAATAAAAAAGAAATAAAAATGAACGGAAAACAAGTAACAACTCAGACATATGATGCGAACAAAAAAAAAGATAAATGCTTTGGTTAGATGTAGTTTCTTTAGGAGAATGAAAATGAATGAAACCTTTCTCTTGGTGGTGCAAAAGCTCGCACCACCAAGCCTGATGAGAGAGAACTGTAAGCAAACGTAGAGAGAACAATAAATATGAAAGAATGAAAGCTCATAATAACTCTCATATCAAATCAACCATCGTTGATGAAGTTCACCTAAATATTTTTGCGATAAAATCAATTCCAGACTTTTCCTCTAATCATACATGATCGTTGAAATTAATTTTTATTTAGTGACACTATTTTTTTCTACTATCCCTCAACCTTTTGTTGATTCTAGATAAAGTATCTGAATTTATCCAATCATGGTTAATTTGAAGAGAAATAAAATCGGTTTAACTAACGAGGGTTTTTAGTAATTCGAGCAAGTGGAAACGGTAGGTACATAATAAAATTTATCGATGAAGAGGATGACTATGAAGAGACAAAAGGAAAGATTAGCTTCACGATTGCCTAATGCCTTAATGAGTTGCATCCACATTGAAGGTCAAGCCTTGGGAGTCGGCTTCTACACGTTAGGATAAGTTGCTGGGGGATCTTTGGTTACAGTGGGTGCTCTGTTTTTTGAGAGAAGTTCCTACAGTGTGAAGATGTTGGATTTGCCTCCAAGAGTGTGTTTTGCGGTATTGGCCTTAGCTAAATACTCTGCTCAATTCGTTAAAATGGGTAAAACAGGGAAATTTAGCAAAACTTATCAACTTAAATGCAATTTACTGACATAAAAGTTTGTTTTAATTTTATTTTAAGTAGTCATAAGTTTAAGAAGTTTCTCTTAATAAGTAAAAATACATCAAAATAAGAGTTCGTACTCTACACTAACCACAATTCGGGCAAATGTACACACAAATAATTACGAAACGTAAGTGAATAGCGTAGATTTTTGCTTAAGTCAAATTGAAAAATAAATTAAAACTGGCCAAACCCATTCGAGTCTAAATTATTTATATTTAATAGATAAAGCGGGGCAAAATGGTCTAAGAAACAACTTTTGTTATGAATCTAACAACAAGATCTTCACATATTAATTAATGACCATTTAGAAGGTAGAATTTACTACCCTGCGCACACACATTACATAGCTTTTACTAAAAAAATAGACTTTAATGAACATGAACCATCTCACTTAATAACATAAAACAAATACAGATCTAATACACTTAAAAAAAGAAAATCGGATTGCTGGGCAAGCTCTCGAAGCTCGATTCGAGATATAATTTTACGAGGGGAACAATTTTATGTTAATATCTTTGTCCTTGGCCAGACATCTGATAAACTAATTATTATGCACGGGAACATAAACCATAAGATTATTCTTTACTCACATAGGGTAATGGAGATTAAATACTCGCGACCAGCTAGACTATCCTCGAAGATTTTGATCGGAGTTGGTTGTTTGTTCACTAGATGGCGTTCGTCGACTTGCCTGGCGAGTTGACGGGTGACATCACGAGGGATCTGGGTTGGGTGGATGCTCAAGCGAAAGCTCAGTCTTCTTACTTTTATTCTGGATGGGATGAAATCGTTGTCTTCTTTTTATTTTTTCCTATCTAGTTGGGGTTTGTCCAACTCAGATAGAGTAAGATTTGGATTCCTCAAACTGGCTAGCTTGATACTCAATATCTTTGGGGCTCGAACGGCGTCAAGCTTCCTTGGTACGATCTGGTTTCGTACAAGAACTGCAAAGTTCTCCTTAACTTGCAGAAAACTTTCTACCGGTGATCTTTCTGTTTCCTTATCGAACTCGACAAATCTCTCAACCGGTAACTTGTCTCTTCCGTTAACACGAACAAAAAGCCTCGTTTACTCAAGCCAACCTATTATATACACAAATTACTCCCGTAGGGTTGGGGAGGTGGAGGGGTGGACTTGCAAGGTGAGACCTCAGATTGGTCTCCTGCGCTTGGCGTCTTGTAGCTCGAAGAGAGGGTAATACGAGATCGGCAGTTTGCACATTTGAATGGATTGTTCATAAGTACACCATCGAAGGGCCTGCCTTTTGAGCTGAGGTAAGGAATCTCTCTCGTAACCTTTACCCTTTTGCCCGTTCTCCTATGTTACTGGAGAACATCGGAAGGGTAAAGCTAAACCCATATGTCTTTTGTTATTATTTCCTTGGCCTCGATACATATATATATATATATATATATATATATATATATATATATATATATACATATATATATATATATATATATATATATATATATATATGTATATATATATATATATATATATATATATATATATATATATATGTATATATATATATATATATATATATATATATATATATATATATATATATATACTAAACTCTTATTATTCCTCTACACTTACTCTATTATTGGAAAAAATTTTAATGAAATCATCCTTTGCATTATAATTGTTTTTGAATTTTAAAAAAAACTTCAAAAAATAGACTTTTTTCTTGAAAAACTTAATAATTAATTTGACAAAAAAAATACTGGTCATATTGATTTTCTCTTTTGTAGGCGTGTTCTTGGGTCCTTTGACTATGCCTTGGCTGGGGCCCATCCAGCTCTCCAACAAACTGTATGGGAGGCGCAAACATAAAGTGCTAATTTTTCAGTAGGTAAAAAATAATTATTTTTCTAAGTAATTCTTTCCAAACTTACAGTATGGCAAATTATGCATGAAACAAATTAAAATAAATGAAACACATACAGTACTATAGAGTACTATAGACTACCATGTTAGATGCAGTCACCATAGATACGATACAAATGGCGATGACACATGGGCTTGACACACTTGTTGCACTTTTGAGTAGCTTGTGCAGGAGTAGCTCAGGTAGAAGTTGTAGGTGCTGGAGTGGCAGCAAGAGTAGCTGAGGTAGAAGCAGTAAGTGCTGGGGACGTGGCATGGTCGGTAAGAGCACAAGACATGGCATGGTCGGTAGGAATTGGGGATATAGCACGGTCAGTTCATTTTTTTTTCTTCTTCCTGGTATAATCTTCCTCATTAGAACTCTCATCACTGACTTCTCCATGTTTAGGAATATATTCTGTCTCTTCATCACTATCATATAACAAGTCGACTTCATCAAACTCACTTTTATCACTTTCAGATTCATTTTCATCGCCAACATTATCCGATATAGCCCCAGTTGTGTTCACAAGCACAGGAAGTTCATCATCACTCCATCACTTATTATTTATAATTCACTCAGTCTTTTCAATAAATCTTACCTGAAAAGAAGAAAAAAGTATTACATAAGGCTTCAAAAAATAATACGATTATAGTAAGAGTGCGAGGATTCTACCATGGACTGCACCATTTACGGTAACAGTAACCCCGGGAGAAATTCTCCTTAAATGCGAAACCGGGAAAAAAACCCAGTGAGAGAGCCAGAATGCACACTCTTCCTCCATCATGTCTGACAATAAATTCAATGGTCATACTATCCAAATGTTTGGATCATACATGAGTATATTCACTTTTCATAAAGTGTGCATGCAGACTATCTCCGGTATTTAAACGTTCTTCTATATTTTGTGATTCAATTTGATTATTGGAGAAAGCCATAGACTGTTAAGGAAACCTAAATGTTCACACAGCTCTGCATATTTGCTAAATATGACATTTAAATAAATAAATGATGATAAAAAAATAGAAAATAAAGTTATGGCAAAAGGAAATCTTTGAGTGCGGTGCCTATAAAATCCCCTTGACCTCTCTTACAACCTTTGGACTCTTTAGTTTAAAGACATATATAGGATGTGTCTTTAATTAGTTCCCTATATGTTTAAGGTATGAGGTCGTGTCAATTTTTCTATCCAATCACTATTGTTTGTTGAATTCCATGGCGGGGAATCTGAATAACTCGACTATTATTATCAATTTAGATGTCTTTTCTATGCCTACACACAGTATGTCACAATCAGGCAATATCTGTGTAAGATTTTTTCCTGAAAAAGATTCCTATTCTGAATATTTTACGGATCGAGGACAATCCAGTTTTACGCCTTTAACGAAGCATTCGTGATATTTGAGAGTAATTTTAGAACGACCAACGTTTCATCGATGTTCTTACTTGACTTAAAAAATCAATTAATTGGAGTTGATATACACTTGAATGTTCATTTTAATCCGGAAGTTGTCTGGAACTGTTACTTAACAAACTATTTTTCCAAATGAAGAGAAAATCCTAAGAGATGTTGAATTGGCCAAAGTATTTTAATAATATCAATAAAAGAGACGGTGTTGTTGATACTTCAAAATCACTCAATAGGGGTGGAAAAAATGCAAAGACCTACTAATTTATATTATGATTATTCTTAATTATATTTTTAATACAAAATTTTTCGAATGACTTAAAATTATCTTTTATCATAATTAGATATCTGAGAAATTACGAAGAGTGGAGATGGAGGCTTATACCCCAAACCTTTTTGAGTTAAGTGTTAATTTATCATTTAGCCTTGAGATAATTACAATGCATTTGTATTGTGCTTATGTGGCCCCCAATCATATTGTGTTGATGTGGGCCCCTATGTATTTAGTATTGATGTGTGGCCCTGATCCCTTAGTCTTGAGATAATAATAGGGAATTTATAAGTGTTTATGTTGGGCCCCCAAACATTTGTGCAGGCATCTAAGTATTCACTTTCTTGTGACGCTCCTTGTATCTAGCCTTGTATGTAATCTCTGCCCATATAAGAAATGAGCAACCTGTCCTTTTCTAAATTGGCCCCATTTCTACCACCAAGTTGATCCTGTTGAATCTTTTAGTAATGTTCCTGTTGATATAATTGAGAGGCGTATTCCATTTAGGGTTATGACTTACCTTAACAAGGAGAAAGCATGGTCTCAACAATTAGTGCAGGCGTGCATCTCTGGATAAACAAGAATCTTACAATTTTCGGAAAGTATGCTAATTATCACAATTTTTCTTTATTCTTTTAATGTTTTCAAGTAGTTAATGTCTTAACGTTTTTTTACTGTTATATATTCTTTCACTTTCCATTTTCTTCTGTTTTAATTTATTGATTAAGATAATGTCTGAGATTTTTTTCTTTGTCCTTTTATCATCTTCATGGAATTAATGTCTTACCATTTTTCTTAAATTTTGAAGGTTTTCATGTAGCTAATGAATTTTTCCTAAGGAGAAATGTAGTTAATGTCTAAAAAAATTTTATCGAATATGTCTGAGTTCGTATTTTAGCTGATTTATATAAAGACCTTTAATACTTGATATTATTCTGATGTCTTGTATGTTCAATATTTTGTAGTGTTTAAGAGCTTGTTATAATTTAAGTTTGATGTTGGCCTCTGAATTAAATACTGTTATGAGGCCCTGTTCATTCTTCCTTCAGGTATTCACAATCAATTATATTGTGTTTATGAATCTCAATCATTTATTGTGTTGATGTTGGCCCACATGTATTTAGTATTGATGTGCCCCGTAAGGGACACGGCGAATGCCTTCTTGGCGCCGTGCTGACGGGACTCAGCGCTCCGTCCGGCTCCAGGTTAGCCTCTTCTCATTCTTTCAGACAGCCTGTGTTTCTCCCCTACTTCCACACTTCCTCTACAACCTCTCCCACAACATTCTCTGTTCGGCCTCTATTTTCACATGGTAGATGCTGACCTTCTTCTCAGCCAACTATCCCTGTTTGGGGCTAAGGGGAAGGTGACAATGTTTCCTAACCCCTGAGCTCCGGTTTGGGATGGTTGGTTTTGAACAACCTGCTTCATCTCCATCCATACCTTCCTCACATCCCCTTTCGTTCTCACTTCACATTCTATCCTTTTTAGGCGTACTCAAGGTAAAGCCGCCTTAAGCCGCCTTTCCGAAGGGCTGCCAGGTCACGAGGCTGGAGGGGTGGCCTTAAATGGCGACAACTGGATCTGCTAGCCCAGTACGCACCCCTTGCACAACAGGCTACTGCGAGGGGTGATTAACATCTGCATCCGTAAAAAATAGGGTCAGCATGCCCAATGATGACTAAACTAAAATCTCCCTTCAATTTCCCCTCGTTTATTTTCCAAGCCGCCCTCGGACAGCTCCACTGAGAGAATGGAGATCCTCCACACCCAATTCTTTCACACAGGCACCTCCAAAATTCTTTGACCGAAGAGGAGGCTTATTCCTTTCATTTGCTTACGGGTGTAGGGGACTTCCCCTCATTTCCTTGTCTGGAAATGCGTTGAGGTGCCTCTCTCATTCCATTGGCAGTACCTTCGTTACTTTTCAAGGGGACTGCCAAGAAAGACAGCAGGTAGTCGATAACCAACTGCTCCCCATTGAATTTGCTCAGTAGGGCAAACCCCCCTTAGGGGGGAGAGGAAAGATAGGGCAATGGGCCGCTTCACTCGAGAGAACTGCTGGCTAGAATAAGACACTAAGGGAGGGTTAAGGCTTGTGCCTTCCTATTTTCGACTCGTTAAACCGCAGCCAATGGGACCTGTAATGTCATGGGGGGATGGCCAAATGGAGTCTCTCCCCGAGATAGACATGGTCCTTGAGGCAACTCAGCCTCAGACGGTAGGGCCTTCCTTGGGGGAAGATCTGGGCTCGGCACCAAACACTGAACTTGGGTCCGCTCCTATGCAAGGTCCCCATCAAACAGTTCGTGTCTCTAACCGATGCGTGCCGGTTGGTATCGCTACCCCTTGAAGGCATTAGGGCCTCTGCCACGAAAGTGCAATTACTGCCACCGCTTCGGCCATACTAATCGTTGCTGTTATGTTTACAATTTCTTACTCTTTCTTTAAACAATTAACCATTTAAGATTTATGGCTATAATATATATATATATATATATATATATATATATATATATATATATATATAATATATATATATATATATATATATATATATATATATATATATATATATATATATATATATATATATATATATATATATATATATATACAAAGAAAGCAACTACAGGATCTGCGGGTGATAGTACAACCAACACAGGGCTATGCTATTGTTATTTTCTGCCTTTCAAATAATATTTGAAGACAGAAAGAAAGATGCAGAAACCTGGTGTAGCTGACTATAAATACATATAGTAAAAGAAAATAAGAATTGGTTGCGAATGAGCAAATGAGAAAAGAAACCGGAGTTTTTTTTAAGGCAAGAGAGGGGGACATTAGAACAATTCAGCATCAAAGGGAGCAGAGGGCGGCACAGTGAAGGCGATCCATTACCGAAAAGACAGAAATAACGCTAGGGGAAAAAAGTTTTGAACTCCTGGCCGGGACTTAAACCTGGGTCTGCTGATTGCTGGTCAGATGCTTTACCACTAAGCTACCAGGCACAGTAACTATATTCCCCTCAAAGCGTTACCCCATCAAACCCAGTATCTCCCTGAGCTAGGAACTTCCAAGGAATTTTTATACCACATGCTCTTACCCGCTCACAATTTAAAGGCTCACTCTCCATGTCACATACAAAGAAAGCAACTACAGGATCTGCGGGTGATAATACAACCACCACAGGGCTATGCCATTTTTATTTTCTGCCTTTCAAATAAAATTTGAAGACAGAAAGAAAGATGCAGAAAGCTGGTGTAGCTGACTATAAATACATATAGTTTTTTTTTTTTTCAAAGGGTTTGTGTGAAATATAGTTACTGTGCCTGGTAGCTTAGTGGTAAAGCATCTGACCGGCAATCACCAGACTCGGGTTCGAGTACCGGCCTAGGAATTCAAAACTTTTTTCCCCTGGCGTTATTTCGGTCTTCTCGGTTATGGATCGCCTTAACTGTGCCGCCCTCGGCTCCTTTTGATGCTGGATTCTTCTAATGTCCCTCTTTCTTGCCTTAAAAACAACAACCCAAAAATACCCCCAAAAAACAACTCAGGTACTATATGTATTTATAGTCAGCTACACCAGGATCCTGCATCTTTCTTTCTGTCTTCAAATTTTTTTTGAAAGGCAAAAAAAATAAAAATCGCATAGCTCTGTGGTGGTTGTATTATCACCCGCAGATCCTGTATTTTCTTTCTTTGTATGTGACATGGACAGTGAGCCTTTAAATTGTGAGCGGGTAAGAGCATGTGGTATAAAAATTCCTTGGAAGTTCCTAGCTCAGGGAGATACTGGGTTTGATGATGTAACGCTTTAGGGGAAATATAATTACTGTGCCCTGTAGCTTAGTCATAAAGCATTCGACCGGCAATTAGCAGACCTGGATTCGAGTCCCGGCCAGGAATTCAAAACTTTTTCCCCTGGCGTTCTTTCTGTCTTCCCGGTAAAGGATCACCTTCACTGTGCCGCCCTCTGCTCCCTTTGATGCTTGATTTTTCTAATGTCCCTCTCTCTTGCCTTTAAAAAAACCCTCATGTTTCTTTTCTCATTTGTTCATTCGCGTCCAATTCTTATTTTCTTGTGCTATATGTATTTAAAGTCAGCTACACCAGGTTTCTGCATCCTTCTTTTTGTCTTAAAATTTTATTTGAAAGACAGAAAATAAAAATGGCATAGCCCTGTGGTGGTTGTATTATCACCACAGATCCTTTAGTTTCTTTCTTTGTATATATATATATATATATATATATATATATATATATATATATTATAGCCATAAATCTTAAATGTTTAATTGTTCAAAGAAAGAGTGAGAAATTGTAAACATAACAGCAGCAATTATTATGGCCGAAGCGGTGGCAGTAATTGCACTTTCGTGGAAGAGGCACGAATGCCTTCAATGGGTAGCTATACCAACCAGCACGCATCGGTTTGAGACCTGAACTGTTTGAGGAGAACCTTGCAGAGGAGCGGACCCAAGTTCAGTGTTTGGTGCCGAGCCCAGATCTTACCCCAAGGAAGGCCCTACCGTCTGAGGCTGGGTTGCCTCAAGGACCATGTCTATCTCGGGGAGGGACTCCATTCGGCCATCCCCCCATGACATCACAGGTCCCATTGGCTGTGGTTTAACGAGTCGAAAATATGAAGGCACAAGCCTTTACCCTCGTTTAGTTTAATATTCTAGCCAGCAGGTCTCTCGAGAGAAGCGGTCCATGGCCCTATCTTTTCTTTCCCCCCTAAAGGGGGTTGCCCTACTGAGCAAATTCAATGGGGAGCGGTTGGTTATCGACTACCTGCTGTCTTTCTTGGCAGTCCCCTTGAAAAGTAACGGGGATACTGCCGTTGGAAAGAGAGAGGCACCTCAACGCATTTCCAGACAAGGAAATGAGGGGAAGTCCCCTACACCCGTAAGCAAATGAAAGGAATAAGCCTCCTCTTCGGTCAAAGAATTTTGAAGGCGCCTGTGTGAAAGAATTGGGTGTGGAGGATCTCCATTCTCTTAGTGGAGCTGTCCGAGGGCGGCTTGGAAAATAAACGAGGGGAAATTGAAGGGAGATTTTAGTTTAGTCATCATTGGGCATGCTGACCCTATTTTTTACGGATGCAGACGTTAATCACCCCTCGCAGTAGCCTGTTGTGCAAGGGGTGCGTACTGGGCTGGCAGATCCAGTTGTCGCCATTTAAGGCCACCCCTCCAGCCTCGTGACCTGGCAGCCCTTCGGGAAGGCGGCTTTACCTTGAGTACGGCTTTAAAAGGATAGAATGTGAAGTGGGAACGAAAGGGGATGTGAGGAAGGTATGGATGGAGATGAAGCAGGTTGTTCAAAACCAACCATCCCAAACCGGAGCTCAGGGGTTAGGAAACATTGTCACCTTCCCCTCAGCCCCAAACAGGGATAGTTGGCTGAGAAGAAGGTCAGCATCTACCATGTGAAAATAGAGGCCGAACAGAGAATGTTGTGGGAGAGGTTGTAGAGGAAGTGTGGAAGTAGGGGAGAAACACAGGCTGTCTGAAAGAATGAGAAGAGGCTAACCTGGACTCCCGTCAGCACGGCGCCAGGAAGGCATTCGCCGCGCCCCTTACGGGGCACATCAATACTAAATACATGTGGGCCAACATCAACACAATAAATGATTGAGATTCATAAACACAATATAATTGATTGTGAATACCTGAAGGAAGAATGAACAGGGCCTTATAACAGTATTCAATTCAGAGGCCAACATCAAACTTAAATTATAACAAGCTATGAAACACTACAAAATATTGAACATACAAGACATCAGAATAATATCAAGTATTAAAGGTCTTTATATAAATCAGCTAAAATACGAACTTAGACATATTAGATAAAAATTTTTTAGACAATAACTACATTTCTCCTTATGAAAAAGTCATTAGCTACATGAAAAACTTCAAAATTCAAGAAAAATGGTGAGACATTAACTCCATGAAGATGATAAAAGGACAAAGAAAAAAATTTAAGACATTATCTTAATCAATAAATTAAAACAGAAGAAAATGGAAAGTGAAATTAGATATTGAAGACCTTAAAACATAAAAGAAATAATGTAGGAACATTAGCTCCATGAAAACTATAATAAGTTGAAGAAAATATGGTAAGACATTAGCTCCATGAAGAATATATAACAATAAAAAAACGTTAAGACATTAACTACTTGAAAACATTAAAAGAATAAAGAAAAATGGTGATAATTAGCATACTTTCCGAAAATTGTAAGATTCTTGTTTATCCAGAGATGCACGCCTGCACTAATTGTTGAGACCATGCTTTCTCCTTGTTAAGGAAGAGGAATCGAGCCTGAGAGCTTGCCAAGTAATCCATTTTCTTTTTATACGTGTATTAGACCTGTATGTTGAAGGGGCAATAGTTGATAAAGTCAAGATGAAACCCCTTTTATTCATTCCCTAGAATAAAAATAAAGTTTAGCACTCTTAGAGAACGATCCTTAACGATCAGCAATGCACGAAACTACGCTTCACGACAAATTTTTGTTTGTTATATTAACCATAATAAAGCAAATAAATATATATATATATATATATATATATATATATATATATATATATATATATATATATAATCTCGGCTAACCCACGACAATATATTACAAAACAAGGAATACGTTTTCCCTGATCATGAAAAATCCACCTTACATGTCTAAGAATGGCTGAAGTAGTATTAATCTACTAAGAAAAACCTGCGATAAACATTCAACTCCTTCCATATCCCTCTCTACCCTCATAACGAATGCATCATTTTATCTCTTCCACTTTTGCCATTATCTACTTTTGTCCTTAATTTTAGTATTTTTCTGGTTTATGGTAAAATAAATTTTGATTACTCACATTAATTTAGAATTTAAAACTTTTGCAATTTTCTATTTTAAAATTATATTTTAGATTAAATGTTACTCCTCTAAAAATGTATAATATTTACGTAAATATTGTATTTATTAGGTTGTTTTCATTATATTTACTAGTATAGCCCCAGAAGATGACTAGTACGATCGAAAGGTTCCTTGAACAGTGAATAAATATTTACAATGATCTTTTACGATCTCTTTCCCTTCATGATATAGTCATTTGCCGGAAATTTGAAAAAGTTCTGAAGAAGTTTAACAATGCCTCTTTCGCTGGGGAATTTAACAATTCTTATATTTATACATAGGATCTTCCCCATCCCCCCAAAATGACGCATGTTAATAATATAATTACTCAGTAAGCTCCTTCCCATTCATGACAATTTTTATATGCTAGATACATTTCAATATTACTTTTTCGAATGCAAAAAAAACGGAATTTAGATACCCTTTATTGTTTTCTTACACTTCACAAAAATAACTACCTGACTAAAAAAAACGAATATAGAGATAAAATATTATTTTATTTTGCAATATTATCCAGGAATCTTCACGTTCTTTAAAAAGTCTACAGGAATGAATATGTGATATTATGGATATCATTATTTACATTTCCTCCTCACCCATAAGGCCTTCGTCAGAAGAAGGTCGCTTTCTCATTAAAGCTTGTTAGTGTGAAAAGGGATAGAAGAACCGAAGAGTAATGGGAGAATTTCCGGAAAAATGTGGAAAAGACCTGCTGTGGAAAAGATTCGCGAAATGGGATGCGATAACAGAAAACCAGGAAGCGGTAGACCTAAAACAGCTTCATAACCGGGAAATGTGAATTAAATTTATCGCAAAGAACACTCACTGAAAACTTAAATATTGGAAGGAGTTTTAAAAGCCCTCAAAAGAATATTATCTGCTATAAAAAGTGGTACCGTTAAGGATAAAAGAAAAATAAGATGCTGACACTTACTTGGTAAGAGGTGTGTCATTTCGATGAACAGATTTGTATCATGAAACTAAACAAAGGTTATGGAAACGTGTTAGAATGCCAAAACAGATGTTTATTTTATTAATTTTGAAAGGAACAAAAGTGAATTCTGATAATTACCTTAAACTCCTGAAAACAAAGTTGCTGCCTGATTGTGTCGCCTGTATCATGTAAATGACTTTATTTTGCAACAAGATGGAACACCTTCGCATACAAGCCATGCCACACAGTCGATTTTAATTAGCAACACGTCAAGATTAATAACGAAAAATAAATGGTCACCGCAAAGTCCAGATTGTTACTCCATGGATTATTCAATTTGGGAGTTACTTATCGTGGTACACCACTCTATACCATGCACTACTCCTATATTTTGTGGGAAGTGACTTAATCACCTACTGCAACGCGAACCATTTAAGGACTGTTCACAGGGATTAACGATCACCTTAGAGGTCAAGCTCGAGGCGTTGGGTTTCAAATCCTTAATAATCAGACAGACTTCAAAAGTGGTTGGTGAGATTTACTTGAACGGGTCGAGAGTATCGTTCAAGGTTAGTTAAAGATGAAAGAGCAAAAATATTCTTTTATTTACAAATATCAAAATAAGAATAAAAATAGTCAAAAGGGAATTATTTAAAATGAAAGTCTCTTGATAATTATGATAAGGATGGATTCTCAAATAAAATTAATTACTTAACGTTACTATGCTCATACCTAAAGGGGGGAACTTAACAATGCTAATAATTGAGTGGGTTAAAATCTTATGGGTCAGTGGCTTCGAGGAAGGTCCTGCTTTGGATGAGGCGAGTGGGGCACGATCCCATGAGGCAAGTAAGGCACGATCCTGATGAGGCAAGTGTGGCATGTTCCAGATGAGGTAAGTGGAGGCACGATCCAAACCAACCTTCCGAGGAATAGCGATGAAGATTGCCAATCTTCAAGGATGACGTTCGATGGGGAAATGTAGGATTACTTGAAAAGATTGCTGTTCCCAGAAGATACCAAATGACTGGGGAAGAACCACGGCTTAGAAAGTCTTGTTGTCTGATGAACGTTCACGGGATTTTGACGCAAGACGACGAGGACGACTTTGAGGTGCATGAGAGACTCACCGATCCCAAGTCAAAATTGGGTATTTGTACGAGTGATCCGGTAAGCGGAAAAGGTGGAGCCAGAGCACGGGGTGAGGAAGCTCCAGATATCTTAATCCGTGAGGGGGACGAAAATTTGGCTTTTAGCGGCAAGGCGCGAAATAAACAAGCAGGGGGATCTCTCCTCGTCGTCGGGGGAGGGCCCTGGACAAATCCCAGGATTGGTGGCTAGTCAGCAGTATGCCTAGGAGTCGAAACTTCTCGAATGTTCCCGAACAGGAACTGACGCTTTCCATGGCGGGATACATTCGCACGTGGTCTCCAAATAAAGTGATTAGGTCAGAGGTTGTTCTTTTACATTACTAAAAGAAAGGTTTACCGAGGTCGGAGAGGAAAATTCACTGAAACAGAATTTAAAAGTAAAATACAGGAATCATGGCAAGAAATTGGTATTAATGACGTATGTAAGAAAAAGTTTGTGTGTGTGAAAAAAAAGACGCAGAGTAGTGATTCATCAAAATGGTGGTGCAATCGATCATCTACTGTAGGTAATTTAAATTCGACATTATTTATTTCTTTACACTCGATATTCGTTTTTTTTACCAATGTTGTTATTCTTGTGAAGTGCAAGAAAACGAAAGGTATCTTAATAATGTTTTTTGCCTTCGAAGGATATTTTGGCGGGCCATCCGATATATATATATATATATATATATATATATATATATATACACATATATATATATATATATAATATAATATATATATATAATATATATATATATATATATATATATATATATATATATATATATATATATATATATATATATATATATATATATATATATATATAAGGTAATACTGCTAATTTAGCGAGTGTCAAAGCTATCTTCCTATTTTGAGTTGTTTAGACTCTAAATATCTCAATAGAAAGAGGCAAATTTAGCTCCATTGCTAGGCGCAATTTTAAGCTCAAAGTGACAAAGTCAATTCAGATATGATAGAGTTTAAGGTGGGAAAATTCAGGGCTTGATGAATCAATAGCAATCTCAAACAATCAAAGGAAAATAGATGATATATATTGGAAGGGTGAGAGAGAAAAGAGTATACAAGCTCAAACTCTAACTGGCAAATTATACTGCTTCGACTATTTGAGAATCGCTTAACTTTCTAGAAGTTGAAACAGTTGAGCAATTTTGAGACCTGAATTTGTGTCTTTGATCAAGAAGGAAACCTGCGAAAATTTGACCACTCGCTTTAAATTTGTTTATCCCATAGTTAATATTGAGATTTTGCTATCGGTTCGGATAATAGTATGGCTCATTTACAACTTCAAATTATAATACTAACGGTGGCCCAAGCGTTAATTCATATGTTTAAAAATTAATAACAAAATAATTAAGTCAAAAGTTAATGTTATATAAAATGAAGGAGGAGATTTTGATGTCTTGTTATTTTAATACAATATCATTTAAAAGTTTTCTGTTATTGTTAAAATAAATGGAAATTCTTTGTCACAAATTTTCCTAAACATCAGAAGTGATCTCGTTGATTATTTATTGATGTTTTATTTCAATTCTTGAAGATAATTAGCTTTATTTTGGTATAGCTTTTTTTTAAGTTATCTCTAAAGGAAAGGATATGGAAGGGTGAAGTCGAATAATTAAGGTGGCTAAGAAACATCACCTAAACCTGAAATTAACCCACCTAGGAAGGATGGTCTTAGTGTTTCTATGGTTTCACTCGCTGTTTTTGGTTATCCTTATCTTGTTAAAACCACATATCGTGCATATGAAATTCTTCCATTTCTGACAAAAATAATCTTCTATCATTTCTCTGTAATTTTCGCCTGTTCCTGTCAGTGTTTTTACGTCCGAACTAATGATCCACGAAATAGTTATGCCAAACCAGGCCGTAATTTTTGGTGCATCGAGAGGCTGCCCCTAAATTACCATGGGATTTCAGCACACCAAAATATCTAATTTTGTTGATTAACGTATCCAGTAACTTTAAAATGGGATTCTTCGGACATGATTAGACATGAGGTCAAAGTTGGATCATTTCTTATTTTTTTCTCTTTTTTGGATCATTTCTTATTTTTTTTCTTTTTTGATGGTTAGGAATAGTTAAAAGTCTTAAGTTTTGAATTTTGTATGAATGAAGTTTTAATAAATTTGTTAGGATGCGTTCCAATGATGTTCGAGAAATTCCTAATTAATTGGACCGTATCTTAGTTGACATTTGTAACTTTTGTTGAACAATAGTTAACACACGCTGAATGACATAACATTTTGCACATATCTTGGTCGTCCAGAGGGTTCTTTATCATCTATAGTTCCGGATTCTCTCAACCCTGATATCAATGCAAGAATTCAAAGACTCAAGGTACTCCTTTGTTGATTATATGAGGTCCTAAAGTTCTGTTAAACATTAACAATTAATCCATTATTGTTGAAATAATTTGTCACAATTCTTGCTCGCTGTTGATTGGTGAATCTTATCATTATGTTTATAATTACTTGGATATTATTGTTTATTATATTATTTATGTCCATATTATAGATACATTTTAATATGAAATAAATTTTGTAGCACAATTACACTCCAAGACCTTCTCTTTCACTTTATATATCACCTACTTTATTAATTTTTATTTATTTTTAAATATCTGAAGTAAATTTTGTGCCACCTTTTATAAGCTACAATGCGGTTTAGAGATGAAGCACACAAAATTTCAGCAAAAAGCTACGATGTAAATTTTATTTAAAAAATAAAAGAGATCATACAAGTATAGAAACAGAAAAAGATCTGCAACTTTAATGCGTCTGAATCCTTTATTAGATAGGATAGATACATGTCAAAAACTTTGGAGAATGGATTATCTTCTTCAAAAAGAAGATAATCTTAAATACTAGTCACAACACCACCTTTTAAAGCTAAAAATTACATGCTTTTTTATGACTCAATAAAGTTATTGTTGTTACGGTGAAGGAAATAGTCAATATACATATTTATTTTATTTAAAGTTTTCAAATTACCAAAAATAACCTGGATTTGAGGGATTCTATTTTTCGATATTTTGAACGCCAAAAATGATGGTTAATATAAAATGGCTATTTTACAACGATTAAACTTAAAGTAAATATTTGGTGTGAAAAGATAAATAGACTCCAGCTCAATCAGAATAGCACAAAGCTCTGGTAATAGTTTGAAAGGATCATGTCGGTCTGATCCACTTTTATAAAGTATATGTCATAATACGATATATAGAGTCTGTCTATTGAGATATTGATTTTTAAATACCTACAATATGAGAAAAAAGAGAAGAACTCTGATCAATCACAAATGTGTTGTAATCCATCATGATAATACACAACTTCATTCGACAACGATGCCATTTTTAAAGATTAAATACTTCTGCTTTGAAAATCTTAACCAGACCTTTTTCTCTCCTGTAACTATTTCCATCGATTTACCATTTTTCCCCTAGTTATTAAATACAGGAAGAGATGTTATCTACTTTCGTTCTCTTTTTTCATTCAAATCAAAGCACTTTTATGTAAGAAAATTTTATTAAGACTTTTGTAAATCATTTGACATATATCTTATACTATCATCTCCTTGATAAATAGGAGAAGGAATTGTTGTTCGGAGGCACAAAATTTTAAAGCCCTTCCAAATGCAATTCTATGCATAATGTTCATAAAATATCCCAAAGTTAGATGTATTTTAGCTTCAAAACGGTTGAATATCTCTCCTTTCAAACATAATTACAATTGGCTAAGAAGGTAAAGGTGTACATCTTTAATTATCACTTAACGGTCAGCTGTATATGCTGTGATTTTACTAGTATCATTTTTCGTTTGGCTTCCTAGATAGCACTAGATGTTAGTTAAAGTGAGTGAAAGATAAATGGATTAGGAATTTAAGGATATATTTAAAAGAGAGGAGGATACTTGTACGTTCTTTGCGCACAAAAATTCTAAATCATTTTTTGCACTATGGAAAATCAGGACTAATTTATGCTAAAGTAAATTTCTATAATTATAATTACTTTTTATAGAATAGGTATTACGGTAATAATTAATAGATATATTATATAGTAGCAATTTGAATGTTGAGGCGAGGAAAAGTTTTTAAGTGGAGCGGAGTCAAACGCCTCATATAGCAGATGAAAGAGCTTCAGACTTTCCTAAATACAACCAAACCTTAGAAAATTTGTCTTCTAATTTCATGTTTTAGCTATGTGAATTCATTTAACTTTTTACTTTCGAAAACAACAAATTATCAAAATTCTTCCTTTACTTTATATATTTCTATACATTTCTATTCAATGCATCTGTAAAGAGAAAACTTAAAGTGATCCTAGTTTTAGTCAAGCTGATACTAAATCCTAATACCTTTCAAGATCAGGTTATCTCTTAATTAGTTCCATTTTCCCACGCAGTTTATGTCGGTAGACATTTTGAGAGGTATTTGGTATCTTTTTAGAGAAACTACCACAAATATAGTCTGGTGAAACAAGTATGTGAACACTTTATATTAAGCTATTTACCATATAACCAGGCTTCTTTATTTTATTGCCAAAAGGACAGTAATGGCGGTAATATATATTAGACATTCATATAATACATTATTCAATTGGCTTATATAGAAAAAGATTTTGTTTAGAATGTTGAGCAAAGAATAAGAAAGATCCAAAGTGGAAAACAATAGATAAATTACACATTTTTCGTGCATAATCTCCTTTATCTTCTGACTTTTATTGTGCTTGTGATCCTAAGGGCTTAAGCAGGTTAAGCATAAAATAAATAGCATCTCACGATCATACTGCAACATTTTTTATTATTGTTAAAAGAAAAAAGTTGTCAATCATATGAAAAGCAGTTTAATTGAAAACTACAGAAAAATCTTAAGCTGTATAAGTGTTTCTACAGCGTTTCCTTTTCTTCTCACTACTCTAGATTGGATTGATAATAATTGAAAGAATTCAAGATGACTACAAAATATTCTCGCAATTGACTTCCAAGAAAGATTGCTCAACCTGGCCGTGGACGGATGCTCAAATCACTATCAAGGCCTCCTATGAATAACTAGACAGTAGGGCAGGGGTAGATAAGCTTTAAAATGTCGATTACTTCACAATTCGCCTTGTTTTAAGAAGCCAGCTTGTTAGCAAATGCCATGCACATATTGAGGACTTTTAAATGAATCTGTCGAGAAGAGATGGAATGAGATCAAGATTGAATTCATTAGCCGGAATACAGGTGGCCATTTTCGGCGTCATCACAAAGCATTCGATGCTCAGAAGAACACGTTTCCTACCTAAGCATTTAGGAGGTAGAATTATGTGTTTGGCTTGTTTTAATTGATGAGATAATTAATATAGAAGCGTAGTGGTTAAAAAATTAACGCCAACAATGGAGAATTTATGGATGCAAGATGATTGAATGTTCCAGCAAGGCAATATATAATTCTGATAACACGGGGAAGGCAAAACGTAAGAGATTCCTGCAGAACAATATAAATGTTCTATCCGGCCATAGTAAATCCTTTAAACTACTCCAATAAAAAATTAGTGTCGGATTTTAAAGGAACATCTCTACGAGAGGAAACCTGCAAATTTGCCAAAATGAAAATAATAATTAAGGCAAAGGCTCAAATATTCCAAATCTTTGTTCCAGTCATATAATAAAGTCTTAAAAATAACACTAGGCAACAGCTATTACAAAGAATTGTTGCACAATGAAATAATAGACTATTTTTACGCTGCAAATAATTATTTCTAGCCTAAAATCTGTTTTGCTTGTATAATATTCATCCTAAATGTAACAACTAATTGTTTATAATAATATTAAATGAAAGTAATGTATTTGACACGCTAAATTTCTCAAATTATTTTCAGCATGGGAAAAAAGCATTTTGAAACAAGATAAAGATAAATATCTTATATAAAAGGAATTATGTGCATCTTAAAATTCATCATATCAAAGCTTCCAAAGTTGCACTGAAATACTCTAAAAGATTATTAAAAAATATCATATTGTTTCGCTTAAAATTATAAAAACAAAAATAATTCTACCGAAAACGTTTCTCCAGGGCAACCAATTTTCCCCTCAAAATATATAAGCAATACTGGGTTAGCTCTGACTACGATGAAATTGCAAAAACAACTGAATCTATTCTTTTCCATCAGTCTATTATGTGGTTAACAAAGTTTCCAGCAATTCAACTAAAAACAAACGTCGATATGGATGATAAAATTTGCTCACGCCAGGAATATAATGTTACTCTCGGGGCAACTTACGAAAAATCCCTTCGTCATGAGCCATAATTTAGCAAAACAGTTTCTACACCTTCTTAGACTGTGAAATTATGTGAGAATACTGAATTGTAAGGAATAACACAAATAAGAATGAGCTACGTCAATGTTGTAAATAGCCATAACAAATAGAAATTAAGGGTAATCATCTAAAAGAACCAAAACAATTGTGTATTTTTATCACGTTAAGAGACTAGAGCAAGTTTAACCTATTTAGAAGTGATGGCCGCGTGATAGTTTGGTAGAAGAAGAATGCTGTCTTAGATCGTAAGAATAAAGTAGCTACCGATAAACATGTAAGCGTCCGTCTAATGGTGTAAGGCTGAATCGCCTAGACGGGTATTGGAGGGTTAGCATTTATTAATGAAATACTCAAAGTACGGAAGCAAATCGATATTTTACGTGATAATATGTTGGAAGGTAAAACAAACTAGGAGCGCGAGAATTCTATATCTTTTCCAAAGACAACGGCTTCAACCACACACCTCGAAGGCAACAGTGTTGTTACTTTACAACAGCAGTAAAAGATTTCAAACCCATACCTAATTCTAAGATCAGAATCTTATTAAATCCAATATAGGATTATTGGAATCTTAAATACAAAAACGTAAGTTTTCGGGCAAATAAACCGACAAAATCTCCGTTAAAATGAATTGGCAAAAATTGGTTCTAAAACTCTGTTATATCATCACGTGCAGCCCCTGAATAATAGCAATTTCTGAAGGAACCAACAATAAGTTGTCAGCAAAACGTCAAAATACAAATAGAGCAAACTTGCCAATATTGACTCGGTCTATGAATCAAGGATCTCCGTCTTTTCCTTAATGTCATAAAAAATAATAAAAATTAACACCTTTTGCTAAAAGATTGTCCTTATATAATGATGAATATTAAACATCTGCATTCTTCTGTTTTAGTAACAATCCATATTAAATTATAAATTCAACTTTGAACTCATTTTTTTTTCTAGTATCAGCCACAACTAACGACTTAAAAATAAAAATTAAAATAATAAATATACATAGACTTTATAATTTAACCTGCCTAGCTGGCTTGAGTGAGGCTCTCGTCTACCAGGAAGCCAAATAATTTTGCCGACGGCTCCACAGCTTTCTGCATGAGATAATCCAAGGATTATATATGCGAAGGATAAAAAAGAGAAAAAGAAACTTTATTAAAAATAACATTTTATCTTTATTCTGATATTTTTAGAACTTGGCATTAATATTTTATTATTGGATTTACTTTAATTGCCAATATTCGCGAACTATTTACGATATTCAGACGCAATGAAAAAGTATCGTATTTTCCTTTTAAAAAGCCATTGGTCTCTTTAGATTTTTATTTCTTCCTTGTTAAATGTTTTCTATTATCCTCCTGTTGGTAATGTGCCCCATCATCATACTCTATATTGGCATTTACCTTTTGTTTTTTTTAGCATTATTGAGTCTTTTACATCTTTTCAACATCCCTTAAATATAACGTAATATTTTGTTTGTTCTTTAAAACATATGTGCAATTATAAACTATTTCATGGTTTGTAACCGATTTATACACATTAAAGTTTAACTGTATATTAGGAAGGTATTATAGGTCCTTATACATTTTATATTGTATATCCATACAATAGAAATTACTAAATTTTCCACTTACTCAATCATTTATATAATGTATATTATTACATACTAAAATAATTAATTCTTAGAATCTTCGTTAAATGGTATATTTAAGCCCTTGATTAAAAAGATGTCAACATAGTGAAATAGTATAATTTCTTCCATTTAGTCATTAATGAGAGCTATTGGAAAATCAATTTATCCTTGGTTTAGGTTCAGTGCCTATCTAAAAGGAAACATTAGGAAGGGTAGTGGGGGGGATGGATTCACGATTCACTATGAATATACCCTCTCTGAAATTCGCTGGATATGGACAATCCATGGTATTCTATCGTGAACACTCTCCTCGCCTTTTTTGATTATCCAATGCAATTGCCTTGTGCAGCTCCTCTACATAATAGTTTGGATGAAGCTTATGGAAGATCACTCGTTGGGAAAAGAAAAGAGAACCGCTTCACCGAGTTCTTTATTGTGTCCAAGGTAAAGCATCCGGATCCGCCTCTTGTACTGGGGTGCTTCTGATTTAAGAAAACTGGAGCACTAACAATTTTGTCCAAGAACACTGAAATCAACTGAAAATGTTACCAAAATGTTGAGGACCAATGGAGCATTAATTATATTTTTCAGCGATAGTACAGTAGTAATTTCTTAAACTCGATCGACTGGTCCAATAAGCCACTGACTGCTTCATCCATTACTTCGTATTACATTCGATGAAAGAATTATGATAATTTACGATACACCTAATAATTTATTGCTTTAGTGAGAGACAGAAGTGCTTTCTATGAAGCGCACAAAACAAATTCTTCAGCGACTGTCATGCGTCCTTCTCTTTTTTTCCGGCCACCGCATAACTGACGACGAAGTTATCTTTCAGCATTGTGGCAAAACTTATACAAAATAAATACAATAACATAGTTTTTGACTAAAAGTAGCAGTTAACCTTTGCAAACTTGGCCAAGGAGTTTACTAGGGGTGAACCCAATAGAGAATTTTACGCGATTGTAATCAACCTGGCTGTTGATAAATTGAATATTCCCCATTATGAGCAGAGGCTGGTACTTATTTAACAAAGATGGAGAGATATCAATCGAGTTATCATCGCAAATTTACTCTCCAGCATGTCAAGATGAATTAAGGCAGTCTTGAAGATCAAGGGACATCATTTGTAAATATAGACTAGGCGCATCAATTGGCAGTATTTAATCTAAATCTAGGTTTGTGTTGTAATTTTTGTGTAATTTAGATTTAAATTATGGCACAAACATAATAAGCTTCTAATAACTTTCTTAGCAGAAAAGATATTGTAGTCTCAAAAGCTTTATCTATAACCTTAGATTCTCATACAAGGTGAAGAAATTTTTAAATTATCCCCTTTAATATTGTTTACTCTTTGGTTAGTCGGATTTTTCTCCCTTTTATTTTGGTCTGAGAGGCACAGGGGCGCTTTTATTATAATACTGTTTATCTATAGGTTGGAAATTTTCTCTCTGCTCTTCCGCTTCCGCATTTTCCCTCTCTTTGCTTCCTTGCTTTTCCACCTTTCCATTTTGATTATATTTACAATGACACACGTATACACACGTGTACACATTATAGTATAATAATTAAAGAAGTATATCAAATTATCATAAATTTGCATGTTAAGTCGAAAGATAAAGGAAGTGGAACAAACGCAGATGGCAGACCTGAGTCGAAGAGAAATATTGGACCATTCAGGTCTCACCAGTTCTCGGAGAACAGCACCCGACTACGGAAAGAACTGAGTCACGAGTGCATCGAATAAAGTCTGGTAATTAGTAATACTGTTCTTTAAAATTCACACATCATACTTTCAGTAAATTTACATGTAAATGTGTAGGAGGATGTGACAATAAATGCTATAGCAAGGCTGTCACCCATTTAAGTGTAACTAGAATTGAATAACTCGAAATAATAAGAAGTGTCATTTCATTCTGTAAATATCATAATAGGCCATTTTATAGATGGATATTTGGATTCAGAGAGCTAATCTAGCGACTGCGATCAAATACATAGCCCTCATATTTAATGGAAAGATGATCATATCTTCTCATATCGTAATTATTTCCACATACTATTCATCATGAATACTGTATAAACATACATCCAATGAATAAATTACTGTCTAAACCATAAGGTTTCTCCTCTTTATGACCCTGCAATTGGAAGGTCTTTATTTTTCTCTCCTAGTTCATGGAATATATTAGTAACCATTTATCTTTTATACATGGCACTAGACATATAAACAAGTTAATTTCCAAATAGTAACTCCCAACAAATACATAGATAGAACCACGTTAATAATTAACTATCCTATACTTATGCTCTCGATTAATCACGTGCATACATCATAATCCCATACAGGCATTAAAAGTAAAATACAAATTTCACTTCTCAATTTTTTTTCTCGCATTAACTCATTTTACTTTTTGGAACCAAAGATAATAAATGCATTCCTGATGGAAGATCTATATCGGTGGTTTCTTTGATTGTGTCATAATACACGAGTATTTTCTTTCTAATTTGAAATTGAAGAAATTTAGATATGGCAATACTTTCTGCCTAATAGATAATACAAAAGATAAAACAACCTTTTCCAGAGAAAAAATGGCATAACTTGGTAAAATTCTTATTTGAGATATATATCCTTTTAATCAGAAGAATAAACTCAATACAACATCCCGTGGCAGATGGTTAGGAGAGTTTAGAGGATGAGGGAGAGAGAAGGGTAGTATTGTGTTTTGCCAAAAGTGAACGAAAAAGTAACTAATTAAGGAAAAACAAGACATGGCAGGCACCTCCGTTGCATTGTGTGATAGGAAGAGTTAAACCTTTTTACAAATTTAAATTGGAGTCGGAATGATTATTGTATTCACGTTTTCATTCAAGATCATTGAGAAAGTGGGAGAAGCTCAGTTCGCCAATGATTCTTAAAACAAAAATTTGAACGGTTTTCATCGTGCTCCTACAAGCTCAGTCAGGAAAACCATTTTTGTACTCGCTCGTACCATCCTAGCAGTTACATTGAGGGTTCATAGTATTTACAACGTAAGTATTTTACCCCTACATCTCTACCTATACTTCTTTTTAATAATTCTTTTAGCCACATAAGTGCCTACTCATCGAGCTGATTACGTTTATTTGCTTACACGTGTGTTTCATACACTGATTTGAATATTTAATTGGTATTTTCTACCCAAAAAGCTTCATTCATTTTGGCTTCATATATATATATTTATTTAAATAAATAAATATAAATTGACAAAGAAATATTCTTCAAATCTTACAAAAGATGAGAGCCATTTTAGGAGATGGCAGATACAGTGAATATATCTATGTACACACGCAGGAAAAAATGTAGGTAAGTGAATGCATAATACACAACACTAAAATATGCTCTAACCGAGACATACAACCAGCGTTTCTCAATTATTGAAGAACCAAAAAACAGCGGTTATCTATAGACACAATAATATTTAAAAAGTACAAATTAGATTGGGCACAAAAAGAACTCTTTGGCAAAGAATGTTTAATACTCAGCCAGATTCAATGCAGCAAACAATATATTGCTCTATTGGAATGCAATTAAAGAGGAATTCTGCCTATAATATAGGAGGAAATTAAATACATTTCCTTTTGTTTTTATTGCTGAACGAGTACATTTCTCGTTTGAGAAAATAAAATAATATTTGATGTGTTTTAGCAGAAAAGGAAATAATAGTTTGAGGTATTCAACAAAAACAAAAGATAATAAATTAAAATTGGGTAGTTCCAAGGAATAAATGATTCTAGATGGGCTCCATACAGCTGTATCACCCTGAAATGTACTATATTTTTACAAATTTACATAAATAAGTTTTCATTTTTTATTATTTTAAATGAATAATGATTTTCGAAGGTAATATTATGTAGAAGAGTGCTCCTTATATCAAGTTAATTTATTAATGTAGAAAAGTTGGATTGATTTTTGGAAGATATAGTTTTCATATTTTCCTATTAGCTTCCCTTCGTTCCAGTGAGGGTTTCTAACCAAATTTAAATAGAAAATTGAGCTAATAGAAACGAAACCTAATGTATATTTTTGTCTAACTATAAATCTCGACTCTACAACCTCATCAAAATATAACGACCCATTTAATAGATGATTAATGGTAAGAAATTGAATGAGTAAATTGTGATCTTCACAATAAAATTTAACTTAATAACGAAATTTATATCATACCTACAGATTTTCTAGTTTGAATAAGCCAAAGAATAATTTATCCCTCATAATATATTTCAGCTAATACTTGAGGTAAGACGTATCAGTCTTTCTTTTTATCACTATAAACTGCTGCTGGTACATGTTTGGTCTCACTGACGTTAGTCTCATTCCTTGATGCTATTGGTGGAAATATTATGACTGCTTTGCTGCAGCTGAAAATGTTCAGTTGGCATGTTATATCAACATATGTATACTTAAATAGTAGGAATATTTCCTTTTAGTAATGTCAAACAGAAAAGGAAATCAATTTTCTGATTTTGAAGAAGTTAATCCATATCGGTGTAGTTAGATGCTGCCAAGATTTCCGAATCGATTTGAACTCATGATGCTAAAGTGGACAATGATTCAATTTCTACATAAACTGAATATTTATCCTGCGAAATAGATTGCCTGTAACGAGAGGAACTCTCTCGTAAAGCTGCTAACAAATTATATATTTCTTTGGATATACAGTATATGTAGGATCTGAAGATTTCTAATATTTACAATTATATTATCTTATTTCGAACATTATTTATAAATAAGTAAAAGAATTTTAGTAAAATTATATTGTACACGGGTCGTTAAATGGGATCTAAATTATCACTTTTCTCCAAAACACTTTCCCTCACCAAAATTCTAATAAATTATATGTTTATACATTGAAAAATTTAAATATTTCAGCGCCTTGGAGAAAAAGCTGAAATCATGCTGATGATATTTCCAATGGAATAACTTTGTATAGCGAGGCAGTTATATATTGCGAAAAGAGGAGCGGCTTCGTCATTCATTATAGGAATGTTTGCGCTTTGCATCAGCCCTTCGTTCTGTGGCCGACGGTCTTTTTGGCTCTAGCAACGAGATTTTGGTCTAAAATAATGTGAAGCTTTTCCACTATTTATAAGAATTTACTCTTTTTCTATCTTTTCAAATCCATGCTTATTTTATATGCTTAGAGGTAAGAGAAATTTTATTATGGGAATTCTTCTGATATAGGAAAAAAATCTCCAGAGCGCTTTTTTATCCGAATTTGCTTTTATATACAAAGGAAAAAAACAGCCCTGCATTAATTTTAATGAATTTTCCGAATTTCGCTATTATTTTTAAATTCTAAAACAATCAATAATCGTATTCATTTTTAAAAATCTTAGAAAGAACATTGATAAAAGCTTCAAATTTTCGAAAACCATCCTTAATTTTAATAATTTTTAGTAAATCTCTTGGAATATCTCTCTTTTTCAAGCCTTTTTATTTTAAAAGAATACAAAACATTGAATATTAGCCTTAATTTGAAAAATGTTTATTATTTAAATGTTTGGGGATAAAATTACAATAATAGAGGGAAGTATAAAAGGAGCATTGTAACTTTATATATTATCCGTAGAGGACACAAATAAAATCTTTAATACATAACCAATATTAAAAAGAATTAAAACTGTAAAATTGAAACAACTGTACAAAATAATATTAAAAGATCCGAAGTGGACACAATAACTTACTTAAATTTGAACAAATAAGAATAATCAAGAAAAATAACTGCGTTGGCATTTATCCAAGATCAATTAATATACTGAAATACAAACGAAAACAAAGGCTTCAACGCTAACAAAAAACTTTCAACGTAAGAATCAAAATAAATACTTAAAAATACTGAGTTTGCCAGCCGACCTGGCACATATCACTCCCTCTCTTAATTACACATACTTCTGTCTTTTTCTCTAACTATCACCGCACAAATTTCTCTCTTTAAACATCATTGATCATTGATATTATCGATAATCATCATCGCATCAGCGAAAGCTTTTAAGAAGCAGCACAGCTGGGCGTCTAAGCATGATAACTATCAGAAATATGTCGGCATAAAACGAAGAAATAACTTGAATATAATAGAAAAAAACATATTAAAGTGGTTCATTATTCCGATCATAAATTTTTGACAGGACCAGAAAATGAATACTTTCACGCATGCCAACGCTCTCGTTGCTGCTGCTCCTTGTCACGAAGCAACCTCTGTTTCACTTTCGATAAGATTATACGAATATTTATAAAAATTGCTGTTTTCGTACAAATCGACGAGTTTGGTTACTTGCTTAGAGAAGCCCATCGAGGTCGATGATGAAGCATGCCCTCGGTTTGTTGAGGGCATCGAGACTACACGAGGTTTAAATGGGTAGTAATGTGTGCAGTCTTCAACCTTGACCGAGTCTAGAAGAGCCCTGGTGGCAGGAGAAGCTCGCAATGACCAGGGTTCTTCCTTGGCTGCAGGGAGCTGCTGAGACACTAGTCTGTTTGTACTCGCCTTTAGGCACTTCCGATCCTGGTTTGTGATCCTTTAACTAGCCCCTGCCTAAAGAGGCTGAACCAACAAAGCAGTGGGCGGGAGAGGGAGTGCACTGGTTAGTGGGCACATGGAGTGTTCAAACAACAGGGGATCTGCAAGTCGTATCTCTGAGGCCCACTGATGCTCCGAGATGCCCCACTGATTTAGACTGGGCTACGAGATACCCAGCTACCGTGTGTGGCCTCTAGGAGGCGCAGCAAGAGTCTTGGTTATGAGAGGTAACTTACTGGCAGGGTAAGGCTTACGCACTCAGATTTCCTTTTCACTACAAGGACTAGTCAGTAGCAGAAGACGCAAGCGGGAAAGCAAGCAAATCAGGCACTTAATAGTATAGAATGCATACACGAGAATTTATTGTCGTACAACTAGAATTAATCCCTTAAAGTTACCATCATATTTTGACCTAGTACCAATTTTTCAGTCATAAATAAATTTGAAATCATACAAGAAATCCTGTTAAGTTCGTTTAGGATTCTTAAAATTATGTCTTAATTCTAATTATATAACGATATACGGTAAAACGGTAAGGTATATATGCTCAATCTACTACAACACATTACTTATTTTCATAAATAATTATTGTTTATCTGACCCACTTTTTTTATAATTCAGTAATAAATATTTATTGTTCCATATTTTTTCTTCCTTTTCCTGCACTAAACCTCATCACTTATCTATAATAAACTTACCGTGAGTGGATGGTTGGGTCTTTGCGGAATATTACTTCCCTACAAACTTTAGTTTGCTCTACTAAGTACGGCGCAAATTGTTTAAATACATAATGATAGGAGTTTGGATACCCAATAGGTGGAGCCACCCATTTTCTTTAAATTAGGATGTACATGCAGTATTAATATTCATTACATTTTTTTACATTGTTTCTGGCAGTAGGATTAGATTTATTTTTTGTGTTATCAAATTTGTTTTGGGAAATGAAATTTTAGCCTTTATCGCTTATTTTACTAAATTTTGCTGATATATTATATATTGTAATCATAAAAGCGTCTGAGCATTTCGACTTTCAATTAGGATATGAGTAAATCGATTTCCATCCTTAGACATTAGTTTTATTCTGCGACGGTATAAACAAATGGGTTTTCAAATTCAAGTGTCGCTATAACGTATGGCAAATATCCTTAAATTGAACAGATACAAGACTCCGACCAAAAGATGGGTATTTAATTATATAATTGAAAATCACATGACACGTGATATACTCGTATAATAGTTGTATTTTGAAGGCGCAAAGAAATTAAAACTTATAACACAACCCGGAAACACGCTAAGGAAATTCTTATTACGTATAACATTATAGCTTAAGAAAGAAAATGAGAGATATACGAGGAGCGGTCAATAAGTTTTGCATTTCGGATATGAGGAAACGAGATGTAAAGTAAAGTGTTTTATTATTTTTCAATATAACTACCCCCGACTTCAATGCACTTGCGCCACTTGTCCCTGAGGCTTCGAATTCTCGACAACCAGAAATCTCCCGACTGCTGTTCAATCCACTCCTGGACGGCGAGCTGGACATCTTCATCGTCCCCAAACAGGCGTCCACGCAGTGCAGCCTTAAGCTGTCGGAATAAAAGGTAGTCGCTGCGGGCCAGATCTGGACTGTAGGGGGGATGGTTGAGCTCCTCGAATCCGCCCTCACGCAGGGCAGCTTGTGCAACTCTGGCCTTGTGGACAGGGGCATAGTCATATAGGAGCAGGATACCGCCTGTCAACTTGACGCGCCACCTCTAACGGATGCACTTCTTCAACCCAGCCTAGTTCCTCGGAGTAATATTGGCCTGTGATGTTCCTTCCACGAGGCGCATAGTCCACCATCAACAGTTCCTCAGAATCCCAGAAGATGGTGGCCATGATCTTCCCGGCTGAGGGTTGGGCCTGGAACTTAATGGGGGTCGGCGAGCCCATGTGCTTCCAAGCTATGGTTTCGAGCTTGGTCTCGGAATTCCAATGATGGACCCACGTTTCATCACCTGTCACTATGCGTGACTCAAATCCCGCCGAGTCTTGGTTGTACAGGAGCAGCAGCTCCTCTGAACTTTGAAGACGTTGAAGTTGGTCATGGCCAAATTGTCGTGGATGATGTTGATAACACTTCCATCTGATATTCCAAGTTCTCGCTCGATTTCTTCGACTGGGACCCGTTGATTTTCGAGGATTATCCACTCCACACGGGCCACATTGTCCTCGTTGGTCACGTCTGACGGGCGTCCTGGACAGGGGTCATCTTCAAGGGACTCACGACCATGGCGGAACTCCCTATTCTAGCGAGCAATGGTTGCATTAGAAGGGGCGGTGTCGGTTTACACTGTAACCATGCCTTCATTGAACTCTATTGCATTCTTGCCTTCCTTGGTCAAAAACTTGATCACTGCGCGGTGCTAAACCTTATCCATTGTTGAAAAATTTGTGACCTACGATCTGCGATCAGCTACTGTTTCTTAAATAGACGAGGCAGAGCGTGCGGTTGCAGGCCCTGACTTTTCATAACTTGTCCTAACACCCTTACAAACAGCCACCCCCTTTCCTCTGTTTTGCTCTACCGTAGTATCAGAAAAATATGGGGCAAACTATTTTAACCGTTATAAGAAAATGAATAAAGGAGTTGGATTTGAACCTGTGTAATTAAGCGCTCTTCGCTAAAATGACCACGGCGCTCATTGCCAAAGCGAGCTACTATCCTCAATCCCTAAAATGGTTGATTCAAGAAACCTTTTGAATAACGAAGTGTAGGTTTTTTTATCCAGTGAGAGACAAGACAATTATTTATCTAGTAGGAGGGGGCACGGGATTTTTGTTTGTAATAATTTAAAATGAGATGACACGTGATATATAATAGGTGTATTTTAAAGTCTCAAAGAAATGATAACTGAAAACACAACCCAGAAACACGCTAAAAAATTATTATTACGTGTGCCATTAAAGATTAAGAAAGAAAATGGAAGATATAGTAACATAAAAATAGGGGCAAACTATTTTAACCGTTATAAGAAAATAAATAAAGGAGTTGGATTTGAATCTGTGGGTGAAAATTGGTGCAATCTAGTATATATACAATAGGTAAATGTATATCTGAGATAATATTGAATATTTAGTGGGATAGATACTAATGCTATCCGTTATACTACATTATTAAGACACTTCTTATAATAAGCCATTTTAAACATTCTTCTGCCGATTTTTTCTGACTATTTAACCTGATTGATTTTCAATTCGTTAACATAACTGGATTTCCGAAAATTAGTAAGGATCTTCTATTCCTGTCCCAGATTTATGATCGAATGAGATTATCAGACTAGGTGTTACCCTATAATGTTATTTTTTAATATATTTAAGTTAGTTCTTCGTTTTTTACTACTTGTTTGTCATCATTCTCATGCTGCAATGTCTGGCTGCGCTAATTCTTAAAGACTTTGGTTGGTGCGATGATGATTATCGATAATATATCAAATTACAATGCTCCTTCCTTACTTCCATCGTTCGCAGAAAGTCCGGCTGTACTAGGCGAAGTACTAGAACAGTATTATAATGCGCTCTCTATATTTAACATTTGATAAGATCATCTTTTTTATAGAAGTTGTTATTTTGTCATACAAATTGAGGAGTAATTAAAGCCGTATAGCTCTTAGTAATACTTCCATGTCACTATAATATTTTGGCCTATTACCTATTTTCCTGTTATCAGCAAATTTCTAAATTTCGCAGAATAGATTTGTGTTAAGCTTGTTTATATATAATAACAATTTAAAGGTACATGATGAATTATGTTAGTGACTGAAGCCAATTATGAAAAATTTTCCTTAACAACAACCCTCATCAAACGGTTTGCTAGTTATTCCATTCGATTTTGCCTTTAATAATTATTTGTTAGAGGAAATGTTTCCAAAGTCGTTTTTAAAACGATATAAACTACCTTTATATATTTATCTCGTTCAACTGTTCGAGAATTTTGAGAAAAATTAGGCAACTTAATTAAGTATGAATATCCGTCTCGAAATCAATGTTGTGTGTTATTCATTAAGTTATTTAGTTCAATATGAGAAAGGATCCTACATATCTATCGATGAGTTTCTACAGTTACCAACGACTTAATAAAGGAGATAGGTCGATAATTTCCAAGAAGATTCTTCCTGCCTTTTTTCGAAGTTGCTGTCACATTTACCTCTTAACTTTTTGGGCTTTTTATCCCCTCGCTGATAGACCTTATTAAAATAGTTCAGATGATTTAACAATTGACCTTTTGTTAACGTAGATCGAATAGATTTAAGCGAGACTTGGCTCTTTGAAAATTCTAATGTTCTTAGTATAATAATTAAATTCATTTTTGGTTATATAATTATTTGATAGATAAGTTATATATATATTTAACTTTATAAACATTAAACAAATATTCTTTTTAGATCTAGAAAACATGACCCGGACCATAAGCAAGGACAGCCTCGTCAACCTGTTAGAGCCCGATAGCACTTTTATTCCGTTAATATGTTCTTCCTTATATATTCAACGCCTTGGTTGGTTTTTCCTTTTTTATCGTTTTTATTTTCGATTAAATAACCGACGATAACAAAGGTTTGTCTTTCACTTCTCAAGACTATTGATGGGTTTCAAATCATTAGACAATCCGTTACTCAAGGCTTTAGGTGATGCAGAATTTAAAACATATATATTAAAAGTTAATTTCTTGCCGTTTATTTATAATGTCTCCCTTCAGAAATATTTAAGTAACTGGATATACAGTTAATGCTAAATTTTGTATACCTAAGTCCTAAAGGGTTTCAAAAAGTATAAGTTTATACTCTTCTTTTCGCATAAATAAACTATATATCACGACGAAATATATTTAAAACTATTTATCAAAAGTTCGATAGTTATTCGTTTTATGTATAAAATTACGCGTCCACCTCTTCTTAAATAAGAATGCTTATTCAATTTTTTAAAGTCAGGTATCTAAGTTAATTTAGCCAATAAGAGCATCCTAGCAGTTTCTATGATGGCTCCGTAATTGCGATAATATCGGAATAATTTCTCGTAATTCTCGTAATTTCTGGTGTTTTTCAAGCTGCGTCAGTTGTTATAAAACATGCTAGATTTCTTGTTAGAGTTCTATAAATCTGGTTGTATGCATAATAATAATGTGGTTGAGACCAGCAAGATTTTGTTTACTCTCAAATAGTCCGATGAATTCCGATCAAAATATCTAAATATTATTAAAAATCTTCCCAGACTTACCGAATCAACCAAATTCAAGTGAACATAACCAATCCACAATAGCGTAATGCGATTTGAGGCATTCTGTGTAGAGATTCATGGCAGAATTATTAATGGATGAAGGTCTCATAAAATTATCTTTGTCTCACCTATTCCCAATGAATACCTGTAAAGGATAGAGTTAATCTATAAAGTTCTCCAGTAAAATTATAGTTGAATAAATACCTGTATAATCTAATTTCATAATATTTCCGTTCAACTTCCTCATCAGTTGGCAATACCTAGTAAACAGTTCCTAGGACCATGTAGATAAGATATAATTGGTACCTGAATATGGATAATATAATGTGTGTCTGGTATATCATTTTGTAAATATGTTCTATGAATCGTCCAAGTCCTCACCTGTAAGACAAAGCGAAAACCCTCATCTCTGACAAAACCGTAACCTGAGACATTAATAGTAGATGACAGGCTGCACTAAAGCGCCTAGAATTTAAAACAATTGGTGGAATTCGTTGAAATATATTGGCCGTCACAGGTCCTTTACGCTTCCCTTACAAACTGCCTTGAAATGTTTTACGTTTTTGTTGCCTTTTCTGTATCCATTAGGAGATTTGTTTCAACTGATTTTTTTCCTAAAGTGTTTATATTCGTACTATCAATCTTATTTGTCAGTTTTGTTTATGGTTTTTGATTTGAATGAAACGAAATAGTATATTTAATAATTGTTTTTTTTTTTAAATTGCTTTTACCTGTGAATTTAATTTTACTAGAGCTAAAAAAATAAAGCGTGATGATTATATTACTTCTAGATTGGCAGTTATCAAAAGGGCAGAGGGATAAAACTGATGAATCTGCTAAAAAAAGAGTATAGTTGAAGAAGAACGTGGCCCTCACTAATAGCAGGGTGCTTCTTCAGATGATAATTTTAGCTTGAGAGAAGTTGAAGATAAAAAGCAATTGTTTTATTGGAAATTATGGAAAAGAAATTGGAAGAGAAATAATTTTAAATGTAAGTTTAGTATAACTCCCTTTACCTATTTCTTGACCAAAATTCAGCCAACATTAAAACTAAATGCTCAAAATGTGACAAAAGAATTATCAGCTTTTTATAACCTACTTGTTAGGGAAATGATAGATACTATTGTAATTAGTAGGAATTTGGTCATATATGAAGGATGTTAAACTAACAAATATTCCAGTGAGAGATTTAAAACACTCCAGAATTTTCAATACTGCGTTTATTGAGCTCCATTTACTGACACAAATTTTATTTAGCGTTGTACTAAGGAAGCTACAGGCATAAAAATTTTCGTCTAAAATGTGTTATAAAGATTTGTTTGATTTTCTTGTCTAGGTTTTAATAACAAGCTCATGAGACAAGAAACTGACAAATTAGCAGCCATACGAGGGGTACTCAATAAGTTTTGCGAATCAGTAGGGCAAAACAGAGGAAGGGAATGGCTGTTTGTGAGGGTGTTAGGACAAGTTATGACAAGTCAGGACCTGCAGCCGCACGCTCCTGCTTCATCTATTTAAGAAGCAGTAGCTGATCGCAGATCGTCAGTCACAAATATTTTCAACAATGGAAAAGGTTGAGCATCGCGCAGTGATCAAATTTTGACCAAGGAAGGCAAGAATGCAAAAAAGATCCATGAACGCATGGTTGCAGGGTACACTGACACTGCCCCTTCCTATGTAACCATTGTTCGCTGGAATAGGGAGTTCCGCCATGGTCGTGAGTCCCTTGAAGATGACCCCTGTCCAGGAAGCCCATCAGACGTGAACAACGAGGACAATGTGGCCCGTGTGGAGAGGATGATCCTCGAAAATCGACGGGTGACGGTTGAAGAAATCAAGCGAAAACTTGGCATTTCACATGTAAGTGTTATCAACATCATCCACGACAATTTAGCCATGACTAAGGTCTCTGCCCGTTGGGTCACTAAAAACCTCACGCCCCATGATCGACTTCAACGTCGTCAAAGTTTGGAGGAGCTGTTACTCCTGTACAACCAAGACTCGGCGGGATTCGAGTAACGCATAGTGACAGGTAATGAAACGTGGGTCCATCACTGGGATCACGAGACCAAGCTCAAAAGCATGGCCTAGAAAGCACATGGGCTCTCCGACCCTCATCAAGTTCCGGACGCAACCCTCAGCTGGAAAGATCATGGCCACCATCTTCTGGGATTATGAGGGAGCGTTGATGGTGGACTATGCACCTCGTGGAAGGACCATCACAGGCCAATATTACCCTGAGGAACTGGCTGGGTTGAAGAGGTGCATCCATCAGTAGCGGCGCGGAAACTTGCTAGGCGCTGTCCTGCTTCACGACGACAATGCCCCTGTCCCAAGGCCAGAGTTGCACGAGCTGCCCTGCGCGAGTGCGGATTCAAGGAGCTCAACTATCTCCTCTCCAGCCTAGATCTGGCCCCTAGCGACTACTTTTTCTCCCGCTAGCTTAAGGCCGCACTGCGTGGACGATGAAGATGTCCAGCTCGCCCTCCAGCAGTGGATTGAACAGCAGTCGGGAGATTTCTGGTTGTCGGGAAATTGAAGCCTCAGGGACAAGTAGAGCAAGGGCATTGAAGTTGAAGGTAGTTATTTTAAAAAATAATAAAACACTTTACCTCATATCTCGTTTCCTCAAATCCGAATTGCAAAACTTAGTGACTGCCCCTCGTAAGAACAATAATGACAAATTTGTAGCAAATTGCAAAGACATATTTAGCAAGGGAATTAATTATCATAGTCGAGAAAAAGAAACCATTTACCGGATGAACCAGGCTATACAATATATAACAGAAACCTGTAAATTATGATATAAATCTTTTGCACTATTAAACTTAAAAACATAATATAAATACAATTTGGAGGTATAGTGTGTGAACGAGTCTAATGATGGCCTAATTTCCATTGTCAACAAGCAGCACAGCTTGCTTTTTCCAAATATTAAATGTTTTAAGTTGCTTCTTTGTCAAATTTTAATTTGTTTTTAATATATTTGTTTGCTAAGCAATTATGTGAATGAGCATTTTCTTATTTTTCACGTATCAATATGTTATTTTGTTAGTTCATCTATTATAATTTCTTGAATATACGATTGTATCATAGAAAATCTTCATAAAATATATTAAATGAATGCATTTCAATGAGGTTTTGTTTTAATTCTTGAAGATTTATTCAGGTATACCTTTTCTTTAAGGTATCGCAAAAGGAAAAAGTCTGGAGGAGTAAAATCAGATGACCAAGATGGCTAAGAAACAGCACCTAAACCTGAAATTAACCGACATGGAAAGTCTGGTCGTAATGTTTCGATGGTTTCGTTTGCTGTTTGTGGTTATCCGCATCTTATTGAAACCATATATCATGCATATCCAATTCTTCCAGTTCTGACAAAATTAATCTTCGATCATTTATCTGTAAATGTCATTTGTTCATGTCAGGGTTTTTGCGTCCTCATCCTCGAATAAGTTTGAACAAATGATTCTCGAAATGGTTATGCTGCACCAGGCCATAAATTTCGGTTGATGAAGAAGCTGCTCCTAAATAATCATGGGATTGCAACACACCGTATTATCTAATTTTGTTTAGTAACGTTTGCAGTAATGTGAAAATGGGATTCTTCGGACTTGATTAAACATGAGGTCAAAGCTCGATCATTGCTTAGTTTTTTTTCTTTTTTAATGGTATTGAATATTTAATTCTTGAGTTTTGAATGAAGTTTCCGTTCTTTTGTTAGGATGCTTTGCAATGATGTTCGGGCAATTCCTAGTTAATTGGAACGTATCATAGTTGACCTTTATCGCTTATTATTGAACAATGGATAACACACGCTGAATGAAATGTGCATTTTGCAAGGATCTTGGTCTACCAGAGGGTTCTTTATCACCTGTGGACACAGACTCTCTCAACCTTAATACCATTGCAAGAATACAAAGACTCGAGATACTCTTTCGTTGATTAAATACTCTTCCAAAGTTCTTTTTCTCACTAACAATTAACTATTGTGTTTGAAATAATTTATCACAATTCTTGCTCGCTGTTCTTTGGTGTATTATTGTCTATTATATTATTTATGTCCATATTATAGATGCACTTTAATGGGAAATAAATTTTGTAGCAAAATTATACTCCAAGATCTCCCCTTTCATTTACTATATCACTCACTTTATTAATTATTATTTATTTTTAAATATCTCAAGTAACTTTTGTGCCACCTTTTATATGCTACATTGTGTTTTAGAGATCAAACACATAAAATTCCAGCAATGAAGTACGATGTAAAATGATATTTAACAAATAAAAGAGATCATACAAGTCTAAAAAAAAGCCCTGCAAATTTAAAGCGTTTGAACCCTGTATTAGAAGGAGATAGATAAAAGTCAAAAACCTTGTAAGAATAGTTTTAAATGACTCTAAAAGAAGATAATCTTAAATGATTGGTCGCACCAAGCACGTGCCTTTAGAGTTTTCAATTCATCCTTAAACCCCGAGATTTGAGGGTTTCTATCTTTCTACATTTTGGACCCTAAAATGATGAGAAATATAAAATGGCTAATTTGCAACGATAAAATTAAGGTAGACATTAGGTGTGAAAAGATGAATAGACTCCAGTTCAATGATAGCAGAAAGTTCTGGTGATTGTTTGATTGCATTATGTAAGTCTGATCCATTTTTATATTTACATGTCATAATACGATATGTAGATATCTTAAAGATTTTCACAAAGATGTCATTTTTAAAGATTGGACCTTTCTGCTTTAAAAATCTTCACCATAAATTTTTCTAACCTGTAACTAGTTCCACCAATTTACTATTTTTCCTAAGTTGTTAAATACAAATCGAAGCACTTTTATGTAAGAAAATTATATTAAGACTTTTTAAAATTATTTGAATTATATTTTATACTATCATTTCCTTGATAAATAGGATTGGGAATTGTGGCTGGGTGAGTGAAAATTCTAAATTCCTTCCAAATGCAATGTTTATAACATATCCCAAAGTAGATCAACGTTAGCTTCAAAATGATTTGACTTATCTCACGTTTCAAACTTCATTACAATTGGCTAAGAAAGTAAAGTGTACATCTGTATCTACCAAATAACGGTCAGCTGTATAAGCTGTGATTTTAATAGTATCATTTTTCGATTGGCTCCAGGGATCGGACTAAATGTTAGTTAGAATGAGTGAAAGATACATGGATTAGAAATTTTAAGTTATCTTTAAATCAGAATAAGATACTTCTACCCTTTTGGCGCACAAAAATGATAAATAACTTTTTTCACTATGGAAAATCAGTACTAATTTCTGATAAATGATTTTATATAATATCGATTAATTTTCATACAATTGGTATTACGGTAATAAATAATAGAGATATTATGTAGTAGCAACTTGCATATGGAGACAAGGTAAAATTGTCTAGTGGAAGGAAGTCGAACGCCTCATATGGCAGATGAAAGAGCTTCAGATACTTTACTAAAGGTAAGAAAACCTTAGGAAATTTGTCTTCTCATTTCATGTTTTAACTGTGTGGATTAATTTAACTTATTACTTTCTAAAACAACAAAATGGTCAAAAGACTATCATTTTTTCTATAATTCTATAAGTTACTATCCACTGTATCTGGGAAGAGAGAACTTAAAGTGATCCTAGTTTTGTTTAAGCTAATACTAAATCCAAATGCCCTTCAAGATCCGGGTGTCTCTTGATTAATTCCTTTTTACCACGCTGTTTATGTCGGTAGACATTTTTAGTGGTATTTGGTATCTTTTCAGAGAAATTACTACATATATAGTGTGGTGAAACAAGTATGTGGACACTTTTAATTAAGCTATTTAACGTATAACCAGGCCTCTATATTTTATTGACAAAAAGACATTAATGGCTGTAATACATATTAAATACTCATATAATACATTATTCAATTGGCTTATTAAGAAAAAGATTTTGTCTAGAATGTTGATTAAAGAATAAGAAAGATCCAAAGGGGACAACAATCTATAAATAAAATATTTTTTTGCATAGTTCCATTTATCATCTGGCTTTTATCGGGCCTATGATCCTAGAGGTTCGAGCAGGTTAAGCATAAAAATAAATAGCAGATTACGATCAAACTAAAACATTTTTGTATTAATGTTAAAAGAAATAGTTGTCAAAGATATAGTAAGCAATTTAATTCAAAACTACAGAGAAAGTAAAAGCTACATAAGTGCTTCTTCGGATTGCTAATAAATAAAAGACTTCAAGAGACCGCTACAGAACACTCTCGCAACTGAGTTCCAAGAATAATTTCTCAACAAGCTCATGGACAGATGCTCAAATCACTAGCGAGTTGCCCTATGAACAAATAGACCGCAGTAGAGTGATATATAAGCTCTGAAATCTTGATTACCTCAAAATTCCCCTTGTTTTAAGAAGCCCACTTGTTAGCAAGGGGGCAAGATTTTAAATGAATTTGACGAGAAGAGATGGGATCCAAATTGAATCCATTTGACGGAATGTAGCTTGCCATTTTCGGCATCATGATGAAGCCGTCGATGCTCATAAGAAAACGTCCCTCCTATAAATTCAAGAGGCATCATTATCTGTTTCGCTTGTTTTAATTAATGAAATATTTACTAGAGAAGCGTAGTAGCAATTATTGGTTAATATATTAACGTCAACAATGGAGAAGTTGGAGATGCAAGATGATAGAATGTTCCATCAAGATAATATATAATTCTAATCCCACAGCGAAGGCAAACAATATAAATCTTTTATCCGGCCATTCCTAATCCTTTGAGACTATTCATATAAAAAAATACTGTGGGATTTTAAAGGAACATCTCTACGAGAGGAAACCTGCAAATTTTCCAAATGAAAATAATAATTAAGAAAAGAGCCTCAAAGATTCCCTATTTTTATTCTCAGCGAATAATAAATTTTTATAAATAACGCCTCGTAACAGCTATAGCAAAGAATTTTCGTGCAATAAAATAATAGGCTCTCTATTTTTAGCCTTGAATTTGTTTTGTTTGTATAATATCATTCACTTGCAGAATGTCTTTATTTTCTCTCCCAAATGTAACAAGTAACTGTTTATTAATGATATTAAGTAAAAAATCATGTATTTGACACGCTAAGTTCCTCAAATTATGTATTTTCAGCATGGTAATACAGCAGTTTGAAACAAGATAAAGATTAAAAAGCTATATAAAAAAGCATTATGTGCATTTTAAAGTTCATCATATCAAAGCTTCAAAAGTTGCACTGATATACTCTAGGAGATTACCACCCAAAATCCTATTGTTTCGCTTAAAATGATAAAAACACAAAAATAATTCTACCGAAAATGTTTCTCCTGGGCAACCAATTATGACCTAAACATATTAAGCAATATTGGGATAACTCAGACGTAAATCAAATGCCATCTCTCTCAATAAAGCGAAAAAATATAGCTACAAACAGAAGGTCATTACTACGGTGAAATTGCAAAACAAATGAATCTGCTCTTTTCCATCAGACTATTATGTGGTTAAACAAAGTGTTTGGCAAGACAACTAAAAACAAACATCGATATGGATGATAGAATTTGCTCATGCCATAAATAGAATGTTACTCTTTCGGGAAGTTACGAAAAGTTCCTTCCTCAGATATGGATGATAGAATTTGCTCACGCCATAAATAGAATGTTACTCTTCCGAGAACTTACCAAAATTCCCTTCCTTAAACTGTAAAACCCCCCAAATTGTGTAGTTTTATCATGTTTAGAGACGGAAGTGATGGCTGCCAAATTGGTGATAAAAGAAGAATCCTGTTTTGGATCGTAAGAATAAAGTAGCTACCGATAATGACATAAGCATCTTTTTATGGTGTAAGGCAGAATCGCCTGGGTGGATATTGAAAAGTTAGCATATATTAATGAAATACTGAAAGAACAGAAGCAAATCGATTTCTTACGTGATAATTTGTTGGAAGGTACAGACAAACTCTGTGCACGAGAATCCTATATCTTTCACATAGACTACGACTACAACCCCACACTTTGAATACAATATTGTGGCTACTATACAACAGCAGTTAAAGATTTCAATCTCATATCTAATTCCAGGAACCGAATCTTATTAAATCCAATATAGGATTATTCGAATCTTAAATACAAAAACATAAGCAATCGGGCAAATATACCAGCAAAAATTCTTCAAAATGAATTTGCCAAAATTGGTTCTAAAATTGGTTTCTGACATATCTTAACAACACATTTTATTTCTTCGATTTTTCTTCATCCGCAGCCCCTGATTAGTAGCAGTTTTTGAAGGAACCAACAATAAGTTGTCACCAAAACGTCAAAATGAAAATAGGGGCAAACTTGCTAACTTTAACTTGGCCTATGATTCGAGGATCTGAGCCGTTTCCTTAATGTCATAACAGAGTTAATAAAAATAAACACTTTTTCGTTAAAAATTCACCTAATTTATAAAGAATATCAAACACCTGCATTAGGGTAGAACGAAAAATATTTTTTCGGAAATCTATTTTCCCACCACGAATTTTTAATGGAGCTATCTTTCAAGTTAAATTAACCTCATAAAAGGAATTTTTATATAATAACTTTTAAAGGTTCCTCAACGCCATTAAAAACTGAAAATAATGTGATTTTCAACTAAATTTTGACTTTCGGGGATTATATCTGAAAATTAAATTCAAATTTTGAATTGATACCTCCAACAAATAATTATTGTATTTTGAAGAACAAATAAACGAAATTTGAAAGTAATAGATTAATAATTTGAGGTTCTTCCCTCAATAGCATAGTATAGCGGCGTACGTGACAATTATTTTTCAGTCGCGCCTAAGGATCTCGTTGAGACTCGATGTGTGTTTGTGTGTGGCTCTATCTTGTGTCTAATGTTTGATCACATTCTTTTATTTGTATTTAAGAAAAGTTACTTATAATATACAATAAATATTTATACACGTTTTATTATATTTCAGAGCTAAATAATATGTAATAAATAAAATTAAACAATATTTAATTATGGCATTTAAACCTAGAACGCGTCATGAAATTGAAAGCCCTTTGTTTAGCGTACCCTGCGCCATTAGTGGCGAGTGTTGCAAACTTTTAAAGATGTTATAAAATATATTTTGTTAGAGCGAGAAAAGGAAAAGACCGCCAATTAAACAAATTATCACATTAGTAGCGAAAAATTTAATTTGGAAAGCGGCATTAATCCTTTGTGTGTCAATAGAAGCAGTCAGCAAAAGAAATTTTAAATTATTATTTAAAATATAAGACTATGAAGAGAAATATTAGCAGGGAAATTGTGTCATCATTCAAACACAAATGTGACGATTTTACAAGAATGCAGAAAAATTGTTTGATATTTCGTGTTGTAAATGCGATAGCTTTGAAAACTGTTCTTGTACCAAAGAAAAGAAGGTGCTGCCATTGGAGCAAATATTTCTGGAAAAGCAACAAACACCTAGGAAAATAGCAATAGGTAATATCGATTAAATTCAATCAAAGAAGAATATTCAGATTGCAGTTAAGAATAATCGTGAGTATTGTCTCTTAATACAACCATCTACTTCGACAGGTAATATCAAAGTGATTCTTCCTTCCTTCAGCACAAAAAGAGAATCTGCTGACGAAGATAGCGACTATGAGCTTCCTAAATGCGTGAAACGCAAAGAAGTAAACAAAAATAACTGCATTTAAGTCTCTATCTAAACAATAAAATTGTCAAAATTTGCGTTGACATCTGACCGCACTGGTGTGTCTGATCAAGCTGCTGCTTTAATAACAAGTTCAATCCTTAAGGACTTATCGTTTATTGAAGGCAAGAAAACTTATGTAGTAGTTGACAGATCAAAATTAAACAGCAAGCACGTCAAATAACGTATTACACTACAGCAAGAAATTAGATCGGATAAGCCATTTTATTCTATTTAATTTGATGGTAGAAAATATAGCACCATTGTTGTTGAGACGATGGAGGGAACTCATCACAAGAAGAAGATAATGGAAGGGCACATCTCTATGATAGAACAACCTGGTTCAGAATACATACCTTGGACACCTCGCAATGAAGACATGTCCTGCTAAAGCTATATGCGACGCAATATACTCGGATCTAGAAACAAATAACATCGCAACTGATGAACTCGTTACTTTGGGATGCGATGTAACGACAGGCAGTGAATACAGAAACAAAAGGAAGTGTGGTCAGAATGTTAGAAGAAAAACTTAATAGACCACTCTATTGGTTTATTTGCCAGCTCTCAGTAAATGAGCTAGCATAGCGCCATCTCCTCAAAAGTTTGGATTGGAAAACAACGGGGTCTCGTGGATGTGTCGGACCTATAGGGAAACAACTGGATAAATGTGAGACTCTCAGTGTTGTCGAATTTGAGCCAATTCCGACTAACTTGCCGTCTGCTGACAGAAGATATCTGAGCACCGATCAAAATTATTTGTTTGATATCCTTCTATCTATCTCAAAAGGTAAATGTTCTGCTGAAATGGCTCGTAAGACTCCTGGAAAAATGACGCATGCACGATGGCTTACACCGGCAAATCAGAAACTTCGATTATATGTTTCGACTTCCGACCCTTCTGACACGCTGACATCCACTGTCTTGTTCATCGGAAGGTGTATGCACCATACTGGTTTTAAATAAACGCTAACTCTTCTTTGCAAGGTGGAGCACTCACCTTCTTCAAGACAATGCAATCACTGCAAGGGATTACCAAACATATTAAAGATATAGTTGCCCCAGTGATTCAAAGGAATTGGTATTTTGCACATGCGGAAAACATTCTTTTCTGTATGCTGCAAGATGAAAGCAATCATTTCCGGAAACTCGCATGAATCAGAATTATGAAAGACGAAAAGATTATATATAAAGGGAAACCAATACGCACTTTCAAGATCCCAGACATAAACTTTGAATACGATGAAAACATCCCCTTAATTGATGGTCAGCAGACCGTTGTGAGCGAACCTCTGCTGACGAGGCCGCTCTCTGATGATCAACTTGGAGAATTTATTCGTCAGCAACTTAACTTGGATATTCGGAAGTTTCCTGTCACACACAAGCTGTTGAGAGATGCGTCAAACTGGCCACAGAAGCATCGCCGGCATTTTTTGGAGAGGACAAACGGGACGGCTATATAAGGAGTTAAAATGAGTTAAAGAGATCAATAGTCTCATTACTACCAAGGAGGACTTCTTAATGAAAGGTAATAACACCACAATAATCTAACTACATTGAATAAATGGATATTGAATAATAGTGAAAATTAAAATATTCGACAGATAATTGTTCAATTTCTTCTATTTCGGAGAGATGATGATAAAAATCTACAGGTTGCTTGGAAACAAACAAAAGAAAAGGAAGGAAAACTTATCGAGTAGTTAATAAATTATTTTTATTCAATAACATGGAAGTAGAAGGAATGATTGAAAAAAAATAGATAAAATTTTCCGATTTTTTAAAAAAATCTAATTACGTTGAGGAACCTGAAAATATTAATTTAAAAGTATGAAATTCCCTTACAATAGTTTTAAATGTTGTGTTCATCAAAAAATCAGGGTAAAAAAATAAATTTCAAAGATATTTGCACCCCCTTCCCCCTTTTCGATCCACTCTAACTTGCATTTATTCATTTTTATTTATTTATTTAATTATTCCATATTAATCTAATGCACAGTATAAATATATTACATTTTATATCTTAAGTTACAATAAGTACTTTATACATATATATATATATATATATATATATATATATATATATATATATATATATATATATACATACAAATATTAGTTATGGGCCCAAGACTAAGCTAAATGAGCATAACATAATCAACAATAAAAATCCCTTCATGTTTACGAACAGAGTTTGCCTTTGTTATACAAAATATGAAAAACGTAGTATACATTTGAGAACCGAACCATTGTAGAGATTGCAAATAACGAATAATTATAGTATATAAATTTAGAGATAAATTAAAAAACTATTCATTTTTTAGGGATTATTTCCAAAGATATGTAGTTAACATATTCAACAGTTGTATATAAATCTTAACATATTTATAATCTGTAAATCAGAGTAATAGTACACAGTATAATAGTGTACAGTAACAAATAAATACAAAATAACAAAAACTGTGATAGAAATTTAGTAAGCCGAAATTATATTGTTTATAAGAGGTTTTTTGAATTGAGCTAAATTGGTTTGGGATTTGATATTGTCGTCCAAGCCATTCGATATTTTAATAGATTTGTACAGAAAGCTACATTGTGATTTTGAATGAAAGAGTGAAATATATTTTGTTCTATTGCGGGTTTGGTGATTATGGGTATTATCAGCTGTTTGTAACATATTAAATATATAGTTATTATAGGAACCATTTATTGTTTTGTAAAGGAATAAGGATGTTTAAAAAACAAAGAGATCATTAAATTTTAGAATTCTGGACTCTCTAAAATATCGATCAGTGTAATATGACTAATTGATTCAGATAATTCTGATATTTCCCATACCAACTCTCTATGCCATATGTCAAGTAAGGTTGCACCATTGTCATATATAGAGTGGAGAATAGATTCAGGAAGAAACTTATTAGATTTTTATAATATTTCAATCAATTTTGATAGTTTTGTTGAGGTATGCGTAATATGTTTCATAAATTATTCCGTCGCCTATTTTAATATGTGGCAATTAAATAGATTTCTTGTAAGAGAAAAGAATATATTTGGTTTTATCTACATTTATTGATAGTTTATTAACATTAAGTCAAATGAAGATATTTTCGAGTTCATATTTATTATAGATGCAATGTTGCTCGGTTTGTCATATGGTAAGGGAGTTGATAAGGTTCTATCATCCGCGAATAATAAAAATTTAAACAAAGAAGAGGATTTAACACTATCATTAATATAGATTAAAAATAACAGTGGCCCTAGTACGGAGCCTTGTGGGACCCCAGTTGTAATATTAAGGTGGTATGAGTCTTGACCATTGACGGAGACAAATTGCTTTCTTTCAGTTAAATATAATTTGAACCAATTTTGACAGTTGCCTCTAATTCCGTACATAGCTAATTTTGACAGTAGAATATTATGGTTGACACAATCGAAAGCTATTTTAAAATTGAGAAAAATTGAGAATACAATGTGGACTTTTGAAGGTGGTTAATTATCGCGTGAATCGTTGATTTCTGACGTCTAAAACCATATTGGCGTTTTACAACAGTCAATTAGATTCCAGAAAATTATAAAGTTTATTGAATGCTAGTTTTTCAAATATTTTACTGAACATTGAAAGAGATGAAATACGGCGGTAATTGCTGATGTTTGTGAGGTCTCTGGCCTTTGCTAACGGTGGTACCTGAAAAACTTTTAATATACTTGGGAAAGTACCTTGCGTAAATGATTTATTAATTATTGATGCTAAAATTGGAGCAACTATATCAGAAATGTATTTTTAAATTTTAGTGGAGATTGAATTAATACCTGATTTTTTACTTTTTAGTGAACTAATGATTTTTTTATATCGGCTACGCTTACGGGAGAAAAGAACAAGGAATTTGGTACATTAATCTCATTAAAATACGAGAGAAAAGATTTATCGACAATTTTGCGGGAGCCTGAGATTTTTTTACCTACGTTGACAAAAGTTTTTTTAATTTATTGAATTTATTGAATTTGGTTTGTTCCTTTAGTATTTTCAGTTTTTATCACAGAATTGATTAATTTCCAAGTTGGTTTTATATTGTTTTCCCTTTGATTAAATCCTTCATGGTAATAATTTTTCTTGGCTATTTTAATTTGGTTAGTAACTTGATTCCGAAAATTTTTATATGTGTGTTCTGGAATTTGACTAAGCTTATAAAGAGAAATGTATTTTTGTCGTTTTTTGATGTTATTTATAACTGCGTTTGTTATCCAAGCTTTTGTTTTGTGTTTATATGATATCGTTTTAGATTTTAGAGGACAATTAAATTTAAAAGCATCTTATAGCCGTGAAATTAACTCTTTGGTAGCAGAATCGATGTCATTTATATAGGAAATTTCATATAGATTCTGATTTAGAACATAGTTATAGAGGTTGGTTAAGTTAATTTTGTTAATTATGCGCTAGGTTATTGTACGGTTTTGATGAACATTATTCGAGTTGAAAAAGGACTTTTGGATCATGAATATAGGAAGATGGTCCGATATGTCACAAAGAAGAATACCGGAAGAGTAATTTTCGGAGTGAACTCTGAAAATATTGTCAATTAGTGTTGCTGAGTTTTGGGTTATTCTTGTCGGTTTTGTTATAATTGGAAGTAAGGAATGATAATAAAAAGTATTGAGGAAGGACTGAGTTGATGCGTAGTTTTCAAATTTTAATAAGTCGAAATTAAAATCTCCTGTAATTATTACGTCGTCATAGTTTGTAACATTGAAGTAATTGATTAATTCAGCCATCTTATCTATAAACATCTCAGGGTCACCAAAAGGAGGTCTATATACGGTTTCAATGATTATTGTTTTACCATTTGATTTTACTTCGATAAATAAAGTTTCAATATTGTTATAGGAAATACTAATTCCGTCAACATTTTTAGTATTGAGTCTGTCAGATATATACACGCTTATACCTCCCCCTATCTTGTTTACATCGCGTAGTGAATGAAAACAGTTATAGTTTGGGAAACTGATAAGGTGCTTATTATTATTTGTTTGCCAGCTCTCGGTGAATGCCAAAACGGAAAATTTATAATTAAGTGTTTACAAAATTTTGAAAATTCATCATTGTTTGCGTGCAATGATCAAATATTAAGATTTAAAATGGACAGGTCTGCTTTTTCAAATAAAAATGTAGTGTTAAATTTATCACAATCATAGTCTTGTTTTATTATGTTATTTCCTTAAAATTCGGATATAATTCATCTAAATGGTTTATGTCTGGATCGATATTATTAAAGTGATCAAGTTGTTCAAACATAAAGGGAGTTCAATTGGAATTTTAAAATTAAGGTTACAAATTGCAATTACGTATAAATATATCTATAAACAGCTAAAATTCTATTTTTATGATAACTTTAATAAGAGAAAAAGAAATAAAGTATGTAATACGATTGAAATAAAAGTAAGTAAATGCTAGGTCAAAACATGGTTTGTTTGTTTTTTGTTTTTCTCATCTAAGGCAGTAATATCGCCGAAGGTATTATAACTGATCGTTCCAGAGATTCTCACCATTAAAGTCTGCAAGCGTCGAATTGAGGTGTTCTGACAGAAATCTTTGAAGAGCAGCTCAGTATTGATGACTTTCGTCCGCTTGGCGGCGGACGAAAAAGATTTTGTTGCGATTTGAAGTCAGTTGTTCGTTTACATAGAATGAAGGTTTGAATTCTTTGCATGCTGAGAAGATGTCACCCTTCAGATCACTTCTTCGAAACTTGCATTTGTATGTGACAGTTATCTTTAATAAGTTTGCGGATGATATTGCTGCAGTTTTCATTAGTGGTGGCTTCAGGTATATTGCCGGAGAATATAATCGTATCTCGTTGTTCATAAGCGTCGTAAGAGTCAACCTTTTCTTACAATTTTTCGACTTTTGATCTCATTTCTTCGTTAGATTTTTCTAGAGAGATGATTTTTGTTCTTGTTTGGCAAAAGATGATTCGAAAAACTTAAAAAGAACGTTCATAATGTCTTTGGCATCACCTGATAGCGTATGTGAGGAAATATGGGCCTGCAGTTCATTAAAATTAACTGGTTTATTTAATTCGGCTTTTCCTCTGTTAATTGGAGTATTTTTTTCTTTGTCTGCCTTTCTCAGAGTAGGAGGAGCCATTCTTTTTAAGGATGAATTGAAAAATGGGACATCACTGCTTATGTGCTGTGGGAATTTGTTTAATTACTGGGAGGGACAGTAATGTTTAATTGTTAAATTATTAATTTAAAGGTTGTTAGGTTTTGATTGATGAGTGATTTTTTAATTTACTAATTCAAAGAGTGAAGAGAATTAGTTAAACAAGATGGATGTGGCAGCGCTGCACTTTTAATCACTCAGTTGAGTTTAGGCTTAATGGCTTCCAAAACAGAACATGCGAATTTTTGACGTATTGCGGTAATATCACCTTATATGTCAAAATAAATTAACTTACATACGTCGATTTATAATTTTTAGTATTCAATTCAGTTAAAATACTAGTATTCCCTTTTATTCGATAAATAAGCAATATCACTGTTTGTAGATGAAACAAAGATTGACAAAAGAGACCGGGCAGCACACCTTCACTCTACGACATCTCATTATTTAGTAACAATCCATATTAAATTATAAATTAAACTTTGCAGTCATTTTTTTATTATAATCATCTATACGTGAAAAATTAAAAATGGAAATTAAAGGAATAAATATACATGCACTTTATAATTTAACCTGCCTAGCTCGTTTGAGTGAGGTTCGCGTCTACCAGGAAACCAAGCAATTTAGCCGACGGCTGCACAGCTTTCTGCATAAGATAATCCAAGGGATATATATGCTAGGGATAAAACGAGAAAAATAAACATTATTAAAAATACCATTTTTACCTTATTCTGATATTTTAGAACTTGGCGCTAATATTCTACTATTGAATTTGCAATATTAGAGAACTATTTGAGATATTCAAACGCCTGAAAAATATCGTATTTTTCTTTTAAAAAATCATTGGTCTCCGGAGAAAAAACCAAACGGCCAGCCCTTTCTATTTTTATTTCTTCCTTGCTATAATGTTTGGAAGCCCCGGTGTTTGCCATTATACTCCTCTTGGTAATGTACCCATCATTATAATCTATATTTGCATTCAATTTTTTTTTTTTAGTGTTATTACGTCCTTTACAATTTTTAAACATCCTTTAAATATAACATAATATTCGGTTTGTTCTTCAAAACATATATGCAATTGCAAATTATTCCATTGTTTGCGACGGAATAATACGCATTAAAGTTTATCTGTGTATTAGGAAGGTATTATAGGTCCTTATACATTTTTTCTTGCATATCTATTCAATAAAAGTCACTAAATTTTCCACTTTCTCAATCATTAATATAATTTATAATATTACATACAACTCTTAAAATAATTAATTCTGAGCATCTCCATTAAATGGTTAGTCTAAGCCCTTGATTAAAAAGATTTTAACATAGTAAAGTAGATATAATTTCTACCATTTGGTCATTATGGAGAGATACTGGAAAATCAATTCATCCTAGTTTTCTCATACATTTAGTGTTACGGCCTATCTAAAGGGAAACACATCGGAAAGGGTTAGTCGTCAGATGGATTCCCAATTCCCTAAGAATTTACCATGTCGGTAATTCACTTGAGATGAATATGTTATTCTATCCTGAGACACTCTTCTCTCCTTTGGGGGATATCTAATGCAATCGTATAGTGCATGTGATATAATAGTTTAAATGGTGCTTCTGGAACATTATTAGTTTGGCAAAATAAAAGGAAAGCGCTTTACCGATACATTCGTCGTGCCCAAAGTAAGACATCCTGAGCCTCCTCATGTATGAGGGTGCTTCTCATCTAAAAAACCTGAGAACTAAAGATTTTGTCCAAGGACACTGAAATCAACTGAAAATGTTACCAAAAGGTTGAGGACCAATTGAGCAATAATAACTGTATTTTTCAGCTTTGTGGAGAAACTAATAATAAAAAAAAAGTAGCATAGCTTTAGACTGAAAGTAACATCGATATTTTGCAAACTGGGCCCAGGAGTTCAGATAAGTTAAACTCAATAGAGAATTTTGGGTGATTATAAGTAAAATGGTTGTTGATAAATAGAATATATCCAATTGTGTGCAGTTGTTGGTACGTATATAATAAAGATGGAGTGAATTCAATCAAGATATCATCGCAAATTTACTTTCCAGCTTACCAAATCGAATTAAGGTAGTCTTGAAGAACAAGGGACATTAAATATTCACTACGGGCATAAATTGGTTGTATTCAATCTAAATCTGGGTTTAGGCTGTAAATTTTTGTGTAGTTTTCCTTTAGATTATGCAAAGTTTGGATAGTTCTGATAATTTTCTGCGAGTAAAGATATAGTAATATCAAAAGCTTTATCCATGACATTAGATTCTCACACAAGGTAAAGAACTTTGAATATTTTTCCCTTTTATCTTTCTCTACACTTTAGGAAGGAACGCACTTCTCTCTCTTTGGTGTTGGTCTGAGAGTCACATTGCCGCTTTCATTATAACACTGTTCATCTATGGGTTAGGCATTTTCTCTCTACTCTTACGCTTCCTCTTTTTCTCTGTCTTTCTTTTTTTGCTTTTCCTATCTTTCCATTTTGATTTTCTTTACGGTGAACTAATAAAATTACATTAATCCATGTGTACATATTATAAGTATAATAATTAAAGAAGTATATTAAAATATCATAAATTTGCCCCCTCGCTTGTTGAGCCGGAAGGTAAAGGAAGTGGAAAAAATGCAGAATGGCAGACCTAAGCCGGAGAGAAATATTGGACCATTCAGGTCCTACCAGTTCTTGGAGAACAGCGCCCGACTACGGAAAGAAACGAGTCACGAGTGCATCGAATAGAGTGTGGTAATTAGTGCTACTGTTCTTCAAAATTCACACATCATACTTTTAGCGAATTGACATGTAAATGTGTAGGAGATTGAATGTGACAATAAATGCTATGGCAAAGCTGTCACCTATTTAAGTGTAACTAAGGTTGAATAACTCGAAATAATATGAAGTGCCATTTCATTCTCTCTATATCATAGTAGGCCATATTATAGATGGATATTTGAATTCAGAGAGCTAATCTAGGGACAGATAACCATATCTTCTCATTTCGTAAATATTTCCACATACTATTCATCACCAATACTTTATAAACACATACATCCAATTCATAAATTACTGTCTAAACCCTATGGTTTCTCCTCTTTATGACGCTGCAATTGGAAAACTTTATTTTTCTCTCCTAGTTTATTGAATATACCAGTGAGCATTTATCTTTTATACTCGGCACTATGCATGCAAACAAGTCAATTTTCAACTAGTTACTCCCATCAAATACACAGATAGAGTCAGATTAATAATTAACTATCCTATGCATATTCTCTTGATAAAACGCGTGCATATATCATAATCTCATACAAGCATTAAATGTAAGACACAAATTTCACTTCTCAAATTATTCTTTCCGCATTAACTAATATTTATTCTTTGGAATTAAGGATATCTTTGTGATGATCAAAAGGCATTACTTAGATAGCTGAAACAAAGATAATAATAAATGCATTCCTGATGGAAGATCAATATCGATTGTTTCTTTGATTGTGTACTAATACACGAGTATTTTCGTTCTAAAAAAACAAGGCATTCATATTTTATCTAATTTGAAATGAAAGAAATTTAGGTATCGGAATTGTTTCTGCCTAATACCTTTCAAAGAATAAAACAACTTTTCTCTGAGCAAAATAGCGTAACTTAGTAAAATTGTTATTTGAGAAATATATACATTTTAATCAGAAAAATAAACTCAATACAACATTGCGTGGCAGATGGTTATGGGAGTTTAGAGAATGAGTGAGAAAGAAGGGTAGTATTGTGTTTGCCAAAGTAAACGAAAAAGTGACTAATTAAGATAAAACAAGGACATGGAAGGCACTTTCGTTGCATTGGGTGACAAGAAGAGTTAAACCTTTTTACAAATTTAAATTGGAGTCAGAATGATTATTGTATTCACGTTTTAATTCAAGAACATTTAGAAAGTGGGAGAAGCTCAGTTCGCCAAGGATTCTTAAAACGAAAATTCTTACGGTTTGTATCGTGCTTCTACGAGCTCAGTCAGGAAAACCATTTTTGTACTCGCTTGTACCAGCCTAACAGTTTTATTGAGTGTTAATTGTATTTTCAACGTAATCATTTTCCCCCTACATCTCTACCTCTACTTCTTTTTAATATTTTTTCTTTATCTCAGTCAAATATATTTGGGATAAAAAGCACTCTAAGTAAAAGATTAGAAAATCTTATGACTTTATTGATTGTGGTTTCTAAACCAATTTAAATTGAAGATATAAAAACGAAACCTAATGTATATTTTTTCTAACTATAAATGTCAACTTTACAACCACATGAAAATATTATGACGTATTCAATAGATGATAATGGTAAGAAATTGATTTGGTAAATTGTGATCTTTGCAATGGAAAGTCAACTTAATAACTGGATTTATATCATACTTATAGTTTTTTTAGTTTGAATAAGCCAAAAAATAATTTATCCCTCATAATGTATTTCAGCTAATACCTGATGTAAGACGTATCAGTCTTTCTTTTTATTACTATAAACTGCTGCTCGTACATGTGTGGTTTCACTGACCTTAGTCGCGTTCCTGGCTGCTATTTGTGGAAATAATATGATTTTGCCTCACTCTAGCTGAAAATGTTCATTTGCCATGTTTCATAAACATATGTATACTTGAATAATATCCTGTAGGAATATTTTCTTTTGGTAATGTCGAACGGAGAAGGAATTCAATTTTCTGATTTTTATGAAGTTAATCCACATCGGTGTAGTTAGATACTGCCATGATTTCTGAATCGAGTTGAAATCATGACAATAATTCAATTACTACATAAACTGAAGGTTTATCCTGCGAAATAGATTGCCTGTAACGAGAGGAACTCGCTAGTAAAACTGCTAACAAATTATATATTTTTTTGCATATACTCTATATGTAGGATCAAAAGATTTCGAAAATTAACTATTATATTATCTTATTTCTAACATCATTAATAAGTTAATAAAAGAAATACATTAAAATTATAGTGTAAACGAGTTGAAAAAAGGGAAATCAATCATCACTTTCCTCCAAAATGCTTTCCAAAAAAATTGCAAAAATTCTATGTTTATATATTGAAAAAATTTAAATATTGCTCGCCTTGGAGGAAAAGCTGAAATGAGGCTGATGATATTTCCCATGAGATAACTTTGTATAGGAAGGCACTATAAAGATGATAAATAATGAGGGCAATTTTATAACTTAGTAATGATAAATTTAAAAGTTTGTAAAAATTTCAATCTGTTGAGGTACAAAAAACAGCATTTATTCCAAACTACCAAATTATTATTTAAATCATAAATTGTTAGAGATTTTTAAAAACAAGATTAGAACAGGCAAATAACTCATTTTCAATTTTGAATGCTAACGCTTGTATATGCCACAGTACTTTGGTGAAGCACCAAATGAATAATTTTGGGAGCATCTTTGGGGATAGATATAATCATAACTGCAATTTGATGTCAAATATACAAAATGAAGTTGAGTTTAATTTTGGTGCGGGAATGCTAGAAGAAGGCCAGAAATTTAAGCTATTTTAGGGATTAATTGCCGACCCCAAATTTAATTTATAATTACAGTAAAACAGAAACTAAAGCAAAAGAGTAGGCGTTGGACTCTGGGGCAATTCATTTATATTAATGCCATTTCATGCAGAGAATGTATGAAGGTTATTGACATAGACGTCTCTTTGAAGCATATAGGGGAGCCAGCATTAAAGCAGGAGGCGTAATGCCTTGGGAAATATAGAACTAGGTTCAATGTATAAAATATTGATGGTGAACGGAAGGTAGTCGGTTGAAATGAGAGTACTTTTAGATCTGTGCGGAAGGTAAATTAATGACTGAGAGAAATTTGAATATCTAATTTGTTAGATAATAAAGGTATTTGTTCTTTTACGTGTTTTTTTCTTTGTACAATAAGGGATTGTATATTAAAATTGCCGGCTGGATCAGGGAAGATAGTCTTACAATTATGTCCATGTTAATTTACTAACTATATAACGATATAAGTTAGATAGGTAATAAATATTTTGCCTTACTACTAGTACAGATTTATCTTGTATTATTGTCATGAAGAAATGTTGTTTATCTGATGCAAATTCTAAAGAATCTTGTAATAATTACAAACAAAACAAACGAATAGAGTAAAATATAATTAAATATTGCGAAAAGAGGAGCGCTTCGTCACTCCTTACAGGAAGGCTTACGCTTTGCAGGCAGACATTCAGTCTGTGGACTAAAGGTCATTTTGGCTCTAGCAACGAGGTCTTGGTCTAAAATAATTAAAAACGTTACCATTATTTATAACAATTTATTCTTTGTCTATCTTTTCAAAGGTATGGTTATTTTCCTTGCTTAAAAATAAGAAAAAGAGAAAACAAAGCCCTGTCTTAATTTTAATGAATTTTCCCTTTTCGCTATTATTTTTAAATTCCAAAACAATGGATAAACATATTAAAAGTTTTAAATCTTAGAAAGTACATTGATCAAAGTTCCAAATATTTTCCCTTTTCGCTATTATTTTTAAATTCTAAAACAATGGATAAACATATTAAAAGTTTTAAATCTTACAAAGTACATTGATAAAAGTTCCAAATATTTTCCCTTTTCGCTATTATTTTTAAATTCTAAAACAATGGATAAACATATTAAAAGTTTTAAATCTTAGAAAGTACATTGATAAAAGTTCCAAATATTCGAAAAAACATCCTTAATCTTAATGATTTTGGTTAACTCTCTTTGAATATCTCTCTTTTCCCATCCTTTTTCTTTTTAAAGAATACAAAACATTAATATTAATTAGCCTATAATTTAAAAAAGGTTAATTATTTTAATTTAGCGGGATAAAATTACAATAACTTTCCAAGTCACACTTGAACTAATGGAATTTGTTTTAAATCAAACTATTCAAGAAATTACTTACTAATCGTCTTCGTCTTCAGCTCGTGTCCGAGCATGGTTTCGTCGTCAGTGCTCCATTCTCCTTTAGACAAAATAAAAGGCCAGAAGGAAAAAAAGACGAATGCTCTTCGCTGAGCAATTTGTTTGGGGTGATCGTGGCCGCGCGATGGCCACGCGCGCACACTTGGCCTATAACAGGTTTACTACGGCTCAAAAACATTGAGACATGCGGTTTCGCCGAGGCTGGCTCCGCATGATGCACATTACAGGGTTATTGTTCTATCAAGGCCCGTCTTTGCCAAACATAGGAATCTTTTATGGCCCATGTCTGCTTAGGCAGCCGTTGGGATCTGGCTGTTGGTTGCGTTTAGTCTGAAACCTCATGCACGACCTTACAGCCAGGCGCTTGAGACCACCTACGGCATCGCTCTTGGAACCGTTGGAACACTTAATCCCTTCCAAACGCTTCAATCCCTTTTTGGATACTTTATTATTTGTATCATATCAAGGGCATTACAGTAAGAAACATTATAAATGTACTTGTTGAAGAGGTAGTGTTTCCGCATGTCAGTATTGAAATAGGCAGTGGATAATCGTAAGTACGTTCCGTACCAGTTATATTCGCTCGAGAACAGCAGCTCATCTGGGAGAAGGAAAAATCTGCTCACAAACGCACGTGTCCAAAGGCTTTAATGACGGATCAGACATGGGATGCTCAAAATCTTAAATGGCTGTGAAGGCAGACGAGGCTGCAACAGCCTGATACAACCGGTTACCCTTGCTAGCTCCGCCCCTGGTTCAATAGCATCGGACCGCCAAGTCGGTGTGAAGGCCGTTCGTGCTGCGTGCCCTTTCCACTTTAAAAGCTGACCTGAATAGGTACATGATTCTTCTGGCACGACCATCGTGACAACGAACAACAGCAACAAAAGCGTAGGTATGCGAAAGCTGCTAACAATTGAATTTGTAGTTTAGCATTATTTGACCATGAAGCATTGATTCGCTTCACATTTCTGAATTTCCAACCACCAGAACGGATCTTCCAGTCTCGTCAATGATTTATGATTAGAATAAGGTCATGAGAGTGAATGAACCACTTTAATATGTTGTGGTGGTGGTGGCGACCCCGTTTCTGGCCCGACAGTAGATCGGGGATCCTCACACCTATTCTAGGCCCCACCGGACCATCGCAGGAGCAGACCCGCAGCCTCTCGCGTTCTCTTTCAGAGATCCTCCGGAACGAGGTCTGTGTGTATCAGTGGGAAGTTGAAGAGATGTTAGGTGTCGTGTATCTGTGTTAGGCATTTTGGATACCTTGGTGTTGTATGGGTGGTGGGAGATATTTTGTGCATGTATGAGATGCGAAGTGGTGAGTTACTGTATTTACTCGTACCTGTGCTAGTGTTCTTCTGGTCTGCTATGTGAGTGTTTTTATGAGTTGTGTATGGTTGGAGGTGGTGCACTTAATATTTTGTTGTGGGTTCTGTGTGTCAAGTATTGTTGTGTGATCTGAGAGTGAATTGTTCTCATGTTTTGCTTGATTGCTTCTTTTGTTGTTGTGTTAGGTTCTTAGTCGAAATTGGTGGTGTATAGTTGTTGTTGTTATAGAAAATGGTCTCTTTTTTGTGATGGTGTTTGGGAGCTTGTCTGGTAATGTGGTGGTGGTGGGGATGATTTGGACGTTGCGTTTTTTCCCTGAGTTGTAAAGCATGTAATTTTAGGTGATTTTTGCTTGGTATCGTCGTGTAGATGTTGGATGTTTTTGTCAAGAGTGCATTCTGTGGAAGTGCGGAGGGCTGTGATTTCTATTGTCTGTAGTTTTTTGGTGTTGGTTTATGATTCGGGACCAAATTGTGTTGGCGTATTCTAGTACAGGTCTTGTGATGGTCTTGTATGTGTTAATGAGCGTTTCCTTTGTTTCCATCAGTGTGTAGTTGTTAGTGCTTTGATGACTTTGAGTGTTTTCGTGGCCTTGATTATTATGTTTTGTATGTGTTTTCAGTATTTGAGCTTTGGGTCGAAAGTGAGGCCAAGGATCTTCGATTCTTTTGTGGTAGGTAGTGTTATGTTTTGTAGGTTTAGATTAAGGGATGGATTATATTATGCAGGGTCTGGTGTGAAGAGATTAGACATAGTTTTAGTGAAGTTAAGTTTTATTGAGTTTTCTATTGTCCATGTGTGTATTTTGTTGAGGGAAGGTTGTATCTTTTGTGCAGTGGTTTGCGTTTTTTTATGTGTGAGGAGAATATTGTGATATCCTCCGCGTATGCGAAAATTTTTACTGTTCTTATGCTCAACCGTCCAGCTGCGCTACTTATGAAAAGGGCTTAGGCGATGATGATTTTCTATAATATATCAAATTACAATGCTCCTTTTATACTTCCCTCGATTATACCCTTAACAAAGAGAAACAGAACACTGGAATGTAGTAAGCACCAAAAGATAAGTATAATGAACCAAATAATAAGATAATTTTAAGAATTATAATGAAGAGAATAAATAATAAAGTGAGAGAAGAGGTATCCTGGCAGCAATAAGGCTTATGTCAGCTGACAAACGCTAATCCCTCTGGCCGTAGTAAGTGTTTAGCCAGTCGTCTGAGTCTGCCAACAAGAAGAAACCAAAAAAGTGGCCGTCATTTAAATACCCGCGGTTTTCGAATATCGCCATTTTGAGTTTGAGAACGCGTCGCCTTCGGTTCGATCAATCGTATGTCTGTTTCCCCAAGTCCCTAGTATTCGCTTATACCATCGAGGTTGGATCTCACCATGCAGACCCATCTCTTTTGTGAGGCCTTACTATGTTGAGAGCTAGCCGCGAGTTGTTTTGGTCCCCGAAGGATTGGCTGTGATTCCTCTCGTCTCATCTGGAATCCCCCTCAAGGATCTCTATTTTCCCGTGTTAGACTTCATGCTGGGTTGCGTCAGCGTCTCGATTTTTTGAGGTTGCACTTCTCTGGAGCAGAGGTGCCATCGTCCGCCTTTAAGGATGATCGTGACTTGGCTTCTGATCACCCTCCCCCCTTTCATCCTCGCCACCGTCATGATATTAGGACGAGAGTCACATCCTTCGACTTTCTCCATTTTTCCGCGCCGACTCGCTAAAGGATTCCCTTTCCTCGAGTAAGCCCCATTAAGGTATAACGACCCTTGCTTGTTTTTCCCGTGAATCGACCCACTTTCCCACCATTAAATATTCCCGCCGTCTAAGTGATTTTTGATATATTCCATTTAATAACTGAATAGAGAGCTACTAACGTTCCTCGAATTCCCATTGTTATGTTTCTGTCAGAGTTGCCTTTTATTTAAATTACCTGTATTTGCCCGTATGTATAGATATTAACTAGTGACTTAGTAAAATTCTATTTTAGGCTTCACTCTTTAAATATACCTTTGAACTGCAACTTGGTAAACTCATTAAACGCTATCGACTTCTGTAGTAAATCGCATTCTTATACCTCGTAATCAACAGATTACTCTTACGAAGTGAATGTACTTGTACGTAGCGAATGACGTGTAAGTACTTTAGAGGGTTTATATATATATATATATATATATATATATATATAATTATATATATGCATATTTTCTTGGCTTTTATCTCTTTCTTCCAAACCAATAGATATATATATATATATATATATATATATATATATATATATATATATATATATATATATATATATATATATTTATATCTAATAAATTCTGGTGTCAGGTTTAGTTGGGTTAATTGAGGACCCCTCTCTCTTTTAAATCCGTTGAATTAATAGAAAATTTTCTCAATTTGGGTCAAGTATATTTAAAGATAAGAAAATTATTGTTTTCTATTTTTTTTTTTAGTAATCGGTCTTTTGTGGTGCCCGTGAGGCAATATTTAGTAACAATTCATTTTTGCGTGTGTTTTGGTAAAAAATCTTTCAAACTCCCCTCCTTATAATCCCCGTGCCGGACTAAGAGGTCCTATATCAGGTAATCATATGGGTTTTAGTATATTTATTATAATTTATTTTTTTTGTCCGTGTGTATGATAACAAGGATTAGGTTTCATTTAGAATTTTTTGGAACTATTGCGAGAGCCCCATTTTCTTTCCCGTAAGATTCTTTAACGCGTTGAGTGACTAGGCTCGCGTAAGGAAACAAGATGACGTCCTTCGAGAGATTTAGGTAACAGGGTGAGATGCTTGTTCTCTCCGGTAAAGAGCTAGTTGTCTATGTTCAAAATGAGGAGAGAAACAAAAGAGCAGATAAAAAAGAACTAAGAGAAGCTGAACCTGAAGAGAGAAGATGAGAAGCTGAAGCTGAGGAGAGAAGAAGAGAAGCTGAAGAAAGAGAAAGGATGAGGCACCATGAATGGGAGTTAAATAGGAATAACTTAAAAACCCTCTCACTTAGTTCCAGGAATTAAGCCTCTGAGCATTTAAAGACGGTGAAAATTTCAATGCTTACCTCACTCATTTCGAAAAGATTTTTGAGGTGAATCACTGGGATATCCAAACTGATGGAGTCGCCCGACTTTTGCCTCTCCTTAATACTCAGCTGCGAGATATTTTCATTTCGCTACCCGCCGAGGTTACCCTCCTATTCGACCCTTCATTCCGAACTCTTGGCTGGGATCAACATGAATCCTGACTTCTACAGGGCAAAGTTTCGTCAGGCAAGGTTGCTACCTGGCCAGACTTACCGCCAGTTCGGATTAACCCTCAGAAGAATTCTGCATTTTCGGTTGAACTCCGCCTAGGTAAACGGCGTCTATAATTCTCTGTTCAACTTCATTTTGCGAAATCAATTAATGGCTACGCTGTCCTCTGAAATCCGTGCACCAGTGAAGGACAAAGAGTTGCTTTCTTCAAAGAATGAATCGAAGAATCAGATTTTAACGCGGCCAGTCATAATCTCTACCCCAAAGATCCCAAGAAGAGTCATACTCCCTCCCCCAAGAATAAAGACCACTTCTCTAAATTTCACTAGAACAACGCTCCCAAATTCGTAAAGGTCCCAGCTCCCTCCAAACCGAAATATCATACCCCGTATAAACCTAGGGATGTTAAGCCACCCGTATTTTATTCCCCTGCGTCGGATTACCCCAGACGACCCATCGTCTGTTTTTTTTTGCGGAACCCCTGCGCATGTGAGGACGAACTGTCCCCAAAATTCTCAATTCCCTTTTGCTCCCAGTCACCAAGGCCACCAAATAAGCGCCTCTCTTTCTCCTCTGTCTGCTCGCCCCAAAGGCCTGCATCACCACCAGCAAATAGCCCCCCGGGATCTCAAGTATTTTTTTATTTAACAAGAGCTCCCCCGTTGGGCTCGAATTTGAAACCAGATCAGTTAATAGTTCCCGGAAACGTTGCTGCCCCTAGTGAGCCCCAACCATGATAAGTTTGCCGTAGTCCAGGACTACTTGGGACGAGCCAACCGCTTCTCAGTGGTCCGTTGTTTCATCGAAGGCTAATATTTCCCCGATTGGGCTGACGACGTGGCAACCCCTATTAAAGTATGAGCCATATTATTGGGCCAGAACCCTCATTTATCCCCTAGTCCCGTTAATGAGTCGCCATCACGAGGGCCCAAGCCATAGAGAACGAGGTACCCCCGTGAATTTAGAACATCCTTTTTACCTCACCGAGAAAACCCTAATCTCCGTAGTCTATAGGTTGCTACCCGAAAATTTCCCGGCCACATCGTAAAAGCCATTAAGACTTGGGTCAGCTGACAAACGCTAATCCCTCTGGCCGCCGTAAGTGTTTAGCCAGTCGTCTGAGTCTCCCAACAAGGAGAAACCAAAAAAGTGGCTGTCATTTAAATACCCTGGGTTTTCGAATATCACCATTTTGAGTTTGAGAACCCGTCGCTTTCGGTTCAGATCGATCGTGTGTCTGTTTCCCCAAGTCCCTAGTATTGGCTTATACCATCGAGGTTGGATCTCACCAGGCAGATCCATCTCTTTTGTGAAGCCTTGCTCTGTTCAGAGCGAGCCTCTCCAGATTGTTTCCGGTTCCATTTTATTTTGTTTAGCTTGTCATTCACGCCAGATTCACTCGAGTTCTTGCAAGATTGATTCCTGCTGTTACATTTTGTTTAGGATGTCTCTTACCTTATATATTCTGTGTTCCTTGCCTAGTTTCTTCAATATTAGTTGAAAATGGCATCTTGCTGAAACTATTCGGTTAGTTATCAATAAATTAAGAGGCGTATAATACCGTTTCATTCGAGCTGATTGTTGAAAGGACTTTTTTATTTGGTGCTTAAACGGACCTTATTTACATGGATTGCAATAAAGCGATTCTTACTGTCAACCAACATTTTTTCAGGTTTATTAAGTACTTTTTTAAATTAAATTATATCTGTAAAATGTAAAACATATTTCCTCAACATCTCTCGAAATATTTAACGAATCCTTAGTAAAAGTGAAGATTAACATAAATTGTATAGTTATAAGCATACGTGTTCATTTTTGGTTCTAAGTAGATACTGAAGCTCCTTATAGGATTATTCAACTTAAAATTTAATAGTTCACCTAACACTTTTACTTGTTTTTATTTCTAAGGGACAGAATATATCTAACATTGTTATTTGAAAAAAATATATTAATAGTTATAAGATTCATCTATGTTTTGGCTATATTAAATTGGAGTTCTAAATAATTTTATGGCTAAAAAAATTAATTTGTTATATTTAGAGCCTGTAGTTTCAAAAGAGGTTACCAACCTATCAACCATTGTTTTAATGTGTTAGAAGCGTCCTTAATAAAATGGAGTTCATTCACAATCTCTTGACTAATTCGCATATCTCCCTCCTTGGTCTCAGTGAAACTTGGCTTGATCAGAGTGATGGCTGCTTGTCGCTAGCGACTCCTGATGGCTACGTATACTCCCATAACCCCCGGAACAAACATGGCGGAGAGGTTGCTCTCATTCATAGTGCCTCTCTCTCTCTCTGAATACCCTTCCATCCCCCCTCTTCTTTCTTTTGAGGCCCTTATCTCTGTCTCTAATTCTGTTCCCTCTCTAACAACTATTGTGCTCTACCGCCCCCTCCCAGCTCCCCCCTTGATCTTTTTCTTGACGAATTTATAAACCTTCTTGCCTGTCTCTTCCCATCATGGGAGACTTCAACTTCCCAGTCACCAGCCTTAATCTACCTGCCTTCCTTGAGATCCTTCCTTGACCTCTTCTCCCTTACTCAACACGTTTCCGGCTCAACACACTCCCATGGTAACATTTTAGACTTTGTTATTTCCGACTGTCAAATTTCCAACTCGACCACTTCTATCCTGTCTAATGCTATTTCAACGTCTCAACTCCAACTTCTTTGCCCTCTCGGCCTCCTCTCATCCCAAAACCTTATCAAAGGCTAGCCTCCATTGAAAATCCTATCTCTTCTTAATGATATTGCCTCTAGTTTACCCACTCCGGACGCTCTCGCCTACCTTGAATAAATCTTTTCATCTTTGGAGCAATCCCTCCTAACTTGCCTTAATTCACACTCCCCCATTATTACTACTTCGTCCTCTCGCCGTCACCGCGCTCCATGGTACTCGCTGGAACTCCTACGCTAGAGACAGTCTTTACGTGCCCATGAAAGAACTCTTTGTAAAGCTCGCTCCCGTGGGCAAGATACAACTGCTCTCTCGCTCACTTACCGTCTTGTGACATCTCTCTACTTGGCTAAACTGAAATCTGCTCGTGAAGCCCATTCGCGTAAATTGCTAGCCAACAAAAAGAATGACCCCCGTGCTGGTTTCCGCCTGCTCTCTTCTCTTACTTCCTCACACCAAGTCCCCACCCCCATCAGCCCCACCATCCTCTCGAGATTCTTCGCTGATAAGGTCATTAACCTTCGTGCCTCCCTCCCACAACTGCCTGCCTAGGCCTTTCACATTCTCCCTGATCTCCCCTTCCCGGCGGCTCAACGTATTTCCTACTAAGACCACTTCTTAGTTGTCTGCCTTACTCTTGCGCTCTAAAAAATCTAGCTCCCCTTGTGACTCGTTCCCCCCTAAGCTATTTATCAAAATATTGCCTGTCATACTCCCAATGCTCCTCCACCTGTTCAATACCTTCTTTTTTTACTGGTATTGTCCCTTCTTCCTTCAAATGTGCCCAAATTCGTCCGATTCTTTAAAAGCCGAAGCTTAACTATTCTGACCCAGCTAGCTATCGCCCAATCTCGCAACTTCCCTTCCTCTCTATGGTGCTTGAGATAGTAGTTGTTTCGCGCATTAATTCCCACATCGTTGCCTGTAATATTGATAAGACTTACCAATCTTGTTTTAAAGCTGGGCACTCTACCAAAGCCGCTCTATTTAATGTTACTGATTGCTTACGTAGAGCTTCTGACCGGGATTGTGCCTCCATTCTCATTCTACTTAACCTCTCCTTTGCCTTTGATACTATTGACTATTTCGTCTTGCTTGATCGCCTCCACTCTTTCCTTGGGATTTCTGGCGCTGCTCTCGACTGGTTCCGCTATTACCTTTCGACTCGCACCTAATCTGTAGTGATTAACGATGTTTCCTCTGATCCAACTCCCATTTGCTTTGGTTTTCCTCAAGGCTCTGTCTTCGGCACTCTCCTCTTTCGTATCTACTTATTCCCTCTTAGCTCCCTCCTACGTAATCTCGGTCTATCCTTTCACCTCTATGCCGATTACACTCAAATCTTTATTTCTTCTTTCCCCTCGACCATTGCCCACTCAATCTGTGACCTGCTATCTGCCTATTCTTCTATCTCTCACTGGCTATTGGCTAACTTCCTCAAACTCAACCACTCCAAAATTGAAATTTTTCTGGTTGGTACCCATGCTCTAGTATACAAAGTTAAATCCCTCTTTCCCTCCCTCCCTCTGGGTAAAAACTCTGTCGCTTTCTCTGACTTTGTTAGAAATCTGAGCGTTGTGTTTGATGAGCATCTCTCCTTTAAGCCCCACATCCACAATATTAGTGAATCTTCCCCTTGTTTCCTCCGTAACTTCTCCCGCATTCGCTCTCACTTCAATCGCCAAAGTCTTGAGACTGCTGTCCACGCCTTGATTAACTTCCGCCTTGATTACTGTAACTCTCTTCTTGTAAATCTACCATCTTCCTCTCTACGTTCCCTTCAGCTAGTCCAGAACTTCGTTGTCCGACTACTCTTCCGTCACTTTCGCCTCTCCCCTTCTAAGCCCCTGCTTCAGGAACTGCACTGGTTACCTGTCAGATATCGTTCTCATTTCAAGATTCTTCTCTTCTCTTTCAAGGTCCTTCACCAAAAGGCCCCAACCTACCTTTCCTCTGCCCTTTCCTAATGTCTCTCCCCTCGGGCCCTTCGATCATCTTATGCTCCTCTCCTGAATACTCCTCGCTTGTCCCTTTGCTCAATGGGCGACCGCTCCTCAGTCTGTGCCCCCAAGCATTGGAATGCTGTTCCAGACGAAATTAGATCTGCTGCCTCACTTACCACTTTCAAGCGACGCCTGAAAACGCATCTGTTCAGGATTTCCTACTCACCCACCTGATCCTAGCCCATAGCCGAACGTACGCTCTGTGAAGACCTCTAAACGTGAATAGCGTATTATAAGAAAATTTATTATTATTATAATATTTCATTCAAAACAATTTATAGAATCTTTTCTATTAATAAAGTGTGATTCTGAAGGTTTCTTGACTGAAATATTTGTATTTTTCTGGCTTTACTTGGTAATACATGAACAATTTTTTTTTCTAAGATAAATTATTGTGATTGGGATCATGGTGTTCGCTATAATTCGCTCCAAGGAGGATTGTTCCTTTTTTTTTTAATTTAAACTTCTAAAAGGATTTTGATGATAAAATTCTTAATATCGAGGCTTTTCTCCATTAACGATTTTCTTTCTAAATAACCAATGTTAATCTTTAAAACCTTTATATTTTATTCCGGAAAAAAAGTGAATCATACCAAAGTTAAAATTATTATGCCGTTACTATAATGGAACTTCGAACTATGGGCCACCAGCCTCTTTAATTAGGAACATAACATGTATATATATATATATATATATATATATATATATATATATCGTAAAGTAGCGGGAAATGTTCTTCAAATATGTACTAACAACCAGTCCGAATGATTTCTTTCGTTCTACGAACAGTTTATTCCAAAGGGACTCGAGGTTCAGACATCTCTTTGAGCTTGGAAAAAAACCGTTTTGCGTCGTTTGTAAATTATTGCTTTGGAAATAAAGATAAGTTTATTTCATAAGTTGCCTTCTGTCTGGTAAGAACTAACTGTGAAATGGATTAGGGCTGTGTAAAATAAATGGATTTGGGACCTTCAAAGTTTTCCATAGCCACAACTTAAATAACATGGTAAGAATGAAAATGTATCTACATGCTCGATGTAGTTATAAATGTTAAAACAGTACCTTTGGATCGATTTTACGTTGGGATTGACATCTTCTGAAACTTTTATGCAGTTGCCCCCTTTATTTATGAGGTAGGAAGATCTTAAACAACCGTTAAGGCACCCAGTTTGTATTAGAGCCCTATTTTAGCAAGCTGTTGGGAGACAAGAGAAAATTATTTAGACTCTTACCCGAGACTCGAATTCAACTGCAGGAGGAGCCGAGAGAAACTGTAGGTTGCGCCCATAATTTGGTCGAATAGCATATGTGGACTTTCTTTCGGCACTTCAGAAGGAAGGTTACTAATGGTCAACAACGAGGTGACGGGTTAATCTGTTGAGTAGGAAAAAGAAGGACTCATTCAGTCATCTTTAAAGGCAATTCGAACAATGAGTAAAAAAGGCCTAGGATTTGCCCAAGAGGTGAGAGATGTGAATTTTCACCAGAAGCTTGCAAAAAAGAAAATCTCCAAGAAATATTCCTCTTATTTTCTAGAGGGTAGGGTATTCTACCCAAAAGGAGGACCATATTGTTAATTTTCTACTGTTTTCCACGCTTTTTGAAAGCTGAAAGAATTTTCCCATTTTTTCTCCCTTAGGTGGGGCATATTTCTTCCGGATACAGCAGAATGCTTGAAATTACATTTTTCGTGCCCAGTTTAAAAAGGTACGTTTAATGAGTTTAAGGACATTTATAGTTAACATTCAATGTTAAAACTTATTAACATTCTCCACAAATTGACTAATTCAGCTAGCATATAGACATTATTTAGCCCGCTGGTCATACGTTTGAAAGAGATTGTGCTACTTAACGTTGAATCACTGCAGCCAAGCATTATATTGATTATTTATAATTTTAAAAAGAATTTAAATGGTTAGTTGGCCCTACAACCTTTTGTAAAACTAAAATTATGCCTCTTGATCTAATTCAAGTTTGTCGCATTTGTTTTAATATTATTTTTTTAAACTATTTCCTTTCATTCTAGGTGTTTATTTATGGAAAACTAGTAAATCGTATTTTTTTACAGATATTTTAATTAAGAAAAAGAAATTACTTCGCCAAATGCTAATTATTTAAAGATAAAAAATGAAATAAATACAATTAAGATTTTTATATAAACTTATCTTTTTCTTAACTCCATATCTCATATTTATCATAAAGTTCCATTTTGCAGGATACTATTTAAAAACGGAATAATATATATATATATATATATATATATATATATATATATATATATATATATATACTGCTGTTTGGGCATCTCCTGTGGAGCTTTTATTTAATTTGTTTGGTGAACAAAAGGACGTATAACAGGAAATTTACTTTAGTTTCTTTATAGATACACCATTTCGGGTGTTTCTATTCCACCATCTTCGGATACTAAAACAATATAGTTCATAAGGAAGACAAACATTTTAAATTAGACTTAAAAAGAATCAAATTAATGAAAAATATTGACGGTTTATTAAGAGGGAATTGCAAAAATTTACAGGTAATTGGTATTTTGGGAATTATTATGATGGGGAAGTAAAATTAACGAATTAGAGGAAAAGCCTGGAATCACATTAAGATAACAATAACCTTATACATTCAACTGTTAAAAGAAGACCTGGGAGAAAGGTCGATGAGCGTTAGAAGAAAGAGAAGAATAGGAGGTTGGTAATATTTTTAAAGTAAAGTTGTGGATGGAAAGAGGAATCGGAATTTAGAGAAGGAAAAAATATTTAATATGCATTGATTCCAGAAATGTTAATGATATTGTATGAGAGGTGTTTTGTTAGATTTTAAAATCATCCAGTGTGATATCGTTTTTAAAATTTATAGAGTGAAGCCGAAGAGGTGAGTATTATTTCTTAGAGAGAAGCTCCCAATCCTGTGGCTACCTTTGAAGAGAGAACAGAACCTAACCTTCATCGAGCGCACCGAACTGCCAATAAATACCCCTAGTTTACATACGGGGCAAGAAAATTCATATATTACAGGCCGCTTCGCTTGATGCTGGATTTATCTCCTCAGAATCAAAATATATTCCTATGTTGTGTTTATTTTTGAAAATTAACTTCAAATTGGTATGGAAAAAGAATTTATTTTTTAGACTTACAACAAGGAGTAACAACAAGGAAAGAAGGTACCCTAGGAGACCTTACGGTCCATTCAAAGAGGGTACCTTTGGACTTGCAATCGAGCGGGCACAAGGCTGCTCAATTGTTTTGCGTCCCTAAACGGCCACTTTTCAAGACTTTGTCTAGTCTTGACTTGAACTGGTCAACAGATTCACTGTTAACAACTTCCACTGGAAGTGCGTTCCACATACCGCAGATACTGTAAGTGAAAAAATTTCCACACAGATTGCGGTTGTAACGCTTCAGTTCAAGTTTGAAGCCATGATTGCGCGTTCTGTTCTCACTCAGTGTGAAAATATCCCGGTAGTCAACATTGTCAAACCCTCGAAGTATTTTGAAAACTTCGATGAGCTGACCACGCTGTCTACGGGTTTCCAGCGAGAACAGATCTAATTTCCTTAGTCTATCCTCATAACTTTTATGTCGGATAGAGGGAATCAGCTTGGTTGCCCTGGCTTGTACGCGTTCCAATCTCGCGATGTCCTTTCGCAATGAAGGACTCCAAAATTGTACGGCATACTCCAGGTGTGGTCGGACAAGTGAGTTGTACAGGCACAGTACAATCTCCTGGTTCCGCTAACCAAACTGGCGCTTAATATAGCCTAGCATCCTTTGGGCCTTTTTCTCCGCCTCAATGCACTGTTTCGAGAACTTGAGGTCACTAGTGATAGTAACACCCAAGTCCTTCTCAGTGTCACTCGATTCAAGAGCAGTGCCCTTAAGGATATACTGAGATTGGGGGTTTCTGTGGCCGATATGCATCACTTTGCATTTCCCCACGTTAAAAGGCATTTGCCACGTGTCCGACCACTCCCCAATCTTCCAAAGATCTTCCTGCAGGCGGGCTGTATTTCCATCCTTTGCAACGTTCATACCAAGCTTGGTATCGTCGGCAAATTTGGAAATCTTCGCAACCATGTCACCGTCCATGTCGTTGACGTAGATGATGAATAGTAGTGGTCCCAGGACAGAACCTTGAGGCACCCTGCTAGTAACGGGCACCCACTCAGAAGACTGTCCATTTACCACCACCCGTTGCCGTCTGCCACTTAGCCAGTTCTCGATCCAGCCGGCTACCTCTTCCGTCTATGCCAAGCGCTCGCACTTTCCGGAGAAGGCGGCCGTGTGGTACCTTATCAAAGGCTTTCTGAAAGTCTATGTAGACCACATCCACCGCCTTGTCCCGATCGTGCTCACTGAAAACGAAGTGGAAGAATTCTACAAGGTTCATCAGGCATGACCGTTGCCTTCGGAAGCCGTGCTGGGAACTCCTCAGTAGTAGGTTTGACTCTAAATACGACGTCACTTTGTCCACCATCATGCTTTCCATGAGTTTACCGACTATCGAAGTCAGACTGATAGGTCGGTAGTTCGACGGTTGGTTACGGTCTCCTTTCTTGAAGATAGGAGTCACCTCCGCCTCACGTCAGTCTCTAGGAACGCATTTGGTCCAGATTGACATGTTAAAGATAGCGCACAGATGTCGTGATACTTCATCGCATACTTCCTTCAACACTTTAGGTAGAAACCCGTCCGGTCCAGGGGACTTATTCGTCTGTAGGTCAGCGATCTTTTTCTTTATTTCTCCTTCGGTGAAGTCCATTGCCTCCAGCTTTTCCCCCGAGTAGGAATCCGTCGGCTGGGGAATGGGACCACACTCTTCAGTAAACACTGAAGAGAAGTAGTCGTTGAGGGGGTTGGCATTTTCTGCATCTGAATGCTTTAATGTCCACTCCTCATTTCTCAAAGGGCCAATCGTTCTACGGATTGGTTTACGGCTGTTCACATATCCAAAAAACTCCTTGGGATTCTCTTTACAGAGTCTCGCCACTCGGAGTTCCTCAGACCGCTTAGCCGCCCTTATGCTGGACTTCACTCTCCTTTTGATTTTTTTTTATTTAAAAGGCCCATATCGATAAAGACTACGTAAGAGATATCTTTAAAAAGAACTGGGAATTAAAATTTGAGATGGTAAATGTTGTTACAAAATTTGGCCATGATTTTTTTAATCAGAGACAGGGAAACCGTCTCGTTTGAAATATTTAATCCAATTGAACTTCTTGGTGAAATCCAGAATAGGATGAACAAATATTTTATGCTCGGAATATTAGTGTTTAAATGGCACTGATTTTGTACAAAAAGTCACAAAGTCTGAACATGTTAAGGCCTTGTCAACTAAATGTGGCTTACGAAAACTTTGGTTTCAAATTTAGTTGGAGAAAGGAAAATGTGGCTATCCAAAAATGAGATGGAAGCATTGAGCTCTTTTTGCAAATAAATTTAATATTGGGATGTATATGGTTGGCATATTCATGAAGTTATCGCACGACTCCTCAGTATTAAACATATCACATGTATCATCAATTAAGCGGTGGTAAGGTATGGGTTTAGTGCTTCCAAGTTCTTAATTGAATAATTGTTCTTCAAACTACAAAAGGAAGATGTCTGCGAATACAGGGCCAAAGGGACCCGCCATGCTCACCCCATCTATTTGACAATAGATTTCGTTGTTATAGGTAAAATAATTGTCTTTAACGGCTAGGTTTATTGTTTCTTTTAAAAGGGAATGAGTAAATCCATGACAATTGGAGTTGTTTGGGAGAAGTGCTCAGTCATAAATGAATTTAGTTGCCCCAAATGTAAACTGGGAAAAAATATTGGCAGGTTAGGTTCTGTTCCCAATTAGGAGTTAGCCACAGGACTGGGAAGGTTATATATGTATATATATATATATATATATATATATATATATATATATATATATATATATATATAAATATATATGTATGTATATATATATATATATATATATATATATATATAAATATATATATATATATATATATATATATATATATATATATATTTATATATATATATATATAAATATATATATAGCTAAGCGTTTGCCACTTTAGAGCGTAATCTTTAAATTAATGTGAAACGTGAGGATATAGAACATCAGTTTCATTGTCCTTAATTTATTTAACTAAGTTTCCACTTTGCTTAGTCATATTCAGCTATCGACATACTGTGAATTAAAAAGGAATAAAATTAATTTAATTTAGTTAAAAGAAATAGTTTTAGAAATAATATAAATGATAAATAAATGATCAAGAATGATCAGGTAAATTTTGCTATGTCAAAATACATTTATTAAGTTTTTTTACTTTAATATTAAACTGTTTAGGAGCGGTTAGTAATTTTTGGATGGGTTTGTTAGCTTAGCAAAAGTTCATTATTTGTGGTAGGGTAGATTTATTTATTTCTCGTTTACGATTCATTTGGAAAAGAAATTATGGTCAGATCTATTTAAAGCACCTTCATATATTTATGTACGATAATTTTTCAGTGTAAAAGTGATTATTTTTCTAATATGCTCTATTTACTATTAGAATCACTATCTAGCTTAGAATTCTAGCTAACTCAATTTGCATGTTTTATAAAGTTATTGTAAATGATGTTCGAGGGAATGCAGATTTCCTTGAAATATTAAATCCAGCACATACTACTCGCTTTTCTATTGTGAGGTTAAGAACACAGTTTTCCCGAAGTTTCATTCTATCGGTGATCAAGGAAGGGAATAAGAGTTCTATACTTACTCATATTTTTAATCGTTGGGCGTCGGTAAGTTCAAAATAGTGACCAATGTATTTTTGTTCGACATACCAAAACCTAATTGTGATGCTTTAATTTATTAGTAATAATTGATATTTTCTCGGAAGGTAAAAACATAATTAGATTTTAAGCCTCTGATTTTAATCTTACATCTCCTCCAAAGTTTTTAATTTTCCAGCATTTGTGATTTATCTCGTGATAGTAGCCAGTTTCGATGCAAATTTCAGAATACCAGCTATACCTCATAATTAAGCTTCAGTAACACAACAATTGATTACAATTTTTGCCCTTGCTTAGTTGCAAATCAACCAATCAATCAATTTAATTTCTTTAATATTCTATGCCTATTTCTGAAGAAAATGTTCTCTTAACGATACTTGTAAGGCCTTTATCTTTTATTAACTTCCCAAGTAATTTTATCTCTTTAAATAAACTAAGTGTGATTTTTATGGAATAGTAATTAGAGTTAAATAATTATGTATTAAGTTCCTCAAATGAAATTTATTTTTCACATATTTAACTCCCGTAATCTATCAAATTATCATGTCACTCTTCTTTCGATACTAATGTATAGGAAGCATTAAATGCCTATCAAATTTAATTCATTCTTTCACCATCGAGTAAAACCTTCTTCATTTGTTCAATTTTCTCCTTCTCTTAGTAGTTATTCTATCTCAAGTGGAAATCTTGTTTTTTAATTCCAAAAATAGTGTATCAACGAATGTAAGTATAAAAATGTTATTTCGGATAAATTGAGCTTTTATACATGTTTGTTTTATGTCTGATAGATATACATCTAAAGACTGTGATAGATTAGAGAGTGAAAGAAATATGCGAGCGGCCGCGCCTTTCAATGAGAGAGAGAGAGAGAAGAGACACCTGGTCGTCATTTTTGTTTGCGCTACTGAAGGCGCGATATCACAAGAGGCCGTGGTAGCCTGAAATCCCGTCATCGTAGAAAGCTATATCGGTGAAAGTTTCACCTGGCCGGCTTAGGAACTTTCCCGCGATTGCGATAATACAGCAAGACTACCCTTTCCTCCGATGCATCGGACCCTGGAACCCTCCCCTTCGGCAGAAGGAGAAAAACACTCATTCGACCTGAGTATAAATCGTACCCGCTATTCGCGTCCCTTGGACTCAGCACAATTCCTTGCAACGCGCCCAGTCTTGATTCGGTCTTCTAAACTCGAAGGCAAGGTTCAACTTCATCCCGTTAGTAATTATTATTAAGACTATTTTTTTAACTTTGGCCAACCTAAAATTCGCTTAATTTGCACTCTGTTTGTATTATAAGTCTCCCACGCACACAGCCGTTATCTCTCTGGGCTGACAAACGCAGTTAGGGTTGAGCCTTCCCTATTCTACCACAGAGAGTAAAATAAAATGCAAGAAAAATCGAAGAAATACATTCGCTGAGGCAGATTGATCGTCAGGTAAACAAAGAATGGCACTAAAAATTTACAAAGAGAGAGGAATAGAAAAAAATTTCTTACATACAAAAAACGAAAGATAAGTGTCTGAAATTTTCTTCTAAACAGCCATATACTCATCGAAAGACAATTGTAATCGTCCCAAACAACCATAATGATCAAGATCAACTATCAAGATCATTTGTCACTATTTTTACCAAAATTAATCTCGAATTGTCCACAAAGCAAAGATATCTTATAGCAAAATCACTATAATAGCAATAACCTGAATACGTTTACTATAAACTTCTTTATTTACTTTGGCTCAATCAAACTTACATGGCGTTGTTTATTTGTAATCCAAAGTTTGGTCTCTAAGACCAAACTTAGAAGTGTCTACGAGTATTATTTCAGACAGGAATTACAAATAATACAAGGGAATTATGTGGCCTCTTTAATTTTACTAATATGACATGTCTCCCATATGCGGAAACTTAACTTTATTACTGAATTGGCGGACTTGAGTAGTTGGTATTTATGCCCCGCCAAATAGTGGTCATATGGTTGCTGTAGTTATATATATTTACTTTAAACATATCATTTTCCATAACTTTGCCACTTTTAAAAAACGAACCAGTATAGTTTCTTCCATTAGTTTGATTTTTTTATATAAAAAGTTAAAATAATGTAATTCACGTCTTTTGACGGACGGGAATTTAGGACCAAATTGAACATTGTAACTTACTTAATATAATATTTGCAAAATATAAACAAAATAATTAATCATTCATTGCCTAGCCTTTCTCCTTCTTAACCTATATCACCTCAAAACAATTCACTTTAAATATCATGAAAAATGTGTCGGTGGAAAAGTACATCATTATTTTCTAGTACGAATAAAGACAAATACAACTCTTTTTATATTTCCTCTTTGACTAAACGAAAAACTGAAATTGTTTACGTATGAAACCATATAGAGTCGTCTAATTTTTCCATCTGGCTATTTATTCTTACTTATTTGATTCAATTACAAGGTTTAAACCATCATTCACCTCTGTTTAATGCTCACATTTTGGCAGAAACTCTCTATATTCTTCAGGTTGCTGGCTTAGATATAAACTTGAGAGGGCCATTTATGTCAGTTATTATTATTTCTCCTTTATTTTTCACTTTATTTCAATCAGCCAACAATGTTTCCAAACGAGATTAATAAAGCAAAGTTTTACATCTTAATAGTTCAATCCAGTCTTGCTCTCATGAACTTCCTTCACCTCACAACATAGGGGAAAGGAATATTGTGAAAAAGTTACATGACATATGATCATATATCTATTTTTCGTGTAGTTTATCTTCCACTCGAAGTCAATGCCATTGGGAACTAAGAGTGAAATTTAGGATTCAATCAATTTGAATAAATTATAGCTAGGAAAGAACTCCATTTGTTAGCGCTGAAAAAAAGATGTATCGGGAACATAATACGATTTTGTTGATAAATATTAGTTCATCCAATTAGTAATAGGGACTTGTTTTCTTTCTGAAAAAGTTAGTTACCACGATAGACCCTGTCTAGGACGAAGAAAGGAATTTGATTGAGATCTTATAAAATAAAAGTAGGAGAAAATCCTATTGTTTCTGATGAGAAAATGTCTTAAAACCTCACTCCAACTCACCCAACTTTTCATCGTGATTTAGAGAGTAATATACAAGGTTTCATGATGAGGGCAATGGACTCCTCGCGACCTATCAGCGTTGCACTTGCAAGAAAGTATTTTTATCTATTTATACTCAATTTTAGACGAAAATGTGGACTATTTTTGCGATGAGTTGAACAGGAGACGGAAATTGCGTATGTGCAATAATAGTAAACCTTCTAGACAGAATAACACCACGCAAGCAAAGCAGCAGCCTCATCTAATGAAGATTTCCTCATGCCTTTGTTGGAATATGAATGGCAAGATCGATTTTGAACTTCTTAGCCTAAATTATAGTCGTCTTATTCCACTCAGATTCATATCTTAAAAATACAATGAAGTTATCGAAAGAGTAAGATTTAAAACTGCATATAGGAAGGTTTTAAGTCAAAGTCAAACCATTTTTACAAAAACTGGTAGTGAAAGATTAGTATAGAGAAATATAGTAGTGGTAAAATTGTAAATTATATTGCTTATTAAATTACTAATTATACTCATTTAAATAATAAAAAGGGTTTAACTATTAATCCACCCTTGATTCGTAACGAATGCCCCTCCCATAGTTCATAAAAACTTCTCTGCTCCATGATCATTGCTGAAACGTGCTACTATAACTCTTCCGGTATCTGCACCTCTTTTTGCTTGCATTCATTTTCATCCTCATCATTTTGCTTAAAGCGTATCTGTTACTCCATCCAATATCTAAATAATTAAACTTGGGTTTCTGTATTTAATTTGTGATTTCAACCAAGGGTCCGTAATTGTTTCGTTTCTCCTCTTTGCTGAAGTTCTGCTTTAGCTATCTATTCTGTTGTTATTTCTGCAATGAGAAAATATATCACACAGCTTGGATTTTTTTATTCCAAAACAATGGAATACATGTAATGCTTAACTGTAACAAAACAACCTCTGATCCCTCCTTACGCACATTTTTTTGGAGACCACGTGACATTGTATCTCGCTATGGACAACGTCACTTCCTGTTCGAATATTCACGAATTTTAGACTCCTGAGCGCGTTGGAGAAATATTCCCCGATCCTGCGAACTCGCCCCAAGGCGAGAAAGAGCCGCTCTGTCTTGCACCATGCTGTTAAATGATAAATCGACTCTGCTTCCGGATTAAGATCTCTGGAGCCTGTGACTCCTTTCTCCAAAGTCCCTCTTCCCCCTCAGAATCGGGCATACCAATACTCGGGTTTTACTCTAGTTCGAGGAGTTCAGCACTCACCTCAAGATCGTCCTTATCATCTCATCTCGTCAGCATTCATCAGACAGCAGAATTTTCCCGCCGTGATTCTACCCTAGTCAATTGGTAGCTTATGTGAACGGCAAGCCTTGAATTTGCGCAACAGTCTCCCTTATTTTAATCGAACCGAAAAAATTTCCATTGATTACCTTTGAGGAAATACAGTTTCCTCTTCTAGGGAGATTACGAGAATTCCCACCTTTCTCGTCGAACTTCATCTTTGAAGGTTGACTATCTTCATCGGAAGGTTGGTTCGGATCGTGTTCCACTTGCCTCATTCAGACTGTGCTCCACTTGCATCATTTGGACTGTGCCCCACTTGCCTAATCGGGTCGTGTCCCTCTTGCCTCATCGGATTTTTCCCCACTCGCCTCATCGCAAGAAGGACCTTCATCGAAGTCACCGACTCGTAAGACTGAAAGCCCCTCCACTATTAGTATTGTTAAGTTTCCCCTTTGATCTAAACCTAGTAACATTAATCAATTAATTCTATTTGAGAATCCGTCCTCATAATAATTATCAAGAGACTATTTCAATTTAAATATTTCCATTTTGCCGATTATTATTCTTATTTTGATCTTTGTAAATAAAATTCTATTTTTGTTGTTTCATCTTTAACTAATCTTGATCGATGCTCTCGGCCGAGTCAAGTAAATCTCGCCAACCATTTATGCACTCTGCCTGATTATTAAAGATTTGAAACCCAACGCCTCAAGTTGGACCTCCTAGTCGCTCCTTAATTCCTGCGAACAGTCCTTCAACGGTTTGCGTTGTAGTTGGTGATTAAGTCACCCCAACCTAATATAGGAGTAGTGTATGGTATAGAGTGGTGTAGTACGACATTAGCATACAATGGCTTTCGGGCAACCTTTCAACTTCAACTCCGCAAAGGAGACTTGCGTAATTTGCGAAATGAGAACTCTTTTAGGAAAGTTGTATTTCCAATCGACCTCATCCTCGATAGTCTCCGCATTTAGCTTAATATTTCTCTACGTTTCTGGCATTTCCATTTTGCTTAATTTCTCTCTATTAATTTTGAATACCATTTAAAAGTATTTACCGAAGAAAATCTAAAATCTCGGTTTAATCTTAGACAGTAAATATCAGAAAATTTAGAGGGTTCTAATTCAGTGAATTTCAAATTTTATGAGAGGTACTTCGACCAAAGGACGAGTTTCTCCCCAAATAAAAACTAGCCTAAAATAAATTATTTTTTCTATTTTTGCCGCAGTGTTGAATTAGGTGAATATTATCGGTAATATTATAGGAGTTTTATATTATTTAAATAATAGAGGGTGTCCCAAAAATTATTATGCATTGGAAAATATAATCTAGCCAAGCTCACAGTGGTCCGAGACTGTCACTGTCTCTCAAGCACTCTTCCTCCTAAGGCCCGCCGTTCCTAACAACAGTCGGAGCTGGTAAACTACCCGGATACGCGTCGGAGCAGGGGGGAGGGGCAAAAAAGGGCTGTAGTAAAGTTCCATATGGCAATTCTTCCTATAAAATATATTACCCCTTCCCCCCTCCTTTGCCCCAAAGACCTATCTGGCCAGTTTTAAACCACTGCGAGTGTTGCTATTCGGCCACACTGTATAAAATTTTCTCTCTTGAAACTCAAATTTCATTATTTCAAAATTAAATATATCTTATTAATTATAAAATATATGTTTCTTCTTTTTATGAACTTCTGAACGCCATTGCGTAGAATGAAGATTAATGAGGATGTTAAAAAAGAAAAATAGAAAATTTACGTTTATTTTCCGCTATTCCTTTAATTTTAAAGGACATCAACCTAATCCATGAAAGACAAAGTACAATAAGCTTTTCCATGACGGAATTCAGTATAAAATATCGGGAAATATCAGGAAAACATAAGACTTTTGTTATAAAATTTGCACCGTTATTAATAAATTGACATCTACATGTATACATTAAATATATTTTTAGCATATTCATTATATACATGTTAAAATCAAAGGCATATTACACATTTAGGAAGGGCGTAGTGTAGTAGGGGTGGAAAGAGCCTAGTGTTGATTGTACCGTCATTTCTTCTGTAGTTAATAAATAAGAAATTCTCTTCTTGGTTTCTATACAAATACCGTTAAATAATTTCACCTTAAAAATGTGGACGTAAATTTATAATGGTTTCAAATGAATCCTAAAAAAAATTATGATATCTGGTATTAGTTGCCACCAAAAAAGGTAGTTGCCATTTTGCGAGCCTCATAAATTTGGTTTAAGCCAACATTTTACAAATATCTGAAACTTTGTCGTCATTTCCAAGCATTATACACCTTTACAATTACACATGCCACAATTGATGGATCTATGCAAATTATTATCTGTAGAATATCGAGATACTTGAAATAGTTACGTAATTTAGAAAATAGATAAAGCTAGATTCAGAAGAGATACGTGTATACCCGGTAATTCCATCCCAATTAGATGGATCATTTTGTTAACCATGTCCGGAACCCTCGCCTTTTGATTTACTCCAACTCAACTTCTTTCTTTACGAACACTTGGTCGAGAGTACCATCAGAAAATGCATTATTTCATGAGTACCATATTTTCTCGTGAGATATTTGTTGATGAATGAAGTGAAGATAATAACACAATTTTTTTTGGAGAAAAATTGATTCTCATATTTCATGCCCGAAAATTTTTCGCCTTAGGCCGCATGAGGTATTTGGTCAGGATATTTGCCCAAGGAAACGGTTGAGGAGATAGTTGTAACATAAAGGAATTCCGATCCTTCTCAGCATTCCTTTTTTCTATAACTTCCTCATGCCCCGTTATATAGTTAGATTCAACCTAATGAAGGGGTTTCTTGAATATTCACTCCGACAGAGAAGACTTAGAGCTTTGACTGTATACGAAGATATTAAACATTGCATTAATAGGTCACACTCATCAAAATACGCATTGCATTTAATAAAACAACTAACGCTGTCATTTTCCTTCCATTGGAACCCTACTGAAGAGAACTATGATTTTCTATATAAAACTCATATCCACATTTTAGTTACGTTTAAAGGGGGCCTAAATTCTATTGTCCTTAGCGTTCCACTATCCCGGTTTGGTGTCAAATCACCCAATACAACCCAGACACGTATACCGTTAACTAGATACTGTCCACGATGCAAGTGACGTTGAGCGCTACTTAAACACAAGCGAGGAAGAACCATCTATTGAGGAGTTTCTTCGCTGTATGGGTAAGTAGCAAACTTCGAATGTTTGAATGGACTAGGTTTTGTAAAAGAAGAAAGGAACGTTCTTAAATTTTAGAGTCAGGTTTTTAAATTTAAAATAACAAGATGAACTATACCTTTTAAATATTACTTTCATCTTAGGCACTACCTATAATAAATAAATCCCCTAAAAATATAAGAAAATAGGCGGGTGAGACTGAAATTAAAATCTGATGTGAGACTTTTCCAGGTTAATGTACAGGAAAATCGAAATACTATGATTCCTCGGCCCCAATACAAGAAATAAATAGGTCTACAAGAAGGTGCTTAGATATCTGCGAGGGTATAATAATAGAATGAATGTTGTAAATGTCTTAAATAAATACAGTGTACAAAATTATTATATTAAATACACTGTAAACGTATCAAATAAATGCAGTGCACAAACAGCTGCATTAAATATGTCACAGGAATAAACCACCAACGACAACATGTCGTTACAAAATAAGTACTGTTACTCCGAACAATAGGTCCAGGAACAGAATATACCTCCCGTCTTACATCCTTTATAAATAGCTGTAGGTCTCGATAACGAAAACCTAAAAATGGGGCGTAAAATGAAAAGAAATATTCCAAACACTTATCACGGAAGTAGTGAAGCCGTTCACGGATGTCAGTTGTCCTGGGAGCGAGGAGAGTCGCACGAGCCCAATGGTATTCAGACTTCCTCGTGAGAGCAAGAGAAACGAGTAAATCGGGAGCTTGAAATCAGTGCAGCAGCAGAGGAAAGAGCGGCAGATGCTGGAAGGGGTCAGTAGATATCAGCCGGTCATCGCTGTATGAACTCCTGATCGGCTCTACTTCTTAGAGTCAGGGGGTTCCTATTTATATCCCTCGCCAATGAGCACCTAAGTAACAAAATTCAACCGGCTTTCAGTTCGTTGACACACGCTCCAGTCCCTATGGAGTAAACTAGGTAGTAAGTTGTTAAACCTCGCTTCCCAGGAGTTACAACGTAAGTTACAAAGGGGTCGTTAAGCACTTGGTAGATTATTCTTACTGTTAAGGATAAACACTTTTATTCTATTGCTAAGGCCAAGACTTGCTCAAATATGATAATATAATATATTTTCTGTCGATCCTAGATAGGACTCGGACTTACATCAAGACCACTTGAATATATATTGTAAATCATAAAGTAGTAATACAAAAATAATGCTTTTGGTTATTCTGACTGAAAGAAATAATGAAATGCACAAACTCACCTTCTCAAACATAAAACAAAAATTAAATAGAGTAGCCGGTTTATTTTAAATGTTACTAATATTTTGGTCATCCTGAAGATACATAAATTAAATGAATAACCTTAATAAGTCATAATGCTCGACCAAAATATTCGGTATACATGCATTGTTATTGAAATAATCTTAGGAAATATTATTTTATTTCAATTTTAACATATTTATTAATTTTGTACTTCTCTGTTCTTTTAACTTTTGCCTAAATCAAAGAATCTAAAAATAAGCAATTTAGTTTCTTTCATTTTTTAATCAATTATGTAACATAATTTCTCCTCCATGCAGCTCTAAAGTAAGGTTGGTGGACTCCAGGAACGTTTCCACTGCTTCCTTGCTGTGACTCAGCTTTCTTTATGAGGTAATGGATAAGGTATTTTATGCTCTCATCAGGATTGGGCAGTTGAGAAGGAAGTGTTTACGCACTCACATATTGACCATGGTTTAGATCTGTGGATTTTAGTGTTGAAGCAAGGTTGGGTCTGTGCTCGAATCTTTATTAAATTCAAGATTGGTCTAATTTATATTGAGTTAAAGTTGCTCAGTTTGACGAGGTGGTTCATTTAAATTTTGTCTGGCAGGATAATGTTTGAGTCTGTGGAGGATTGTGGCGAGGCTGTGTTTCATTTAGTTGTAATTTTATGTGGGAGTGAGGTATTTTACTGTATGCTCGGGATTATATTTAGAGTTAGATTATCAGTGTTTTTTTGTAAGATGGGTGCTTGCACGGAAATGATTTAGTGCCTAGCTGAAGTGTTTAGCATGTGCAATTTTGGTTTATTTTTAATTAAAAAGTCAGATATCGATAGTTTTGTTGTTTCATTAAATATTTTAGGGAGTTATATTTGTACTGTTTGAAGCTGGTCTCCTTGTATTTTAGACATTATAGTATACCAAGCTGGAAATGCGAGTTGATGAAGGGGCGGATAATTATTTGGCATAATGTGATTAGCGAATCATCTTTTGTACAAATTTAATTAAGGTTATTGGTATTAAAGAGTTGAGTTTCTGTCAGATGTTGTTTGTTATGTTGAATAAATCAGATGCGAATTCCATATAAGTGGAGAGTAATATCAAGGAGGGTGGAATTTTTGTTTAATGATGCTACTTTTTCACTCATTTTGATGTTTCTTGATTCAGGGAAGAGTTAAGCAAATACTAACACTAAGGATTTAATGGTAAACGTTATTATTTGATTTAGTTTAATCCATTATTCTAGTGTGATTATGAATCTTTTTTGTGTTAAGGTTACTCTGTAGATTTTTAGATGCCTTGCTGTTAGCAACGTCTTAACTGTATGTTAGAAAATAAATTAAAATATAGGAGTGAGAAGATGTCCCCCTTACAAAGGACATTATAGATTAGTAGTATAATTCATCTATGTATTTTGTAACGAAAACTTCCCACACCACTCACACACCCATGGATAACCACAACCTGATGAATTCGAGATTGCCAGCGATTATCATTTTCATCTTTATTATATATTCCATTATCTGGTCGGGGGAATCTCCCCAACTATGCGAGGCAAAAAATGTGCAACGTACCAATATTTGGTTTGAATAAGAATTATTTTGTGGCTAAGATGAAGTTTCTCTATGGCGACGCTACGAGGGCTGTTCATAAGTGTGGAATGTATTCATTTAGAATCTGATGCGTGAAGGTGGTTTGGAAAGTTGTGGTCGATTTTTTTTTTAATGCAATTTATTATTTTTCGTTCCATTTTTATAATTGACCTAAATATAAACGCGTTATACCGCCATTTTGCTAAATTAAGGAAGGAAGACCTAAAGAAATTAATGGCTGAAAACTGGTGCCCGTGAATCTAATTCCACAGGCTTTTTCGTGAATCTTCAAAGTGATTTTTTTTTATTGGTTTTCATAATTTAAAATGGAATTCTGCACGGATGTGACAGAAGTAGCAGTGGTAACTACGCTCAGGCTGACATTTTGAGAATATCATTCAATCTCTGCACCAAAGTCCACAGATGGATGATTTGATCTAAGCTCAAATACGCTACATATTATTTCCAGTATGTTGACTTCCTGTATTTTCAACGCTCCCCTCGCAAATGTTCTGGCGGAAATACCTTCTATAAACACTAGGGTGTAGTATCACTACGAATTTCCAGCACATTTCAAGTTTTGTAGAGCAAACCATCCAAAATTCGGAAATAAAAAAGGAAAAATCTAAATAATCGTAAAACCCCATTTTATTAGGCCAATTTTGCTTAAAAATTATCTTTTCCGCGGAGGCTGGTTGAATCCAGTTATTATAGTGCTCGCCTATAAAGCTAGAAATGGGTAATTTTCGTATAGGAAGAAAATTTGCACTTTCACTCCTGATGTATCTAAGGCTTAGGCAACCTTAGATTGAGAAACTCCTATGGAGCGATATGGCTTCACCTTTTTCAATGTATGTTATAGATTCACTCATCACGTGTATTATTTCTGTTTTATACTAACGGGGCTTCCTCTTCTTTCTTTTCAAGGCTAAGATGAGTAAAGAACTAGAACATCAACAAGTCACAGTGTCTTTGGCTTCCCACTTCCAGAACTTTCCCGTTATGAGCTGCCAAAAAACAGCAGGTTAAAAGATATATTCAGTATGTAAAAGACAATAAATAGAAGAGGAACAAGCATGTTATTCTTAGGTATCCTAGGTCCTTACTGAGATTTGGAAAAATGCCACTATTTCAGTTCGGCCGATCAAGAATGTTAAAACTAAATCTCTCAGATTAGTTGAAGAAGCCTCTGTGGTATCAAAACAGAAATGAATGCCACTAGGAGCAAAAAATTATCACATCATTGCGTCAAATTTTTGAAATACTAGGATGCAAGTTAACTGATCTTTTCGATTGCAAGTGTGAAAAGAAAATGAAAGTTCCACGTCGAGAGCATGAATTTCTTATTGACCAAAGAACCAGACGTCACATGAAAATTGGAGGTTTCGGTTTATAACCAATTCAAATAATTAAAAAGGGAAAAATCAGGGATGATCGAATTCAGGAAAGAAGAGTCACAAAGAGAGAAGAGGAAAGAGACACTACAATTTTAGACAGACGAAGCCTTGGATGAAGAAACCTATTCTCTCTTCTGACATTTCTGATGATGAATGGAAGAAGAAAGTCTTTGTGAGAACAGAAAAAACACCATACCAATACCAAACAATCGATGGAAGCAGATCGGTATTCTGTGTCAAATATAGCTGCTGTTGCTGCTATTAGTAGTGCAGCCTTATTCGACTATGGTATCATAAATTTAAAAGACCGCCCCAATCACAAAGTCTGGAGGGCACGACAGAATTTAAGGATGAATTTCACCGAATCTGAATGTTTGAGAGATATGAATATTATTGCGTTGTTATTTGATGAGAGGAGAGACACAACACTAACTAAAGAGAAGAAATGGAAAAAATAGTATGGAGCAAAAGAAATTCCAGATCACAATGTGCTTGTAGAATAACCTGGTATTGTTTATTTAGATCATCTTATTATTGAACGAGGAATAGGTACAGGTATTCAAGACCGACTGATGAAATGGTTAGTTAAAAATGATATTAAAAATGAGATAAAGACATTGGGAGCTGACAGATATACTTCCCACTGAAGAGGAGTGCAGGTTTGAGCCATCACTTACAATACGTGTACCCAATGCAGACCTGCAAAATATTGTCGACGAGCAAATCTCTATTCGCATTCCATGCCATTCTCAAGTTGTGGAGCGGTATGTGCGAATGGTGACGGAATCTTCTGGCGAAGTTTATGGAAAAGAAGCGAGAGATGGCTACATTAGGTTGGTACCTTAATCCCGTCATTTAATACAATCGTTTGAGATAAACCATGATATTAATGTATCAGCTGACAAATAGAATGTATCAGTTAGATAATAAAAGTTGAACTCCTCACTTGGTTTTCATTATCCTTCAGTATAAACTCAGCTCTAATATATTTAGAAGCACTTATAACAACAAACCAACAACTCTGATGGATATATCTTCTTGGCTCGAAACTTTAAAAAAATAAAATTTTCAGGTAAAAAAAAGAGGTGTTCCAAATATTTCTCAGAAAAGATTTCCACCCTTGAAATATGTGTACTCAAGTGTACAAAACCTGAAGTGTGCATGTTGATTTGCTGAAATTTGTTTATCGATGCTACGGCCTAATGAACACCCATTGCGCTTCTCTCATATCCACCTTTAAAGTCATTCGTGAGCATCGTTCGAAACTATCTTGAACTCTTATTTTTCTTACCCAAGTAACCAGTGATCTCTCCCTAATACACCCATTAAGCCCTCCAGCAAGCAAGTGCCTTCCATGAACACCCATTGACCCCTCCCTGAATACCAATTGAGCAATAACTGTACACACATGTAACTTGTCTGAACGCCCATAGATACTTCGCCTTAGACGGATGGTGTTTTAATCAATACATTGCCATGAATGTAGTCCATTTATTGCGGGCGCTCAACGAACACTAGGATGGTTGTAATAATTTTCGATTTTTGTATTCTAATAGAGAAATAATTTGCGTATGCATTGATTAATAACTATAAAGTCGATAGAAAAGAAAATCAGCTCGTTTTCTAAAGCGTGTTGGCCTAAGTTTATATATTTTACCTCGGAAACAAAATTAGAAATTGAAAAAATAGGTATTCATAGATTTTATTTTATATTCAAAATATTGGCTCGTCGACAATAATTTTCAGGTCTGAATTGGGTACATGTTTTGTGAGTGGTGGCTTAAACCTGCACTTCTCTCCAGGGGTGAGCAGATCTGTCTGCTCCCAATGCCTTTATCTCATCTTTGACTAATATCATTTTCCAACATGCCATTTCATCAAAGGGGTCAGCAATACCTGCACCTCTTCCTCGTATCGCCAAAAAATTGGTTCATTCATTTTCCTAAGTCAGATGGAGCTACAGGCTTGAATCAAAATGTATTAAAGGAATTGCGAATAGTGTTTCAAGGTCATAAGCCCCTAGCGGTTCAGCACCTGCAACTAACGTTCAGATAACAGTTGCCCTTTGATAACGTTGAAGAGACGTGGGTATTTTGCCGGTTGCTTATATTCTGCAATATTTAGATGAGAGCTACAACTAGAAAATCGAAGAGTGCTCAATACTTAGTAATGGGTAAGATTTGTATTTGCAATGCTTTCCCACGTTTGATGATATGAGGAAATACTATCATTATGTGAAAATTTAGTTAAGATCATCAAAGCAAGATTCAACATACAAAGACTTTCACTTTGTTGTCAATAAATGATTAGAATACCGGTAAAAATTAGCATCCATTTAAACAGTTTTGGCAGGAAGGATAAATGAAAGTTTGTAAAGTTATCGTAATAAAATGGCCAATATTTTCAAATCGCCGAAGGCTAAAAGGAAGAACGAAGTATTACAGCAAAAACCTTGAACACTTCTGGAGATCAACTAAGAAAATTTGAATTGAAATTTCGCTTGTAAATGCTCTGCCCTCCTCTAGGATGATTACCAGTATAAGAGTAGCTCTTTTTACTTAAACAAAGTAGTGATAGAATAATAGCAATGGGAACTTTGTATGTTCAAATGACAAAGAGAAACAAGAAAACTCTTGACAGGAGATAGGCAATGATGAAACAAGGAAAAATAGAGCATCATCAAGCGTCAAAGACTAAAATACGACAAAAATATTCTCAAGCGCAGCCTTCTTTGCCATACAAATGTGAAGAAGAGGATACGTTTACATTTTCATCATCATCGTATGAACCAACAGCAAGCAAAAAATATGACATAAGAAAAGAAGAAAAATGAAACTCAAGGTACTTGGTCAAATTTGGGAACGTACGGGCGTCTCAGAAAGAGCTGCTGCCTTCAGTGCTTCTTTCTAAGTTGATGATATTGGTTGGATGCCACAGGGTAAGGTCAGTTCAGTGAGTGATCAAAATAAGAAGACCAGAAAGAGGTTTCATTCTGAGCATCAGCGAGATGAATAGATGATCCTAGATTAAATGAAGGGCATTTTATTTGATGGGCGAAAAGATTAGAAAATGATACACGAGGAAGTTAAATAAATTAAGCATAAAAAGTCCGTAGTTGAAGATGATTTAGATTTAATTCGAGAAAAAAAATCCCAATACATCGGGAATTTCAATCCTACCACTGCAACAACATCCGGTATCATCAGCTTGAACACGAGGAGAAAGGTTGGAGCCATTCACCCGATTGAAAGAAAACTACAAAGAGGAGTTATGTTGCTCATAGGCTTATTACACTGTAAGGAAGTATCAATGCGAATCCTCCTTCAAGACCCGTACAGCAAAACAGCTGGGCATTGAGTTTTCCTGAAACACTTAGAAAACAAGCGAAAGCATGTGAAATACTTTCAATTGAAAATTTCGATGCCATTACCTCTCCCGTCAAGGAGATAGAAGAGGCCTAGTTGAACACAGCCAAAATATTTGTTAGCCATCTACTGAGCAGTGCCGAGCAATACCGGCGTTTTGGCTCTAGCGTTTCGAAATACAGGTAGGATGACGAATTCCAGGTGGCTAACAACAGCAACCATTGGGAAATTATGGGGTTCATTATGACTGTTTACGTAGCGATTTGACTTTAGAAAAGGAAAGAATCTCATTTTTTGAAATGAGGTGTCTATCTCAGACCATACGTCAAAGATCTAGGACAATCGCTAACCATATTCTCTGTAAAAACTCCTATTTTGCTCACTCCAAAATATATTGATCTCCATGCTACATGATGATGAACAAAACATATGAACCTTCGGATGGAGGCAAAAACTAAAAACACAAATAAAACAATCAATCTTGGAGATATTTAAGCCTTCTTCATGCAGGAGCTACACTGTGACAGTCAAACCTATTACGAAATGATCAAACGGCAAACCATTCTAACAGAAACAGTATCTGATACGCGAATAAGAGTTTATTGAGACGGGAGGCCAAGAAGATGGACAGATCCAACTTTTTTCTTGTCATATTCTGTCCGTCGAGAGGCTGATTAAGATAGTGCCTGATGCCTCTCTCCGTGTAAGTGGGATAGAAGAGAGGGACTGATTGATCCGCTCCCGTCTTCACTGCTGCATATGCAAATCGATATGCAGCCAAAGGAAGGTTGGTTGGAGCTGGACGTACAACAATCTCTTCTTGCCGAGTTGTGGGTTGCTATATTTATAACACTAGTACTTTATAGAATTAGCAACTGAGGAGCCGTTCCAGATTTATTTAATTCATGGTTTCAATTCTATAATATGAATATAAAATAGCTTTTTTTTCAATATTTGTTGTTGTGGACGGGGGTATATATATTAAAGTCGGACAACAGAACTTGGAAAACGATCATATGATTTCTTTTTAACGACTATATAGTAATTTGAATAATTTTAATGTATATTGAAACATTTTTAAAATTATAAGCAAAATACATTTTTGACTACTATTAATGCTACGATTTTTGCGGAGGTTATTTATTCATACGTGAGCAAATTTTTCTCTCTATTAGAATATGAAAATCGAAACAAAATAAAATTTCATCCACTCTAATGACCCCCCGCCCCTCCTCGTGGTACTAACATAACAGTCATCGAACTCTATCTGTTCAACATAAGTTTTTACGGTTGGCACTCCATTTATTGTCGACTCGTTGACCGCCCCCTAAACACCAATTGATCCCTTTCCATACCCTCATTGAGCCCCTCTCCAAAAGCCAGTTAGCTCTCCCTGTACGCCTATTGACCCATCCCCTAACACCTATTCTGCCCCCTCTGAACACACCTTGAGCAATCTTTAACCTACCCACCTTTAAAATTAACCAAAAGATTTTGAATCATTCTTCCGTGAGACCAATATAGACCCTCTTCAAACCCTACCTGTCATCGCCTATGAACTTCTCCATTGTCGACTGCACTCATATGAGTTGGACCCTTCAATTACTCTAAATATTCTGGAGCACATGATTCAATAACTAATATAAATATCTGCCATTATAATCCTCTCCCTATAAATATACATATAATTATTGAAGAAAATTCTGGTGATGAGGCACTAGATACTTGCAAATATAGATATATGCATAAGTATAGGCAACGTCAGACACGAAGTATAACTTAGGTCCTTGAATCTGTTTTTCGCTTTTATTTATAGCAGGACCATTCTGTTACTTCCACTGTATATTTAAATCATATAAAATAAGAGACTATAGTAAATAAATAGTGTTTTTATATAAATTAATCTCATGCGAGTGCAAATGTATAGGACACATGGATAGCTTTTGTATTAAAATGAATACATATGCACTGTTTCATTTCAACTGTCAACTCGAAGGGTTTAAAATATTTTCAAAACGATTCTGGAGTAAATATGAACGTTCGATAAGGATAAGTTATCTGCTAATATACGTACGAGATTTGCCATTCGTTGTTACGACGTCGCTGAGAATCCAATTTCCAAAAGTGCAATTGTGAAGACCGATGAGCATTCAGAAACCATATTGTTCAAGACCGGTTATGGATAAAATTTCCTTCTTTATGATCATTCCAATTTCTTCTGTAAATATAGTTAGTATGAAATACAAATCTAATATCAAGACAAGAAAATCGTTTGCGTAGAACTTCCAAAGAATCTGAGCCCTAAAGATTTGCAGTGTCTGATAAAGACAGTAACAATGCTAAGACTTCATCAAATGAGTTAAAACCAAATCTTGAACGCGTGGCATAAATCTACACACATCAACACTACAAGGTTATTTACATCGGTAAAGATTTCCTAAAGAGGTCGGTTTATTTTTCGCTAAAAGGTTCTTGGAGATAGCCGAGCTAAATTATATTAAATACTATGGTAACATGAGAAAAATTTAGCTCTTTGGTAGAAACGAGAATGTTACGTTCGGTAGAGATCTGGATAATTTCTCGTGGAAAAGGGCACCTTCCCTTCTGTCAAAAGTTGATAATTGTGATAAACGCGTGAAGTAAAGTAAATGGTTTATAACTTCTGTAAATTTATATTAGAAATGCGAAGGACAAACCTCACGATCAATGAAGAGCGAGAATATAAGCGGAGTACGATTGACAGATTTTTTTTTTTAATTAAGGGGCTATCTGGCGACTGCCGACTAAGGCATAAGTTGCCGTAAACAAACAGCCTAGTTCTAGGCTACTTTAAAAAATTGAACAGGAAACAATAAAAAGAAATAACAATAACAATAACTAAGCAATAACAAAAACAATAACAAAAACAACAACAATTAAACCGGGTTAAATGAAAGGGAGAAGGCCGGCCTCCCCCCAAAAGTCAATAAGTCTACCAGTCAAAGTACACGCACTCGTCCCGAGTACAAGGGACAGGCGGTAGCGACCCCGCCCATACCGGTACCGGGACAGGAGTCGTTGGCGAAGATCACCCAGACTGGGACATTCGACAAGAATGTGCCGAACAGTCTGGGGGACGACGCTGTCGTTGAAATAGGGCGCAGGCGAGCGCTCCATCAAATTGCGATGCGTCACATGAGTGTGGCCGATTCGGAAACGACAAAAAGCAACCTGAAGCCACCGGGGCATTGGGGGATAGGTCCATGGGAACAGTCGCGGCGCAATGGCACGCAACTTTAAGTTCCCTTCGACCGTCTCCCATCTTATTTGCAAAGCAGTCCGAAGAGCTGCCCGTATTCCTGCCATGTCGTCAGTGTGAGGAAGAGCAAAACGCTGGTCCGGTCGCAGAGTCCTCGCAGACTCTTTGGCGCCCTCATCGGCGCGCTCATTCCCCGCAATTACTACATGTCCAGGAACCCAGCAGAAGATAATCTCGACATCTGCCCGGCTCGCCAAAATCGTGGCGTCACGGATTTCGCGAACAAGGGGATGCGGAGATTCCAATGCCCCGAGAGCACTCAGGGCGCTTTGTGAGCCGCTATAGATCACAATCCGGTCTCCGAACCGGGCACGTCGCGTAATCTCCCGTACCGAGTGGTGTATTGTCACCAGCTCGGCCGTGAAGACAGACGCAGCGCCTGGTAGAGCCCCGCTGACTTCAAACAGAGGAGATACGGCGTGGTAGCCGACCCCCTCTTGAGACTTGGAGCCATCCGTATACACTGGCACGGTACCAGCGTGACACGATGTGTGCTCCAAAAAGGTCGAACGCAATACTCCCGGCGCAGTACAAGCTTTGAGAGCAGAGGCGTGGCGAAAAATAGCCAAATGTGGTACCCTCCAGGGTGGCGTCCTGGGCAGAACAAGGGGCGCCACCGGCCCGAGAGCTATATCTACCTCTCGAAGGAGTTTCCTGGCCCTAAACCCAAAGGGCTTAGGGTATGACTGGCGTCTCTCGGCGAAATAGGCACCATCGAGATCAGCTGCGGATGCAGTGGGAGCTGTTGGCAACTGAGGGAGGTGCCGGGCTCGCGCGTACAGGCGAGTGATGCACTGCACGCGGCGCAGAGCGATTGGCATCTCCCCAGCATCGACCAACAGGCTCTCAATGGGGAAGGTGCGTAAGGCACCGGTCACAAGGCGAAGGCAAGTGTGGTGTATCGAATCCACCTTCCGCAATAAACGCTCGGCTGCGGATGCATAAAACTCGCATCCGTAGTCGAGCTTCGAGCGAACAAAGAATCGATAAAAAAGTGAGGCAGTAGCCCTATCAGCGCCCCAACCGCTGAACGTCACGAAACAGAGAATGTCCATGGCGCGGGTACAAGAGACCCTAAGGCTGCGAATATGAGCCTCCCAGGTGAGGTGTCGGTCGAATACAAGACCAAGGAAACGGTGTGACTCAACCACATCCAGTCGCACCCCATTAAGAAACAAATCTGGGTCGGGGTGAAGCCGTGGATGGCTGCAGAAGTGCACCACTATAGTCTTGGCCAAAGAAAACCGAAACCTGTGCGCTTCGGCATAACGAGAGACGCGGTTTAATGCCTGTTGGAGTCGACGCTCCAGAGTTGGCATCTGGGCCGCGCCAAAAGAGATCGAAAGGTTGTCCACGTAGAGAGTAGCGAGATAATCTTCCGGCAGCACCGAGGTGATGCCGTTGATGCTCAGGGCAAAGAGTGTGACACTGAGGACACTTCCCTGCGGGACACCCTCTTCCTGCTCCTTTGGGCCAGAGAGGGCTCCCCCCACCCGTACGCGGAATCGACGATCTCGCAAAAATTCAGATATAAACATTGGGAGGCGTCCCCTCGCCCCCATCGTGTAGAGAGTCTCCATGATACCGTATCGCCATGCGGTATCATAGGCCTTCTCCAGATCAAAAAACACCGTGGCGTAGTGCTGTCTACGAAGGAAAGCCTCGCAGACGGCATTTTCCAGTCGGAGCAGAGCATCCGACGTGGAGTATAACTTACGGAAGCCGCACTGTGCAGAAGACAGATGGCCTCCGCTGTCCAGAAAATAGGCTAATCTAACATTTACCAATTTCCTCATCAACTTGCACACGCAAGAGGTTAGAGAGATTGGGCGGAAACCGGTCGGAGTAGAGTGATTTCTTCCCGGCTTGCGAAAGGCAAGCACAGTAGCGATTCGCCAGGAGTCTGGGAGAAGACCTTTCACCCAGATCCTGTTAAACAAATCTAACAGAAAGGCCATGCCTTGCTCACCCAGGTGTCAAAGCATGGCGTACGGGACATCGTCCGGACCATGGGCGGTGTCCGCGCACGAAGCGAGAGCGGAACGCAACTCACTCACAGTAAACTTGTCGTTGAAGGGTTCTCCGCCTCTGGAGGTAAAGTCCAGCCGGTGGCCTTCCGCGACATCACGACGTGCATTAAATGCTGGTGGAGCAGCATCACGGCTAGAGAATGCGGAAAAAGCGGTCGCTAAGGATTCCGCCACTGACGCGGGGTCCGAGATTGCGGTCCCATTCTCCTGGAGAACGGGAGGGAGGTCCTGCGAGAACTTGCCCCGAATCCTTTTGACTCGCTTCCACACCTCAGCTAAAGGGGTCTTCCCGTTAATTGAAGACACGTATGCCCGCCAAGAAGAGCGGCGGGCGTGCTTCGAAATATACCGGAAACTAGCCCTAGCCCGACGAAATTCAGCGACAGTGAAATTGTTCGGGCGGCGCTTATAGCGCATGTAGGCATAACGCTTCTGTTTCAGGGCCGTCTCACACTCGGCTGACCACTATGGGAGTGGTCGGCGTGCAAAATGGCCAGACGTCCTAGGAATAGTAGTCAGGCCCACGACAATGAGGTTGCCGGAGAAGAACTCAACGGCCTCATCTACCGACTTAAACTCCTCGACTGAGATAGAGAATTCAGTCATTTCCTGAAATGCAGGCCACCGAACCCGCGCCAAGCACCACCGAGGTGGTCTCTCAGGCGGCGGTTGCCGTGAAAATGATATTTGAATGGGAAAGTGATCACTACCATGGAGGTCATCGACCAACCCCCACACAAAATCAGGCTGTGCATCTGAAGAGCACAAAGATAGGTCAAGGCAAGAAAATGAAGCGGTTCTCATCCACGTTTAAGACACCCATCTCAAGCTCTTCGATCAGATCGGCAAGGACTTGTCCCCTGAGATTTATGGAGTAATCTCCCCAGAGAGGATGCCTGCCGTTCAGATCTCCAAGCAAGAGATAGGGCCTAGGCAACCGTGCCACGACGCGTCGGAAGTCCCCCGCGTCGAAGTCAGCTGACGGTGGAATGTACGCAAGGCGGGGGGGCCCTCTTTTCGAGGAACCACCGTCTCCGAGCCACTCGCTTCACCTCGGGGCGTGGGCGAAGGGGAATGTACGCAGAAATGATAGTATACCTCCTATCCAGGTGCAGCTGCACAGCCACTGCCTGAAAGGAGGTATCTAAAGAGAAAGGAAGAGCGGAGACATCATGCCGGGTGTAAACCGCGCATCCTCCAGCCCGGCCATCCCGCGGTGGTGGGGTCGCAAGACCCTTATACCCCGGGAGGGCAGGCAGCGGGCACGCGCCTAGCATGGTCTCCTGTAAAAAAGCTAACGGAGAACGGGACGAGACGAGCCTCCGCAGCTCCTCCCAGTTGGCCCGGAGTCCACGGCAATTCCATTGAAGGAATATGCTTTCCAGGCCTAGCTTGGAGGAGACGCGGGGGCCCTCCTCGAATTGAAGACCCTCACGGAAATGGCCGTACGCTTCCCGGGGGCAGAACCTTGGGCGCTGTTGGCCGGACAAAGCGCTGAAGGCGCTGTCGCCTTCGAGGACTTATTGGGGGAGGTTGGGCTCGCCATGCGAGTCTTTTCCTCCCTCCGCCTCGAAACCTTAGGCGGGCGTTGCGGCTTGGGAGGCGGGGGGCCTTCTTTTCGAGGAACCACCGTCTCCGAGCCACTCGCTTCACCTCGGGGCGTGGGCAAAGGGGCCGAAGCTCCTTTGTTGCTGTCCTCCTTTCGGGGAACAGCTTTAGGAACCCCGGAAGATGGCCTAGCGACCATCTTCAGGGGTGTTGCCTCCTGTGAGTCTAACGACTCTGTGGAGGCGCGTGGCCGTTTCGCCTTGCGGGAAACGGTCACGCTGGGGGAAGAGGGGCGAGCCCTGGTTTTAGCCGGGGCTGGGTGTGAACCCTTTTTGCCGCCAGCTTTACCAGGGGAGCGCCCAGGTGTAGTAGAGCCCACAAAAGGGCTCCGAATGGGCGCGGAAACAACCGTGCTCGTTGGCATGGATGGGCCAGGAGCAGAGGGTGCTTTTCTAACTATTGAGGCATATGACGTCCCAGGCAGAGCCGGGCGCGCCAGGACCAAGTCCTTAGCCTCACGGAATGAGAGTCGATCCTGGGCCTGAACGGCCAGGATTTCTTTCTCAAGGAGATATGCACCACATTGCTTCGAAGAAGCAGGGTGCGGCTCTCCGCAATTGACACACTTGGCCACACACGATTTGGACTTATCGTGTGCAACCTTGGAGCAATTTACACAGAGTTCGGGTGAACCCGATTTTGCACGTCTACATGATCAATTCATATGGCCAAAGCGGTGACAGTAATAGCACCGCCGCGGCAGTGGCACGAATGCCTTCTCGCGGTAGCGGTGCCAACCGGCACGCTCCGACTCAGGGAGCTTGTCACAGTCGAACGTGACGAAGAGTGTAGGGGTGGATCTCGAGGCCCCTCCCTGTTTTCTCATCACACGTTCGACCTTGACCGCCTCATGTTCGGCCAGCTCTAGGGTGATGTCCTCAATGGAGTAGTCAACGAGTTCCCTCGCATAAACTACTCCTTTCACAAAGTTCATGGTAGAGTATGGCGTCACACTCACCGGGGTGCCATGAAGTGTCCGAATAGCACTTATCTTGGCCGCCTCGGCCGGATTCGCCGCATTCGCCAGAAGGCTCCCTTCCGAGAAACGGGTAACCTTCGGCTCTCTACCAATTGCACTAGCTAATACTCTCCTCTGATGGATCATGTTGCCCTTGGACAACATGGTGCCATCAGTGGAGCGAATAACGAGGAAGCGTTTGAAGCCAGCGGGCTCGAAAACGCCAGGTAACCTCTGAATCAGGGGCCCCGATGTCATCGAGGCTCCGCCCTGTCATTCTTGGTGTTAGTCTTAGTCAGGGGCTCCGCACACGAGGGGGTAGAGGGGCCGGATGTGCCGATCTTGGCTTGGTCGCCTACCAAAGTGGTAGCAGACCCATCCGTCCCCGCAGCCCCCGCGGATGAAGAGGAGCCCCGAGTCTTCTTCGTCTTTTTAGTCTTTTTCTTTTTAGGAGAGGAGGGCGGGGAATGAACCCGCTTCTCACTTCCGCCGGCAGAAGCCCCCATGCCAGATGGGCCGGCCTCAGCCAGGTCCCTCTCCGAAATGGAGAAGGTCCTGGTAGTCGTAGGGGCACCTGTCGGAGGAGATCCTTCCCCTCCTTTTACTGCCTCGGAGCCCTCGGCCGTTTGAGGGGGACCTTGCATAGGGGCGGATTCGGGTTCGGTGCTTGGCGCCGAGCATGGATTTGCCCCCATGGAAGGCCCTACCGTCTGGGTATCCTCAAGGACCATGTCTATCACAGAAGGGGCCTCCAGTTGGCCATCCCCTCCCAGGACATCGCAGGTCCCCTTGGCAGTGTCGCCAGTCTTGTGTGGGGAGGCACAGGCCTTGACCCCGGCAAGGTTTAAAATTCTTGCCAGCAGGTCTTTTAAGTGAAGCGACCGAAGGGGCCTGGCTTCCCTCTCCCCCCTAAGGGGGTTTGCCCTACCGAGCCGCTTGCACGAGGGGCAGTCGGCAATGGGCTGCCTGCTGGCTTTCTTGGCAGTCCCCTCAGAAAGCAAAGGAGGGACTGCCGCTGGAGATAGGGAGGTGCCCGAAAGCACCTCCAGAGAGGGGGGTGAGTGGGAGTCCCTTACACCCGTAGGCGTAGGAGAGGAGTAAGCCTCCTCTTCGGTTAAAGAAGTATGGAGGGTCCCCTGCGCAAGCACAAGGGGGGAAACCTCCATTTTCTTGGTGGAGCTACCTGAGGGCGGCTCCGTAGATGTTCTTGGGGAAGTTGGGGGTTGGGTTTTTTTTTTTTTTATACATTGGCATGGTGACCCTTTTTTTAATACGGGACACAATAGCTCATCACCTCTTGCAGTTGCCCGCACTGCAAGAGGTGCTTACAGGCCTGGGAGAGCCAGGCGCCGCCATTTGGGACCACCCCTCCCGCCTGGTGGCCTGGCAGTCCATCGGCATGGCGGCTCAACCTTGAACACGGCGTAAAAATTAATAGATTTTGAAGAGGAGAGGAAAAGGGATGTGAGGAAGGTATGGGTGGGGATGAAACAGGTTGTTAAAAGCCAGCCACCCCAGACCGGAGCTCAGGGGTTAGGGAATATTGTCCCCTCCCCCCTCAGCCCCGATCCGGGACGGTTGGCTGAGAAGAAGTTTAGCATCTACCCTGTGAAATTAGAGGCTGACCAGAGAAAGTTGTGTAAGAGGTTGTATGATAAGCGACGAGGTAGGGGAGAAATCGGGCTATCTGAAGGAAGGAAGAGAGGCTAAGCTGGGGCCGGACGGAGCGCTGGATCCCGTCAGCACGGCGGCCAGAATGGCAAATCGCCGCTTACTTACGGGGTACGATTGACAAAGAAACGTTACTATGGACACCAGCGAGAGATGTGAGATCTCAGATTGTGGCAGCCTTTTCCACCTTATCTTCTTAGCAAGGGAGAATGGAATGGACACTGACTTGAATCGTTTACCACTTATTTAGCTTGTATACGACATAGAAGTTTTATTCGTCGACAAAATTGGGGAGTCTGCCGCGTCGCCAATGTGGAAAAAAGAATTGAATTTTTTAGAATGATGGTTTCTTGGAATGAGAAAGAAGATAGCCAGAACCTCAAGATTCAAATGCAAAGAAGGGTTGTTTCCCTATCTAGCCCTAGAGAAGCATGGGTAAAATAGGCTAAAATTTTGCCTTGGTTGTTCGGAGAGCCTCGTGTGGTAAGTGCACGTTGTGTTGGAATAGTCGGTCTTAAGAGTTTATTTTTCTTGAAAATCAGTTGAAAATTGATTCTTACTGTTTTTAGAATTTCCATTTTAATGCAACATATAAAATTCTTCTCTTGGAGAGGATATCTACATCTGATTATTTTCATATATTTTTGTTCCAAAAGAATTTAATTTTTGTATATAAACATAAATTAGGATTGATAAAAAATTCTAATTTTCGGCCGCAACTAATCCCTTACATTTTAATATGCAGTTAATTATGGATCTTTTGAGACAGCCGCAATGCTATTAGAAATAATGCTCTTTTAATCGAGGTTAATGAATTGGAATATTAATCATATTCATAGTAATCTCATTTGCTAATTTGGTTAAGGGCATAAAATGAGTGAAATTATGCTAATGATTAGCGCATAAATTGTCAAAAAAAGGTATGATATTAGCTTCCTTACATAATGAGTCATAAAATTTATGGTCATTAGTGGCCTTAAACCGGCAGTGTTGACCATATAATCTATAAAAAGGCTCATTCTGTAATAAAGTGAGCGCTAAAGTTCAAGTTTTTCAGCAGTTTTTGAGGCGTTATTAATGAAATTAATGTTAAATTACTTAAAGAGAGAATTGAAAAATAATCCTCAGAAATTGAAAAGGAAATAAAAAATATTAGATGAAGTTCATTAAGTGCTTGAGACATTAAGTTATTGAATAATATTAAGTGAAATTACCTTTCTATTTTAAAAATGAATATCTTCATGCCAAGATATCTTCATGTACGCGATTTCAGGGTTAGGTGGGAGGATAGAATGGGAAATGAGGGAAGGAATCAAAGGAGCTGACCAAATTCCTTGTGATGGGTGACTTTCTCAGATTATTTACAGTATATTTCATTTAATAGGACAACCACTGTTTTCTTAAGCGCCTTTTTAAGCTGAGCGCGTCGTTAGAACTGCCCTTAACTGGTTTCGCTCGTATCTTTCATCTCTTTCTCAGTTTATTCTTATTAGGGTTAATATATTTAACTAAGCTTAAGTGTGTTGTTAGTGTTCTGCAAAGCTCAGTTTCTTGTCCGCTTCTGTTTCGTAATTTTCGTTCCCATCTTGCTATTCTTATGCGTCGTATGTGTCGTATGTTGCACAATCCTTAAAAGAGAAAAATCATATTCTTTTCATGGATTATTATTTTTACTCTCAATGACTGTTCAAATATCTAAAGCTTGTAGGCATTTAAGCATGTGGTACCATGCGGCCAACTCGCAAGGGTTTGCCAAAGCTGCGTACAGATAAAGATTTGAATAGAGGAGAATTTGACTTCAGAGTCATGGATGCAGAATCGATCGGTTCACTTCTTATCCTACTATCTTGGAAATGAAACATCTGGAGTTCAAAGAAAATATCAAGATGGCTCAAAAGTTGAGGTGAAAGACAAAGCAGATATACTTAAACCCTTGTATGACCGAAAGAGAGAGGCAAAAAAATATTTTCCATCGCTTATTTTTTGTATTTTGAAAGATTTTTTTGTGAATTTCTTTGTCATTTAATTGAGCTGTATGGAGCAATACCTCATTTAGAATTCAAGAGAAAAGTGACACGAAATTTAATAACTAAGGAAAATGCTATAAAAAAGGGGTGGGCCGAACGATTAAGGTGATATGGCAAAGATCAGCACACCATCGAATCGTAAAAAGTAGACATTTTTAGTGCCAAATGAGATTCCAAAAGAGAATTGAGGTGCACATTGGCCATGGTTTGTGGAAAACAGAAGTAGATGTGCACTCTGTGCTTCCAAACAAGTGCAGCCTCGCCCTCATTCGAAGCGTATCTTGTGTAAAGTTTATTTGCGGTTAAGACCTAAAATTAGAAGGGAAAGATAAATTTGAAATTATTTTAAGAAACAATAATTCAGGACATAAAGGGCTAAGTGCATGACATTGAATTTAGGTGGGTTAAACATCATTTGTCTTTTATCCGACCATTATGCAATTTTGTGTATGTTATGCTGCAGTAGTGAAACATTTAATCTAGCCTAGGACTATTTCTCTTTCTTTCTGTCGTCCGCAAATTTAGAGCTTTTATAATTAACCGGTTATCGTGGTTGCTTATATATTTTATGAAAAATAATGAACCAAGAACTGACCCCTGAGGAACCCCACTGGTTACTGGCACACAGTCCAAGGTTAACTTACTTTATGTCTAGGTGTTTGAGCTACCTAATGTACTCAACAGTAATAAGACATACGAAATGATTATTTAGTATCGGAAAATTTTCTTTCAGGTTAAGTGATAAGTAGTCATTAACGATACTATACTTTCTCTTCTAGGATTTCTACTATTAACGTTGACATAAAAAAAGGTTAGTCTCATTTCTCAATTATCCGCAATGTCTCTTAGATCGCTTTTCTTTGCCTTTTCAATAGTTATCTTTACAAGAATTCTATAGAAAATTTAACTTGCTCGATTTGACTCCCTAACGTAGTTGATTTGTAACATATATCCTCAATTTTGATCTTGTACCAAGTTTAAATTTCGCTGGAAACGAGAGAGCTCTTTTAGATTTGCTGCTGTTGCTAACCACTTGATTGACTAAATCAGAATCAAGCATAAACCCGACTTGTTGTAACTCTCAATACTCATCATGTACCTCTCTATTTAGGAGGCTACTCTCTCAATGGTACGTCAATATATGACCGGGGAACAAATCAAAGTTGCATTTTCGGAACAACAGAACAAGATGGTAGCTGAAATTAGCAGTTAAGCTAATATACGGTTACGCGGATATACTTAATACCTCGAACTGTCAATTTCAGTTCAATTTTATCGCAAAACAAACTAAGTTGAACTAATTTAAGTAAAATTTCCTTAGAACTTTTTATCTAAAAAGGAATGTTGTTCAGTTTCAATTAGTAGTAGAAGAAAAATAAGACATCTTTTTCCTCTCACGCCAGTTTTGTCACAGCTGCGATAGTAAATCACCACCAAATTTCTCCTACTTGCAAATAATAATTTACATACCGCAAAACTTCCCTACACCTTTCTTCATTGCTGAATAAACTCCACCTATGAGAACCTTGTGCTCAGAATCAGCTCTTCTACTGTTTGTCCCTCAAAGTCGTTTCTGGTGCATAGGTGTTGTGTTTCACCAGATTTGCTCCTAGTACGTGGATGCAATGTCTGCTGAATTCGCTCATCCAAAACCCAAACTGCTCTCATGCTTTACTTGAAGAAGCGCCTTTTCTCACAAACCTTTCATTAAAAGGAAAAAAGGCACTGAAATAATGCGAATGGCTTCGAACAGTGCCACACAACAACACGTTATTCCTATTATTATAATCCTATAAACTATAGGTAAAAAATGGTGGGAATCTAAATATTTACATACTGATTATAAATTAACTAAATGTGATTCTTAAAGAAATTTAAAGAGTTTTCTTAAATAAATTCAGCTGAATATAGAAAAATATCTGAATATTTTTAGTCATCTCGAATGTGTATTTGGTCTTCTAACTAGAAAAAGTGACAATTTCTGACGTCAAGGTGGGGGTTAATCACTGAGAAAACGAACAGAAAACTTAGCGGTATCAGGTAATGGCGGATAATCTAATGCTCACCCAGGCGGGGGAATTAGCTCCACACGCATCTCAACATGCACTTAGTTAAATTACACCGCAATCTTTTTCCTCCCCACTCTCCGAGCACAAGATAGACACTCTCTTCTCTCTTCCAGAATCATTTAGATAAGGAGTAGTGGTTAGGGAGATCTAGTTGATGATGCAATGAGTGAATGGCGCTAGCAACTAAACTAGCTAAGTTAATCAATCTCTGCGAAGGAATTATTATAGGTAATTTTAGGTTTCGCCCCGCACAATACTTTGCCCTCCCTCTGTCTGAAAATTGACTGTGATTTATGAATACCATAAAGTACATCACTCACTCATTATTCTTAATACTTATTTTAGATCTGTTTTTATATATATTATTTAGCTCGTAGGAAGAAAAAAAAAATCTACATTAAATATTCTCTTTAGGTTTAAATTATTTTAAATTTAAGTGAAATTGATGAGTTATAAACAGAGTAAACATTTATTAAAAAAGGATTTCAGAAACTGTATTTTTGTTATTATTGAAGGAAAGAACAACGAAAGGCATCTCTCGTTGTAAGTAGGGAGCTGTAATGAAAATGAAGCTAGATTAAGTTGAAATGTGTGGTATACATAGGGTCAGGAGTAGTAATCAATATTTTAGATGTTTGCTCAAGCGTATTGCCACATATTACACAATTGGCTATAAAGGGCGTGGGGTTCCTCTCAATTAAAAGTATAATAGAAACTTTACTCGTTATCCACCATCAACACCTTGTTCATTTGAAAATCCAGGTTGTACCTGATTAATCAATGGTACTCGTAATAGGTTTGGGATTGGAAGATCATGTTTAAAAAATGAAATGGATTTTCTAGGTTACTTAAAGAAAGGATATACAAATAAGATAAAAATGTAAAAACAAGGGTGTAGTTGGCTTTAGAAACATTTTTTTCACCTAAAGACTGATGAAGTTTGGAATGAAGTACCATAGTAATTAGGTAGTAAATATTTAAAAGCTCTCAAAGAGGGGCCTAGACGAGTATATGAATAGGAAATATTACTGTTCTTTTTTGTTCTAATATATTTGGTACATTATATATATATATATATATATATATATATATATATATATATATATATATATGGAAAAATATCCAAGACAAATTGGTGCGGTTAAGGTAATGGCATAATTAGACAACTGCTCTGCTTCAGGTCCAGCAGGTGATCCTATCCTCCTTGAACTGGAAGACAACACTTAGGGATGACCCATCCATCCGGGCTGATGGATGGGTCATCCCTAAGTGTTGTCTTCCAGTTCAAGGAGGATAGGATCACCTGCTGGACCTGAAGCAGAGCAGTTGTCTAATTATGCCATTACCTTAACCGCACCATGTATATATATATATATATATATATATATATATATATATATATATATATTAAAATTGATATTATTTAATAGTATAGTTGCATAATTTTGCTTTCGACAAGCCTTGATTTGAGAATAATCCAGGGGTTAAATCTGTATAGAATCGTTTATTGCAATTTGCAGAGCTACTTTTGATTGGAGCTGATGATCCCTGAAGGGCCTTGGTTGCTTTTATAATCCGTTTTATTATCCGCAGAGTTGTTGAAATTGAGGTAATTATTGAAGCTAGGTTATGAGGCCGACGATAACTGGTGAAGTAGTGAACCAAACTGCTCTTTGGGAAATGATATCTTTTGCGTTACTTTGCTCTACAACTGCCTTAACCCCACCATATATGGCCTGACATAACATGACCGAAGCGGCGAGGAGGTGCTTCGAAAAATTAGGAAGAAAATTCCCCTCGGGGCACAAGTTTTTGATCAGACTCAATGAAATTAATGAACGATACTGATTCGCATGCTAAATATCGCAAATAGAATCAGTTAAATTGAAACCCAATTCTCAGTTGTATAGTGAGGGAAACGCGTAAAAGTGCAAGGGTCAGCTGGAAAATGATGCGTCCAAAAGGAAATAAACTTGATCGAATAAATTGAAAGAACCAAAAAATACGAGATATCTTTGCTCATGCAGCAAGGGTACTCAGACTAAACACCTTCAAAACTACAGGGATTAAAAGTTGATAAACAATTTCTGTAGAAACTACTAGGATTTAAAAATTCATTAGAACAGTTATTTTCATGCAACTAAATGTGATATAAATGCGATAAGAAGGTAACCTGACGTCGGGTCAAAATCAAGCTGAAGCCCAAAAATCTTGGTAAAAAAATGACGAACACTGAGAGTCAAATACTATACAAATAAAGTAAAATGTTATCACAAAGTCCCAGGGTAATATAATTCAACTTATTGATGATATCTTAAAAATAAACAGAACCACCGGCTTTACCTGCTTCTACCCTTATTTACGGCTTATACGCTTTCTAAATTCTGAGGTCAGCGACGAGCTCAGATTCTAGGAAAGAGTTTTCTTCAGTTTGAAATCTATATTAGACGGCGTTTCTGACCATTTCTTGACACACTCAGGAATCCTTAGAGTAGCGAAACGTCAGTAAAACGCAACCTCGTTCATCATCTGGTTTCTTTTATCCTACCTCTTCACTTTATTTTATGTCTGTAGCGACATATAATAAAATATGATGTACAAGAAATTTGAGACCACCCTGAACACTATTCGATAGTTTTCGATTGATAAAAAAATCTTCTAGTAGCTTTCTAATCACTTTCGTTGCATAACATATCTTACAATTTAGATAAATTAAGGTTTGAATTCATCAGCACTCGAGAGTAAGATACCTTAAATAGCAATAGAGTAAAATATTTCTGTTTAGGGACACATATATATAAATACATATGTTTTAGTCAATCCGAGAGAATTATTATCTTTTGCTAATTAATTCTCTTCAATTAGCCATAAGAAAACTACACGTGAAAAGTTAAATTCCGATATTTTTATGGATTCCACATTATGCATGACTTATTTCCCGTGAGAATCTTTTGTTATACCACACTCAAGCAGTGTTTGTTTTTGCGATACTATTAAGCAAACTTTTTGATTCATGAGTTTAGTTATTAATAATTGGATGAAGTAATTTATTTTTTTCTATTCTATCCATATTGGGAGAGATGCGATCCTATGAAAGAGCAATTTATTTTTAAATAAAGGGGAGAAATAAAACTGATAATTACAATAACATCATCTCCTTTGATGAATCATGACGTATCTCTTTACACCAAACTCAATTCAATTAAACGATAAGACTACTTTTTCGTCAATGAGATTAGTATATTTCACCTACTAACACTAAGAATTCTCAAAAGAAGGTTTACCAAATGGTAGACAGGTAGGCTAGAGGTCGTTCTCACTGACCCATTCCACATAAATCTATGTAAATTTGTTATTCCTACCCGGTAAATTGAAATAGGACTCATTATAGTTACACATAAAGCATACTGTCATACAACAGAGATTTATTTATACCCTAAAAATGCCCTAAATATAAGTATAAAGTATTAGGCATAAAAATGCAACCTTTACAATGTAGATGTAGACCCCAAACACTTCGAACAATAACACTTATAAGGTAGTCGGAGGCAAGTTGAGCTCAGCAGCACACCGTTTAATGATAGGGGCGGGACTGTCACACTCGGTTTTGACACCTCCCCAGACAAAGGACGAGTAGCGAGGCATTCCTCTCTCTCTCTCCATACCTCTCTCAGGCAATGAAATCATAGTCCAGAGTTTGGTGATCTATGGCTTTGACAAGTTCCTGTAGCAAAATAGGTAGACAGGTAGACGCGGGGTCAACGAGACCCCGTGTCTACATGTCTAAAGTGAAGAAGGCAGTGCACTTCTGCTTTCCCCGAAAATGTTATATTCTGCCCCAATAAGCGAACATTTAGCCTTAGCAAAGCAGAGGGCTTCAAAAGTTTTATCTTTGGTGTAATAAATTTAAGTTTTTCATTACGATGAATACTTTTTTCATATCATAACATTCCAGTAATTCATCAGAACCAAGAAAATCATGCCAATGAATTACAAGCTTGAAAAAGAAAGCGTCTTTATTAAAAGAGAAATATAAAAATATTTTAGCAAATCACAATAAGACTATTTAGGACTTCTATCCATCTGGTTTGATTTTAATAGTTTGCTTTATATATCATCATATGCCAAAATTTTGCTTGCTTAAATATACGTTGTTATGTATTTGATTACGAGAAGTTTAAAACATTGAATTTGTATTAAACTCCCACATTTAGCATGTTTCATATCGTTTTGATATATACGATCAGATTCAATAGTTATCAAGAACACACTTAATTTTAGCTTTAAATTAAGGAGAAAGCAATCATTTGACGCGATATGACCATCTCGTAGAACGAACGTCGAAGCTAGCCCAGGATAGACTTTGCGGTGACGCAGAAAGGGAGCCCAAATAATCAATTCTTAGAGGTTCTGGGGGTAAAAAAAATGATTGTAGAACAATAACTTTACTATATACAGAGAAAATATTATTAGCAAAAGTAAATAAATGACAATAAATAAGATGAGACTTGGGGTACCAAACTGTGGGGATACAAATGACTCGACGGGAAGAAGAGTCAGAGAGAGGATATAGGGTGATTGCTTCCAGGGAAAGGGGAAGATTGCAAATAATGGGTATACCCACGTAAAGCCTAATTAACCGTGGCTTTGGAGACGACGAGGAAGCGGACTGCTGCATAGTTTCACTTGCAAAATTCCTTATTCTTTAACTTCGCTTAGAAATGAACGAGGGATGACTCCAGACGAGAACAAAGTCGATTCCCGAGTGATAGATGCCTGTCCGTGTCTATCGTCTGTCGGGGAGGAACTCTGGCTTTAGCTACGAGCGAAGCCGGGTAGAGAGATGACGCGTCGCGTTCGTTGCTGGAAGCCGTTGGGAGGCGAAGAAGGGCGTACGAGACTGTACGTGGCTGCTAACCAAGACGAGGCTGTATGGTACTAATTTCTCAAAGCTTTTCCCGAAGTATTTATATTGTTTTGGCGGAAGCAGGTCGCCGGAGCCCCCCAAAGGGGGACGGGGAACTCATTAAACTTAGCGCGCCAGGTTGGAGGGATATTCTCGGTGAGCATCACAGGCTTGCACGTGTAGTCATAAAGTGAGATTAATTTATTACAATCCGTGTCTATTAGACGTTTCTTTAGTGCTATACATTTTAATTTTATTCGTAACATTTTATATCATCTTAATTTTAACATGTTTATCGTAAAATTCTATTTTTTCGATGTGGCGCTTCGTTTAATAATAAAATTACCTTCCCACTAGGTCTAATAACATTAAAATATGTCACTTTTTTATAAATGGGAATTTTAGGTAAAATTAGCAAACGCGATAAATGAAATTCGATTAGAAGTAAACTCTGTAGGGAGAGACGTAGCTGCAACGAACCATAAAATATACGAACTGGACAACAGTGTTTGGCCATCTTTTGAAGAAGCGCGGGTGAGGAAAAATCGCGAAAAAAGACGCAGATCTAACCGTATACAGTGTAAAGACCCGCAATTGATTACTAATGATCAAGCGCGTATCTTAAATTCATATAGACCCTTGTAATTACAATCTAAGCTGGTAAGAAACAATGCTATACCAAAGGGGTTCAGAGACCGTTTTGACATACGCTGATCGAATCCATTCGCCTTGTTAACTCCAATTGAGGGGGAAACAGAGAGCATTCTAATCGGGTACTAATTAGTAAAGAACCAGGATTCAGAATTCAAGGCACGTAATTCGGCTAAGCGTAAGAAAATTTCCACCCTTGGAGGGGGGAAATTAATCGCTCTGTCCGAGAAATCGATAATCTAAACAAACAGGGCGAAGACCAGGCGATCCTTTCACTCGTTGGTGGAAACGCAATACACCTATTCGACGCAACCCAAATCGAAATTGTTCACAGAGCGAGGTAGTTAATTATATCAACCAGAGTGAAAGCGACTAAAGCAAGGGTACTTTGGATAACTCCGAAATTAAAATCAAATCTGTGAATGCAGTCTACACTACTAAATACTTTAAAAGTTTATGCCAGGAAATCGAGGTTAAGTTTTTCAATTTCTGAAACGATTTTCAGTACAAACCACCGCATTTTTATAATGATGGCATACATTTGAACCCAATCGTGAATTCTAAACTAGGCCCAGACGCGCCGGGCCCGATTTCATGCACTAAAGCAAATGTTCGGAGTTTAAGCAACAAACTACCCAAATTAGGGCAATGATCCAAGAAGGCGATTACGATAACGTACGTATTAGTGAAACCTGTTTGGATAGAGTTTCAAGAGAGGTTATTGCGCAATTTGCTATAGAAGCATACAAAATCTATAACAAAGACCATGTAATCGGGGGAGGCCGTGGTGTGTTAGCATACGTGAAAAGGCAATAACTGCAAGAACAATGGACGTGTTGCCCGTAAATATGAAGAGTGAGTTTCTGTTAATTGAGCTTGAGTGTGTTAAAAATAATAAAATTAAATTACATAGCTGTTACTTATCGCCCCCTATCTCAAATAGAATCATAGGTGGTAGTACTCTTTGAGTGCATTTTATCTATCGTAAGAAAAGGAAAATCAATAATTTGTGGTGATTTCAATTACGCTAACGTTACCTATACAAACTATACTTCGGATGAAGTAGGGGAGAGATTGAATAATTTGATTCAGGATAATTTTCTTATTCGAAAAGTAGAGGAACTCAGAGCTTCAGCAAAGTGTGCTCACTCTCGATTTCGACTTGGTTAAATACATTCGCCGTAATAATGGGAAATTAAATAGGGCACTGTCGGTTAGCCTTTTAATAATAAACTTAATTCGGAAGCGAAATAAAGACTATCTAATTTAAAAACAACACGAAACGGTCGCAAATTGGGAAAGATACGTAGATTACCGAAGGCTGGTAATACGGGCCGTTATTAGAGCTAAACTGAAATATGAAAAAGATCTTGCCTTAAAAGTGAAGCAGGAACTGAAACGGTTTTATAGTTACGTAAACAGTAAAAGCCTATAATGGGTAAATAGGGCCGATCAGAGGTAAAGATGGTGTTATGACAGAAGACCTAGAACAAATTGCTAAAATATTAAATGAAAATTTGCAAGCATTTTTATTATCAGGGACGTTGCACAATTAGTAACACTAGGAAAAGAAATAAAGGTTGAAAGACAAAATATTCAATCCACCATAAGTATAACTGAAAGGGAGTTTATCACGTACATTGATAAAATAAAAAAACATCAATGGCACCCGGACCCGATGGAGTATACTTAATCCATCTTAAAGAACTAAAGAATGAATTTACAAGACTGCACTGCACGATTTTCAATTGATCAATCGAGGTAGGCCTAGTTCCATTAGAGTTCAAACGTGCAAATGTTATGCCGATATTCCAAAAAGAAGAGAAATCTAAGCCCTCTAATTTTCGTGCCATCAGCCTAACTTCTGTAATCGAGGAGCATTTAGAGTAGCTAATTAGAGATAGATTGGTGAATCATCTTGAGGCGAATAATTTAATCACCAAATCCGAGCTTGGATTCAGACGAAGGCGCTCGTGCCTAACCAACTTACTCAAATATTTTTATGCCATCATTTGCATCTACGATGAAACTAACCCGGCGGATATAATTTACCTTGAATTTAAAAATACCTTTGATACAGTCCCACACGAAAGACTATTGATTAAAATTAGAGCGATTAGAGTGAGGGGAAATATAATCAAAGGGATTATAAACTAGCTCTCAAATCCTTCACAGCGGGTTGTTTTAAATGGTGGATACTCAGAATAAACCCATGTCACCAATCCGGTTTCACAAGGGTCAGTTTCGGGCTCATTATTATTTATTGTTTACATTAACGACCTTAATAATGGAGTGATTAGTAGGATCTCTAAATTTGCTGATAATACGAAGTTAAGAAGCCGAGCCCTTTCTAGATCCGATTTAGAGCAAATGCAGGGGGACCTTGATAGAATTGTCGACTGGGTGCAAAAAGGGCAGATGGACTTAAACATAGATAAATGCAAAGATATGTATTTAGGATGTCATAACTTGAAAGTAGGATATCATATGTAAGGCCAAGTCCTGGACTCCGTTAACTGAGAAAGAGACATGAGGATTTTAATCTCAGAAGATCTTAAAGTATTGAAACAATGGGTAGAAGCTTGTAAGAATGCTAAACCGAATGCTATGATATATCGCTCGGAATTTCACAATTTCAAATAGAAAGATATAATCTTGTATTTATACAAAGTGCTCCTGCGCCCAGACCTCGAATATGCTGTTGAATTTTTGGTGGTTACTAAACTAGTTCTTGGAATTCGAAGCAGTCCGTACAAAGAGAGAATCCGCTCATTATACCTACTATCCCTTGAAATTAGAGGATTAGGTGGGCAATTGATAGATTTATTCAAAATCTTATAAGGATTTACTAATATTAATTAAGAGAATATTGTTCGAGATGGGCAAAAGAGCCACTACACGCCAAAACGGTTCCAAATTTGTGAAAAATTGCATCAACTCTACTATACCCCAAAATTCCTTCCCTACTAGGATCACGCAAACGTGGAAAAAAGCCTTGCCTACCTTGTAACAGAAAGAACGTCAGTAAATATGTTCAAAGACCGACTTGATGAATAATTTAATAGTGTAGATATAACAGAGTAGGAGTATAGATGAAAACGTCATACATAATAAGGAGTTAAACAATAAAATGAAATGATGAAGAAAAAGATACCAGCGACGTCCCCTTGCATGGCATGGAGTGAATGTGAATTCCCTCTTTCCTTTTGTATCTGGCCTATAGGTATTTTTTTCATCACTAGCAGACGAATCCTGCAGGAGCAGAGAGTATTAGCCCTCCCCACGGTTCGTAGGAAAGTGCACATACATTTAAAGAATGACTGATCCTTTATGTCAAAGGGCGCACATGTAGATAAATGTGTACCGTATAATTGAAATAGTTAAAGAAAATCAAAGTAAAACAAACAAACAGCATGTTAAATATAAAAACAAAAGCATGATACACTAACATTAGTCAGTGGTAATCTAACACCGTCTGTGTAAGCGAACTGACCTTGAGCGACCCTTCAGTTCTTTGTTTCTGTAGTTTTCTAGTTTTTTCAACCATTTTTAACTAAGTAAATATATGTTGTTGTGTCGGAACGCTTTAGTGCCACCGAAATGGAATGAAAACGTTGCCTCAACCTTTAGATCTAACACATTTAATAAATTATAGTTTTTTAAGTTATATCTAAGTATTAACTCTAAAACTAAATATCCAAACGAGAAATAAAGGTATCCTATCATTTTAATACAGTAGTTCCGCGTTGTTGTAATAATGTTTTGTTTACCGTTCACTTACCACTGATTCAATATTGGTCTTTGAAACATATCATTTCATGATATAAATCCATCGTAATTTTAAAATAAGCTATAAAAGTAGAAATCAAAACCCACAAACCTAACCTAACTTTCGCTTTTTTATTTACCAACTCCCTAAGAAGGAAGCAACTGTACCAAATTTTGGTTTTGTTGTTCAAATACCCTTGCTTAAAAAACATTAAATGTTTGTTTTCCTTTTGGCAGCTCAATCATTTTGGCTTCTACTCATACTAGGATCTTCTGAACCAAAATAGTATTACTTTTTTCATGTCATGAATGTGTATTTGTTACTTAAGCTTCATCCTTGCTAAAATAATTCAAGATCTCGCACATGGAAGCAGAATATCTTATGGAGCATCTATCACTCAAATTATCGTATTCACGAGCACATGCAAAATACGATATCTGCGTAAAAATTATCATAAAACTATGAAAAACTTTGGATTTCTTTGGAGCCAAGCCATTACTGAAGACAACACCATAACGTGATTATTAGCATGTATCATCTATACAATGAATGCTGCTTTTATTAATGGGTTTTCTCGATCTAAATATTTTTTTCCGTGGTTGCTTAATAAATTAGTCATTGATGTATCTATTCCATAAATGATTACTTGACTGATATTTATGAAAATTGTATGTAAAATATTCATTAAACCGAGGAAATCTAATACATTTTTGGAAAATATACAGGATTGGATTAATAAAGTAAGGAAGAGTATGCCATTTGGTATCCCAATGGTATGGAGGGAAAGCAAAGATCACATCGCCGACTGCTATTTCTGCATGACAAACTTGAAAAGCATCAATTTGAAGGACAAGCACGATGTTCCATACCTCAATGTTCAATCTTCTATAAAACCAGTCCCACATGCCCCCTATTTTCCTGTTCCTGAACAACCAGGAGTATCCGAGATTACAGTGGCGGCAACAAAAAAAGTGACATGTGACAATTCGGGGAAAATGAAACAGAAAAATGTAACTTACATATTTTATTATGAATATTTCATGAAAGTTAATACTTGGTCATGTTGCCCTTGCACTTGATGACCATTCTGAGTCGATTGGGCATTGATTCAGCGAGGTTTGCGAAGTAGGTGGGGTCTATCGTAACCCAGATCTTCTTCAGTGATTCTATCAGGTCCTTGATGCTGCCGGATGCTGTCTCTTGAACTTTGGATTTCATCAGATTCCAAGCATTCTCAATAGGATTTAGGTCCGGGGAATTACCAGGCCACTCCAAAACACTAATATTATTATCATTGAAGAACCTTTTTACTAACTGGGACCTGTGAGCAGGGGCACCATCATGCATGAAAAATTCACACCGATGAATTTCCCAAAATGGCAGCATGTGCTGCTTCAAAACTTCGAGATAGTTAGTCCCCCTCATGGTTACATTCTTGCGAAGGAAGTACAGACCTCCTCTGCCCTTGTTTCCACTAAAGGCACCCCACACCATCACACTATCAGGGTGCTTCACAGTTTTCACGGTATATTTTGGGTCATACCGAGACACATTGCTGGGACGACGCACGATCTTTGACTCTCCTCTGACCAGCCTAAAGGTGCTCTCATCACTGAACATCACCTTCTTCCAATGGGCAGCTGTCCAATGTTTATAGGTCTTGCAAAAATTGAGCCTTTTCATCTTCATAGCCTTGGTAAGAAGTGGCTTCTTGGCAGCGCGGCGAGCCGGTAGGCCTAAGTCCTTCTGTAAGCGATGACGGATGGTCCTGAGGGCGACGTTCTGGAGAAGGTCTGGGTGTTTTTTTTTTATTGAAGCGGAGGTTACAGAAGGGTCTGACATCACTTCACGCCTTAGGATATTATCAGTCCTTGGAGATGTCTTCCTAGCTGCACCAGTGCCCTCCTTCCTCTTTGGTATGGTACCTGGTGGCAATAACTCAGCTGCCCCTTTTAGGCGATAAATCGTATTTCTTGAGGTTCCTAAATCTGCTGCTACATCAATAAAAGACTTTCCCTGCTCTAATAGGGTCAAGGCACGGCTTTTCTCTGTCATAGAAAGCTTTTTCCGCCCCATTGTATCCACTTGCACAGAAGTTATAGCACGTCAAATGTAGGCACGAATGCAGGAAATCAGCACGCTGGAGCGTTGTACACCAAAACCTCACTGTACGAGCTCAAACGAGACAGTGAGTTCCAATAAAGCGCAGTTCTGTTGTCTTAGCTCAGGAGAGTCATCCACTCGTGGCATAAGCCCCGCCACTTTTCATTGGCTTGTTGGCAAGTAAAATCGTGAAAGCGATTTTATGTATCGATTTCTATTGCCAATATTCAATGTCACTTTTTTTGTTGCCGCCACTGTATATCGGTGAATTGGGTGACGCTTGGAACTGCGTCTTCTGAGGGATCAGAAAGTGAGAGTTTATGCTAAACTCGGTCGATGGTGATTAGGGAGTACTTAAAAAGTTGTGAAGAGGATATTTTGTGTCTTGTTTCATGCTAGAGACTTGTACCACGAACAAGGGGTCAAGTGGGTAGCTGGACTCCAAGGCAGGATATTCGTGCGTACAGGGACACAAATTGATTGGCATAAGCATGTTCACGTGAAATATCTTAGTGCCAGGTGGAGTTGGGAACAAGTAGTCGACGGGGCTGCGTCTTTCGATCACTAGAAAGGGGCCCTTCCATTTGCTTGAAAGTTTGTTGTTATCCGTGGGAGTAGTAAAAGGACTTCGTTACTGGGTTTAAGTTTTGCCTTTTGGGACTTACAGTCTAAGTACGTTTAATGCTTGCACAAGTTTGTCTTGGAGTTCTGATGCCCCATCCTTTCGCACTTTCCTCACCTCTGCATCAGGTCTAGGAGGAGAGTTCTATTCGAATGCTGAGGGCCCTCTAATATTACGTTCATACAGAAGCTTAAATGGGGCAAAACTAAAGGTGCGATAAAGAATTTCCTGGTATGCGAAAAAGGCTACCGGCTTGAACTAGTGTCATTCTCAAGGTTGTTCGGTGCACAGTTTCTTGAGGATTGATTTGATGGACCCGTTGAGCTTCTCACACATCGCGTTACCAGCTGAGTGAAAATGGGTGGTAAATAGGATTTTATCATCAGGAGCTTGCCGACGTACTCAATCAATTTCAACGAGAATTGGCAGCCAGGATCAGAGAGGATTTCCTTCGTTAATCAAATGCGGGAGAAGATGGAGATTAGTGCTTCAGCGCAGAAGATACTGTCTATATTCTCCACTGGCATGGCCTCGGGGAGCCATGTGGCTAAATCCACTAAAGTTAGCACGTGACTGTGTCCTTTACTCGGCCGGCGATCTATTGAACCGATGAGATCAATTGCAACACTATGGGTACTCTCTGCAATAGCGCGGGCTTAGCTCGTCGTTTGACGGCAGTCCTTTGGAAGATGTCGCAAGACCTGCTGTAGTGAAGAAATTCTTCTTGAGCGCCTGTCAATAAAAATATTTGAAGCTCTTCTGGGTGGTCTTCGTGTCGCTAAATGGCCTGAAAATAGGCTGTAATGGGCAGTGGTTAAAATGTGACCAACTTGCAAACGCGGGACACACAATACTCGCGTCAGGGGTTTACCGATTTCTGAGCACTCATGGTAAAGTAAGCCGTCCACACCTGGTATGAAATCACCTTGTCTCCTCGGGTTGCATCATGCTCTTTTAACAGGGCTTTAGCCGACAGGGGTCGGAAGGAATCGCAGTTCTTTTGTTTCCCTGAGAAGACTTTAGTCCTGACCTTCTTGCGAACGGGTAACCACGAGTTGAGCCACAGAGCTGGGAAAGACCCATGGGCACTGGCCAATGAGGACAGAGCAGAATTTACTAGAGGCAGCTATTACCTACTTCTGCACAGCCAGTGATGTACGCACAATCGATGTAGCACTAAACCATGGGGAACTGATTGGCGCGCCCCAGGTAGTCGTGCGGCAAGACGGCGAAATTATTATGGTCCGGGGATACTGGGGGAAGAAGCCTGTTCGATACCAGTATGCAGGTGCACCCGATATCTCTCACAAGAGTGGAGACACGGCAGGAATTAATCGTTCTGGATTAGAACTTAAAGCCTCAAGGGTATTCTTATTAAACAAGAAGTTTACCTGGAAGTGGCAGGGACTTGAGGTGCTCGGGCAAGGAGAAGATTTGATGGTGTTGACAGAGGCGCAGACGTGGCACAGATCTGGCACAGATCTTTTGTACCTGGTGAGAAGAGTTGTTCTTGAACTGAAAGTTCTGGGGTGAGTTCGTTTTCAGATGGCCCTCTACACCACAGGAAAAACAAATGAATAATCTCCTGGTGAAAGATGACGGAGGGGAGTCTGAAGAGAATGGTTTTACATCCTGGTATTCGGACGAAAAGAGTGGTTTCGGCTTTGATGGACCAATTACGTTAGCAAACTTGTTTCCATTTTGCACGATGAATTTACCTTTGTTTGGTTTAGGATATGGTAAAAGGGGCTATTTTCTTTCCCTCCTTCTGATAAAGGTTGTGACTAGCTGAATAAATGTCGGCCTCTTATATGCACTCCTTAAATGTGAAGCATGTTCCGGTCTTTTACAAGAGATAAGAGCTCAGTGGGAAGTGCAGCCAACAACTGGTCTTTCAGGAAGAGGTTAACGAGGCCATCGTAGTCATACGGGATTTTAGAAGCATCGAGCCAAAGGTTACGGTGACGCTGGAGGGTGTACACAAACTGACGGTGTGTTTGGCCTGGCTTTAGTCGGGCATCCCTGAATTTGGATTGGTAAAAGCCTGGGCTCATGTTATATGCCGCCAGTAACTCAGATTTTAAGGAGAAATAATCTATTGTTGAATCCGAAGGGAGTGATATGAATATATCTTAGAGTTGGGAATTTAGCGAGGGCAACAATTGAGCCACTCTCTTTTCCTCGATGTCCCAATGGTTGATTTCGAAGATTTTCTCAAAGTGGATTAGGAAGGCTCGGAATCATCACCTTCCTTGAAAACCGGAAGCTTAACAGATGCTATTTATTTCGCACAGCGCGAATTCTTAATTATACTCGAAATATTCACTCCGGAATTTAGCGAGAGCCTGTGTTGCCTAATACGCACGAAGAAAACAACATAATACAAAAAAATAAATAAGATTAACTACTTTACAATACAGCAGACGTTTTATGTGGCCTAGAAGAGTTAAAGTTTCACCCGATCACAAAATTCAATACAAAATATGCACAGAGGGGAGAAAATGGTAAATTGGTAAAGGCTTTTCAACTGTTTCCCCAAACCAAAACCTTTAATGTACAAGAATAACACCCTTTAGAATCTTTCACAGGTCTAAAAGAAATGAGATTAGATACAGCAGGTGACCCTAAAAAACCTGACATCGGAGTATAATATAGATGTCCTAGGGTGACCGTGAAGAGAGCACGCCATTAAATAGGGATACAGATCCCAGTACAAGGGTTGAATCAACAAAACCGAGTTCGATTGGCATAAATAATCAATTCTTAGAGGTTCTGGGATTAGAGGAAACGATGTTAAAAAGAACTAACTACTATATGCAAATAAAATATTAATAGCACAAGTAAACAAATGGCAATACATAAAATAAGATCCGGGGTACCAAACCGGGTGGAGGAGGGAAGGAAATACAAAATGATTCGATGGCTACGAAAGGCCGAGAGAGGATGTATGGTGATTGCGTCAAGGGAAAATGGGAGGAGTGCAAATGATGAGGAGACTCACGTAAAGCCTAATTGACTTGGGGCTTAGATACGACGAGTATGCGAAGTACTGCAAGGTTAAACTTGCAAGATTCCTTCTTCTTTAACATCGCAGAAAAATAAGCGAGGGAGTACTCTAGACGAGTGATACCCGAGTGATAGATGCCTGTCCATGTCTATCGTCTGTTGGGCGGGAATTCTGTCCTTAGGTACGAGCAAGGCCGGGTAGAGATGACTCGTCGCGTTCAAAGCTGGAAGCCATTGCTTACCAGGACGGGCTGCATGGCAGTAATTTCTCAAAGCTTTTCTCGAAGTTTTTATACTGCCTCGGCAGAAGTGGGTCCCCGGGGACCCCCAAAAGGGGGGACGGTGATCTCAATAGACTTAGCGCGCCAGGAGTGTTGGAGGGGTCTCTGTGGTCCAGCCTTGCGCAAAGTTGCTTGACACCGTAGTTCTGGCACCGATCAGACGGCACGACGGCGAGAAGGGAACTCAACACGAGTCATAAAACCGCGCGAAACTCTCGCTGTTTCCTTGTTACTGTGTGGGCGTGCCAGTTTATCTTCTCAGGCGCCACAGGTAGACGTTGGGTTCGGGGAGGGGGTAACCTTTTCTCTCTGAGAGTACTTAATGTCAAATTTTCAGTATATAGCTAAAATATAAGGTGGGAACTCTAGAACAACTTCAATATCCACTTGGTTTCCCACCAGCTGGGTTCTGGGGGAGCAGCCTGCTTCATCATTTCTAAAGCAGGTTACAACTCCTCTTTTATTCAATATTAAGCACAATGACACAAATCTTGAGTTTTCTATATAAATCCATTTTTGTGATGTGTTCCTATATTTACAAGTTAGAATCTTGTCCATTCAAATTACATCCTTGGGCAGAAACTCACTCCCACTATATTTCACCTATCATGCACGATTTTACCCACTTCCTCTTGAATGCAACCATTCTCTTTGAAAACATCATTGACATAATCAACCAAACTTTTCCAACTATTCTCAAACCTCAATACTCACTCTCATTTATCCTCTTCCATCAACTATCTTATGCGACCATACCAGCTAGTATTACTTTTTTCAAAAACACATAACTCTCATAAACATCTCTCACTAAAGGTAACTACCTAATTCTAATTTTGCGCATTAATTATCCCTCTCAAGTTTACCATGTGTGGTGATCATTTTTTTTCTTCCTTTAGTCCAATAGATCAACTTTTGCACCAGCTTTCTCTCGTGCAGCTTCTTGGCACATAACATACTAATACCCTTAGATTTGACTAACATACTAAACACACTTAAACACTTCAATATTTGTGGCGATGTAAATAACTATTGAACCTTCGTACGCTATACACCATCATTGATGTAATTTTATATTCTCTTGCATTTCAGGTGATATTTTTCAAAAGAAACTTGTCGAGTTATCACTTTTTCATATTTTACTTCAATTTTTTAACTAATAATTTTGAGCTGCAGGGAAGATGAAAAAATTCCTGAGACCTACGTGCCTAGTTGTTTCGCCAAATTTAAAATACATTAGTTTTTGATTCAGCAATAAATATTGTCAAAGATCGCCATACTCAACCTAAATGTAAATTGTTTGCAAACCATTTGTTGATTACTGGTTGATATCATGACGACGAAAATATTGATGAATATCTACAAAAAATTTATTTGCTCTGCCATGATTGCAACTTTACAACTCTTGCTGCTTCATTGAACGTGATGATTACAAAGAGGCTGAATTTATCAGAGAGTATCTGGTGCAAATGAAGACTTTAGATCTTAGAAGAGCTGTTGAAAATCCAGAGCTCAAAATTTTGCAAAGAATAGCTCAAAAACTTAATTGCGCTTTTCTGAATTAACTTGGGTGGTGGAACTACTTTCGAGGCTGCATACAGTTCTGATGCTACTTGTGCCCTTGCTACTTCTCTTCTACTTCTGCATCTACTCATTCTCTTACATTGAATAGCATTTCTAACTGTATTCTGGCATTCATGAGCCAGTACTCAAGTTTCTCAATCCTCCCAGAGAATCGTCTCTACGTCTCATATTTTGCTGCTCTAGTGTACTATGACATTAATTTTCTCAAATCCTGCCTCTCATTGCAAACCTATTGCTACTAAATCTCGGAGATTTGGAGATGATGATAAAAAGTTAATTAAATCTGAAATTGATCAAATATTACAAGGATCTGTTATTGAAGAGATTAAATAATTACTAAGGATAGCTCAATCTCGGATCGTAGCAAATAAGCGAAAAAGAGAGCTATAAGTATATGATTACAGCGAGTATATCACGCTTTGTTATTCGAATATTATCGTACTACTTTCGGTAGGATTTCCTATTTTTCAATAAGATCGGAATTCCTCTTTTTGATGACAAGTTTCCTCGCATTATTGAGGGTAGGAAAACTTATCATGACTTATAAAAGAGATTGGGATAGATCGTATTCCATCACTTGATAAAAACTATTCCATTGGTGCAGGAGAATGATGCCTCCAACACAGCCTCACAGCCATAACAGCTAGCTTGAGCCAAGTAGGCCCTCCAGTTACCTTTTTACTCACCTAACGCACTCTCGCCTTTAAAAAAGAAGGAATTTCAATTGTAGGTAGAGTGAAACGGGAGATTCACTCTCTGGAAGCCGATGGTTTACACCAGTCAGAGATCAACAACACATCGACTATATTGCTAATAATGACAAATTTGAGAAAACCAAAAGGTAATAAAATGGACCGATGGAGGATTGAACTGGGGATGCTATGAGTATGACAGCATTTAACGTCCTGGTAAAAGTAACAATTCAGCTCACACGGTCTAACGAGCCTTTTGCGGAGGGACTATTGGTAATGGAAAACTTTCTGTAATTCACTCTAAACTTTGTCATCCAGTCTTTCTACTTTTATTCGATTGAGAAAATATTATTATATTTAAGTTATAATTCCTGTGTGCGTTGAATCCCCTCTATATATTCGTTTGAAGCCTCGAATATATGCACCATCCGGAATTCTTCTTTTCAAGGCCACACAACGATTTGCATGCCTAAGCTTGGATTTCAAAAGTGCTTCTTCTTTTTATTCCTAGATATTGCTATATGCTGGAAATATTAGACGAAAATTCACCTCTCTCATTCGAAGGCTAGAAGATAAAAACTAGTCCAGTGTGTAAATTAGATATTTGCAATTTTTTGTATACCTCTATATAGTTACTCCAATCGTGGACCTTCATTCGTGGCCAAGGAGCTGCAGGAGTACATAAGTAATATAGGGATCACCACCTGCCAAACAGCATCTAATTAACGTCAGAGGAACGAGGAGTCAGAGCATTATAATGGTATAATTTGTAATAACATTATTCTGGCTTTAAAATTTAAGAATAGTAAAAGTGTTTATGGGAGACCGTACTGACTAACTCTGCTCTGAATCATGTTTATACTATGTAGTTCTACTACAAAGGCTATACACAACTACAAGAAAATTTCTCATAACAGCGTTGGTCTCCCTATGGCCGTTCATTATCAACATAAATATCAAATACTGGAAGTCTTGTTGTGTCGACACGTTTCCATCCTACATGCAGCCCACTTTTTGACGAGGTAGATTTGTTCGAAGCAAGGCCATAATATCCTCACCTATGACTTTGATCGATATCTTAGTGTGTCAAATGACTACAACTATAACTTCTCCTTAAGTGAGGAGAAATCAGAACTCCACATGAATAGTTGTACAAAGGGTCGAAAGTGGAGCATCATAAGATAACTTCAGGATCAATTTTTGATTCATTCAATTCAGCAGGGGAAGAAGCTTAAACGGCTAAGGTGAACGTAACCTAAGGAAGTGGAATGTTCCACGTAACATGTTTGTGGTATTATGGCTGAACTTCCATTAGTGGATGGACCCTCCAAATCTCTCTCTCGTGTATTGGACACTCTGGAAGCGATTGACTGGAGAACGCCACAAGCCACTTCGTTTCCTGGAAAGTTATTTCTTCAAAGAAGGGAAGATTGTGGTGAAGTAAATTATTTCTGGTGTTTGGATACATTCTATGCACCTTTTTGTACCATAGTAATTTTTTCTTTTCAGGTTTTTGATTTTGTGTTACCTTAATAAATCATGCAATAGGTATAAATTCTTCTTATTTTCCAACACCTATTATTTAAGGTCATGTGATTGCAATTTGCTAGGTCAGTACCACTAAAATTGAAAGCTGATCAAAAAATTTCAACCTTCTTCTAATGACCTAAGTTTGAGACCTGTTCTTGGGAAATTCGGGGTCACTGAGTTTAAAAATGGCAATAGTTTGTTTTATAACGTCAAGCGTTTAATTTATGAACTGGACCATATTGGTATCACTCATAGTAGCAGGCTATCTTACGACCAAGTGAACGGAAGTGTAGGCGTTTGGTATTCTTATTATTTTATTTTATCTATGAATTTAGACTTCTCTTTATGCACATCTAGATATATAAAACAATTCTATTTAATATAATTTTGTTCTTTTCAGATTTGTTTTTTGAAATAATATTCAAGAGTATGACCTCATTATGAAGGAAATGTTTGAATTCCGTTGACTTCGTTTTGCTCTATATGTGGTGGTTTTACTAAACCAACTCAAAGAATAAACATTAGTATCTTTGTGAAAACAGCATAATTGGCTTACTTTAAGATAAAATTAGGTGATCAGAATAAATCGTGGGCCCCACACAATGTTTGTAAACCATGTGTCGAAAGCCTACGCCAATGGACAAAGAGCACAAGGAAACAACTAGGATTTGGCATTCCTATGGTGTAGGGAGAGCCAAAACACTATGTAACCTATGGCTAATTTTGTCTCACAAAGACCTCTGATTATAGCAAGGAAAGGCGACATAAAATAAGTTACCCAAATCTTGATTCAGCAATTCGTCCAGTTCTTCATTCAGATGATATTCCACTACCTATATTCAAGGAACTTCCTTCACTGAACGATGTAACTGATATAAGTGAATCTTATTTAAGCAATGAACTTGACAGCGATCGATACTCTGTAGATGCATCGACCCAAGAACGTGGAAACTTCAGCCAATTAGAACTAAATGATTTAGTTAGAAATCTAGGCCTGTCAAAAGACTTAGCACAAGTGTTAGCTTCTAGACTCAAAGAGAAGAATTTGTGGAAGAATTAAACAAATGGAACTATTTCTCGGAACAGGGGGAGAGATCTCTTGGCATTTTTTAAACCCGAAGAAGATTTTGTTTACTGTTGTGACTGGCGGGACTGTTAAACACAATGGGTGTTTCAGAGTATGATCCAAGTGAATGGGGACTTTTTATAGAAGAGCCTAAAATGTCTGTTACTCCATAATGGAAACTTGTTCAGTGCAATTCCTATTGGGCACTCTGTGCATTTAAAAGAGAAGCATGAAGACACTCGATCTGTATTAGATTTAATCAAATATAATGAACACAAAGGGATCATATGTGTGGATCTGAAAATGGTATTTTTTTTACTTGGCCAACTCGGAGGCTATGCAAAATATCCGTGTTTCCTGTGTTTATAGGACAGCGGAACCAAGGAGAAACATTGAAAACAGAAAATCTGGCCAGTTAGAGAAAGTTAGACTGTTGGGGAGAACAATATTATACACCAAGCACTTGTTGAGAGAGAGAAAAATATCTTCCCACCTCTTCATATTAAACTAGTGCTGATGAAACAATTTGTGAAAGCTCTTAATGTGAAGGGTGATTGTTCTAAATTCATATGTACAATATTTTCTGGCCTAAGTTATATTAAAATAAAGGCTGGAGTTTTTGGTGGGCCACAAATCAGAAAGTTAATGGAAAACCATAACTTCTCGAGTTCAATGTCTGACATAGAAAAGAATCATAGGATTCGTTTGTGGCTGTTGTGAAAGGATTTATTGTAAACAAAAATGCTGCTAACTACAAGGATTTAGTAGAGACATCACTTGATAGCTTTCATTGTTTAGGCTGCAACATGAGCATCAAAGTTCATTTCTTCAAGGTCGATCTTGATGAAGTTCCAAACGTCGAGCAGGCAAAAAATGCTCCTGTTATCATGTATCCACACCCTCAGTTGACTATTGCGTTAGTGTCACACAGTTCATAGTTCCCCGTATTTACTTCTCCAAGAAGAGAGTAGCAGTTTTTAAATGATCTCAACGACCTTGTCAGAAATCTTGGTCTCACAAAGTCAAATGCCGAGTTTTTAACTGTGAGACTCAAGCACTGTTATTTGTTTGATAACTGTACTAATATCAAGTCATAGAAAGCGTCACTAGTGTTTTTCAAGCTTTTTTCACGTCAAGATGAGCTTTGCATTTGTTACATTGTCACCAGTCTGCTTGAGGCAATTGGAATCGCCTGTAACCGCAACGAGTGGCGCCTCTTCCCTGACAGCTCACCTAGGAGCCTCAAAGCAGTGCTGCTTAATAACGGAAACATGTATTCATCTCTTCCCCTTGCTCACTCGGTCCAGCTCATAGAGGAATAGAACAATATCATGATCTTGCTAGATGCATTGAAATATGAAGAGTACGGTTAGGAGGTTATGGGAGACTTCAAAATGCTAGCATTTTTCTTTATGCGTCACCAAGGCGGCTTTACCAAGTTTCCTTATCTTTACCTTTGGGACAGCAGGGGAACCGTGGCCCACTATCATCGGCGGGATTAGCCACAACGGACCGAATTTAGTGTGGGAAGAAAAAAATTCGAATGGGAACCTGTGTTGGACCCCGAAAAGTACTGTTTCCTCCTCTGTACTTTAAAATGGTTGTTTTGAAAGAGCTTACAATTATCTCCAACATTTCTTTCCTCGGCATCTGCTGCAAAGTGGGAAGCCGACGTCTTCGTTGGTCCACAAATAAAAAAGATCATGGAATGCAAGGAATTTCCAGAGAAGCCTTATCGCAGTAGTTCTGGGCTTCCTAGGTAATTACAAAGCCGAAAACTATGTAGAGCTTGTTGACAACTTAGTGAGAAACTACGGCAAGATGGGTTGCAGGATGTCCCTGAAAGTCCATATTCTTGACTCTCATCTTGATAAATTTAAGGAAAACAAGGGAGCGTACTCCGAGGAGCATGGCGAACACTTTCACCAAGATCTCATGGACCTTGAACGCCGCTATCAAGGATTGTATAGGAAAATCTGATAGGAGACTATATTGGGGGGCTTATTCATGAAAGTAGTTTACAGTATAAGCCTAAATCACGGAAATTATTAAATTCGAATATTTTAATTATCTTACTTAGGTAATTCTAGGATAAATAAATGCTATTTTTGTATCATATAGTTTCGTTTCTACTTTATGCAAATGAAAGTTCAAATTCGCCGCTTCCTTTCAGAGGTAATAGGTAAATTTAATATATTTATCATTATCGTAGACACAAAAACAAATTTGAAATAAATAACAGTGTTTTTTCATATATTGTAAACACAAGCAAATAGAAAATAACAGCTGCTACCCAAATACAAAAAGCGTGTTACAGAGTGTAATACGTTTGTTAATTAAATCTTTCTTTTAAAATTAATGAAATAATTGAGAGCTTGCGACTTAGGTCTGTTGGCCTTGTTTTTTCTTGAAAATCGATCACAGTAACGTAAAACGATCGAAGATTGGTGCCTTTTTCTTCCGGAGAGGGGTCCATAGAGGGATGAGCTTGTACAAAATATATGGTGCCTGATTGATGCCAAATAAAATGAGCATCTGAGCATCGTTCCAAGAATTTAAGTAGAGAGGGTCTGTGCTTTGGATGAATGAGGAGTGGAAAGGTAAATAGAGGAAGAATATTAAAATATGATGGCCTGGCCCTTGTCAAGTCGTTGGCACATTATTTTTTGTCATTGATTTTTTAGTCGCATGCTACTCTATATCTCACTATGGGGGGTAATAACATTGTAACTATTGGGCTGATTATAACGAAATTTGAAACCCTTGTGTTATTTTGCGTTCACTTTCGAATGATATAATTGCATTGCCAATGTCCTCCCAAGGTTAGGCCGGGATTACTTTGTTTTGGCAATAACATCATAACTATTGGGTCGATTCTAACGAAATTTAAAACCCTTATGTTGTTTTATATTCTCTTCCAAATAATAAAATTGTTAGGGTCTTCCAGGAAATTATTCAAAGTTGGCAAATTGTTACCCTCGTTTCGGCCCACAGAGTTTGGTAACTTTTAAATAAATTAATCTGCTACTCAACAATACAAATCGGAATGAACTCCACGGTCAGGCAAACAGCTGAGCCAGTCTGAGTTTTCAAGGATGTGAAAAGTATTTTGGCTGCTCACCAGTGTTTATCGCATGTGGACTCTTCAGGTGAGCTTACTCTCCTAATGGACACATCCAAATAGGCCGTGGCAGGCGTACTGCTCCTTAAAAATAAGGAACATAGAATCCCATGGTAATACGCTAAGGCACCTTTGAAGATTGTGTCCTGTCTGTATTCCTCTTAGAAAAACATTTTTTCCACCTGGTAGAAGGTCCAACTTTCTTCGCATTTACAGATATTTTGAAATTTTTATCCGCGATGTATAGCTCTTTAATTTGCTATTGGCCATGCCAGTGTGGCCACCTATTTTAATTCTCGGAACAGAGAGAGTCGAATTATTCAGATTAATTTTCGCAATGAAAGTAGATAGATACAAGTCGAGCAATAGTGTGGTTAGGACTGTCTGGTATATGTACAGGGATGTCACAAGACTTATCGTGAGAAAAAGGTTTAAATCTATAAATAACTCTTCGCATCTTTCTATTCTTTACCCCCTTCCCACTTTGAATACGTTATTCATATTATATGTATTTAAGCCCGTTGTGATTTCTAGATCTTTCGAGTGATTGAGTAGTAAAATCAAATTTCTCTCCTTTTTCCCTCTCATTAATGCACTTTTCAATTTTCATCGAAATTCTTGGTAAAAAGCCCTTGTGAGCTTCCTTTTACTAACAAGAACATTATAAGTCGCCTATCTCTTCTAAGCTGCACGATCTCTCTGAAATTTAAATGGCCAAGCGGATCCTATCCTTAGCTTCTGGCTTAATTGGACCATAAGTGCTCTTTGGAAATTATTTTCACAAATAAACGCACTATTTTAAAGTTTGAACATTTGTGCCAATGATTTTTACTTAACCGCTTAATATAAACGAAACTTGTTTTAGTTTTTATTTAAGTTAATGTCTTATGAAGAATTAACAGCTTAATGTTGTTCTCAGTGGAGGCATAGATACTGTCCCAAATGGAGTGGAAAATCTAAAGTTTATGGAAAATATGTTCAAGCTCATGTAGCTTCTAAGGAATTATTAACTAAGTATATTAACATGGTAAACAAAATACACATATCCCATTCTTTAGCCAGGAAAGATATTAAAAATTATATCTCAATAAAGAGATTTTTCAGACAATAGGGGTTTAAGAGCTACATTTCAGCTAGCTTTCTCTAAAGCTGGTCGTGAATGCTATTGTTACATGCGCAACCGATGTTTCCTTCTATGACATGAAAGTGCGTTTAGCATTAACTAAAAGACAAAGTAAATAGCTAACTTTTTATTTTTACTAATGCTGCCATCGACATGGCTTAGATTATTTGATAACTATAATATTATTTGGCCTCACTAGTTTGGTTGATACAAAAATGTATACGAAGATTTGTTCTGTAAATAAATGTAGATTTTCTAGTAATTATTTGGGTTATCTCTATGAAAATTCTGTATTTTATTTGATAAAAAATGTTATACGTATGGTGGGCACTGCGAGGCACCTAGGAGAAATGTCTTGTAAATAAAGTGAGTAATTTTAGTAATTTGAGTAAGGTGAGTAATTAATGTTTGATATTTAAAAAATGTTCTTAGCAGACAAAAATATGTATACAATCCTGTATTTGTTTTGAAGTAATGCCCTTAATTAATGAATTTACTAATTTTAGGGCAATAAGATTATTAAAATGTATTATTCTACTGAGTATTTATGCATGTGAATCATATGATAAATTTAAACATTTAAAATTGCATGTTTTTCAATTTTGGATGCAAATAATTATTTAAAACAATTATTTTTTTAATTTATTTTTCTACGGGAAAAGTTGTTTCGGTTTTATAGCACGAGATTCTTAATTTGGATTTTCGTTTTGAGTTTTAGGGAAAAATCATTTCAAAATGTTACAAACTGATATTTTGTTAAAGAATAATAATAAAAAATAAATGAATTTGTAACATTCTATATGAACTCACTGTATGCCATAGTTTAAGGTAGGACCAAATATTATTATTTTAACCTTAAATTATTGCGTATGAAGCAAGTTTCTAATGACCTATTTAAGAATATAAATATAAAAGTAGATAATATAAACGCATAAGGATTATATTAATTAACTATTTGATCATCCTTGTTAGTAACATTCAAGCATATAAATATACATACACGGCATAGCCGAATGGAAAGGCGGCTTCCGATTAGAGCTATGTTAATCTACATAAAGGGATGAGGTACGTGGCTGGAGAAGTTCCCTTCGAAACCGGAGTGGTTTTACGGCGGCAGGCCCTTTAGATACCCCTTGACTTGGATCAGTTAAACTGTATATCACCCCTCAGAAATACAAAGGCAACAAAATGGCTGCACAGCGGTGGAAAAATTCATAGCAACTAATTTTGTTACACTTTAAAAAGCCCATTTGCTTCGCTATGTCACTTACTCAATAATTAAAACAGATAAACGGGTTTTCACGGGAGAAAGATGTGAAAGCATGAAACTCAATATGCCGTTTTCACACAGAATTCCTCTAGCCAAGCCAAATCAACGCAACTGTGTTTAATTCGGGGTGCTTTATCACCATCTTTCCCACCAGTTTGATAACGCTGTCCCGCTTTCAGAGGGCAGCCGTATCCATCTTCCTCCTCTTGAGGTAGAAAGAAATCCCTCTTATTTCCCGTTTGCTTCGTCGATGCTTAAGATTATCAAGGTTCATGTTTGCTTAAACGGCCTTTAATATTCCTTGGAAATCTCGCTTAATTCCCTTCGTCTCGTCGATGCCCAAGTTTATCAAGGATCATGTTTGCATAAACCGCCTCCGATATCCCTTTTGGAGGCCCTCGTACGCGAAGCCCTCTCTCGCCCATTGATGTGTCTCCTATTTAAGGTGATGTCTGCAAATCCTTAGTAGATTGAGAGAAACCGAGCTTCTTGCCGTCCAGGAATTAGTATCTGTCTCCCGTGAAGTGATCCTCTCGCCCTTGGGATCTCGTCAGCAGATCGTCTTCGTGTAATCCGCCCGGATTAGAGGAAGTTAGAGAAACTCGTTTATACCTCGAAAGATTGTCCTGTGTTTCTCTCGTCTCACTACATTGATTGAGACTTCCTGCCGTCCGCAGACGAATCTTGATTTCGTGATTACTTCTCCTTGGAGCCGAGGTAATCTCAACCCCTTTCGGACACTCGCTGGACGCCTTCGCATCGAGACCCCATTGACAAAGACATGGCAATTGGTCTTCTAAATGCATAGTTCATCCTCCAGAGTCTCCAGAAGTCCTTTCCTCGTAAGTCCCACCTCTTCGTTCCCAGTCCTAAGAAGAATTCTCCCTTTGGTGTAACGCCAATAGACTTGCTAAATCTTTCATTCAATCCAACTTATTAGGTCACTTATGTATTTTCCCGTTCCTAGTTTCCTTAATTTTTGCCTTTCATAATATTCTTTTGTCGTACTGATTATTATTTTGATTTCCATATTTATATGTGCCCTTGTTCTTATTAATTGTATTAAGGTTTATTTTTGTAGAGGTGTTTATCTTTCGAATAACCCTTGAGACGAACCCGGCAAACGTATTCCCTTTTAAAGAGCCAACCTATAATATCCTGCTCTAAGTAGAAGCTCCTTGTAGAAGTCTAAATACCACGTGCATTAGTGTACGCAGAAATACTCCGACACAAGCTACGCGTCCCTACCAAAGAGACGGCCGTTCAGGAAAATGTCTGCCGCTAAAAGATACCCGAGCCGACGAACGTCCGAGTTTTCGCCCCGTCGTAAACCGCGACGTGGAGCAAGGATAGCTCGAAGTTGTGAAAGATTTACTCTGCCTGGCAGCAGATGAAAAGCTTTTTGACGCAGCGATACGGATTTTATGAGAATTCGGTGCTCTCTCCCGATTTTTGCTCGTGAGAGAAATAAAAGGGAAAATTCTCCCTGTAGTCAGGCAGAAGACCTTGGACCTACGTTGAGTGTGAATAGTTAGTCCCACAAAGGAAACAGTTCGCCCGTTGTAAGAAAGAAACTTCGGGGAATTTGTGTGATGCCCTCACGGTACTTGTAGGTGCCAAACTTCTCGCAGACCCTTCCTTTCACAGTCAGAGGTTACAAAGGACCTTCCTCTGCAGATTACCCTAGACGTAGCTAGGTAATCGGTTTTGTCTACCTTCACCAGGAGCCAAATAATCGGACAGTCACTTCAAGGAAGAACTCCGATTAGAGCCATAGTTGGGCTTGCCTTCGTGATCCGGCATAGGATCATTATATCACCGGTCTAGGATTACCTTCTCATTCGGTAACCTCGGACGGTCGGACTAAGTACGGTCATCGTCACCAGAAGATCTTCACCGTCATTCTAAAAATACTTAGGAACTCAAAGGTATCGTTAAAGTGAATTATCCCCTCCCCTAACTTCACCAGTTTATTCGTTTACTAGAATTCCCATCCAGAGCCCATAACCTCGAGTATTAGAAGTGATTAATTCAGTGCTTAATTCATTAATATTATTCCATTTAATTTGCCGGGTGCCATTAAGACGCAAGCATCCAATTTTCAAGTGTCATCCCCACGACATTATGTAGACCTACTTATTCAGTGCAAAGATTAATTCTCTTTATACCTATACACGCTGTTTCATATTTCTAATTCATGTACATTAAAGAATATTTTTGTATCCGTGTGTTTAACTATTTTGGACGATCCTTTGGAAATTAATAGGCAATTCACACGGCTTAAATTTCAATATTACACAAGTCCACCCATGACTGGCTTTTACTATGTGAGGACACACTCAGGGAATCATTATCCTAATTTTGATCAAAAGGAAAGTACCGGGATTATTCTTATTTACCGGAAGTGGCTACGGTAGGTGTATTGGATGCATTTCACCTCCACTTCACCTTGGTGTAGTAATAAAATATATGTCCAGGAAGTGGGACTGGTATTACCCACTCACTAACCTCGACAGTCCTTACCTTTTTTCCAATTAAATTGTACCAGAGCACAGCTCCGATAGTGGCTGTGTTGCTTATAGTAGTGTGTACCTTTAAAGGCTTTTTGGTCACATGACTTCGTCTCTCGACAGAATAAACTAACAAAGGAATAAACGAATTCTCATATTTGAGGAAACATTCCCTGGATTTTACATAAGTTTTATATCTAATGTCTGTTTGTGTAAAGGTGTAACCTTTTTGAAATTCAGCTTAAAGTAAGATTGATTCTTATACTTAACTGCATTGTTTTTATCTTGTTTTGCCCGCAAAGGATGTACTGTGTAGAAGATTACAGTTAGTACCTTAAAGGCACACATCCCTACAAATGTCTTTCTCACCAAAGTTGCCAAAGCTAAAGCTGATATCGCCTTACGATTGCGCAAAAGCATAGACGAGAAAAGAATGGGCGAGGGGTTGTAGAAGAAAGAAATACTGAAAAGATAGCCGACACGTTAGATTCCCTACCCATAGCACCGATTAACGCGGGGTTTGGTGAAAGCCCAATTTCTTCTCTGCCCCGACCAAAAATTAGTGGTAATTAGGTATTCTGAGACTAGCCTACAATATGAGATGCCGTTAAAGAAAAGGACAGCAACAAGACTTGTACATAAAGTGGCGTAAAAAGGTTAAAATGGAAAAGACAAGAATTAGTGAAGCTAGAACTGGGGGAGGAGGCGCTCCTTTAGCTAACAAATGTCACAATCTAAATAGGGCATTCGAGGTGGAGACAAACTAGATTGCGACTAACATGACTTTATTCCTCTAGACCAGTGTTTCCTAACGCACGGCCTACGCCCCACCGATGGAGCCTGGGAAACCTGGGGTAGGACGTGGGGGAGAGATGTTTTTTTTATACAATGAGAATCCATTTATTTTTTGTAGATCTTTGCTAAATGACGACATACTTTAACCAACAGCTTTCTGAAGTGAGATAAATATCGGTTCATCAGAGCTGATTTGATTCAGGGGCTTCAATTGGCTCCTCGTTGGCCTCTGAGGTAAGCTCTGATTTACACCGTATTTCTTTAGGAGGAGTTACCAGAGGTGTGTCCGTTTGCATAGTAGCTGTACATATTTTCCCACCGGGCTGGCAAATCCTAGCAAGATACAAGAGTTTATTTTTCGTTTCCCACTCTCGAGAGAATTCAAGCGGTCAAAACATATATAACTCTGCATTTGCTCGGCTCCCCTCGTTATCAAGCATTGGTATCTTTTCGTTCCGCAGGTGCTCATTTGTGTGTATAGCTATGTGTGTGGCCGCGTGGGAAATCTGTTATTCGATTGCCTCTCTTATACTTTTCCTAATAAATGTACAGAAGTGATATAAGTATTTCTTTATTTTATATTGGTTTACTACTTATGACATGGCTTATTACCTAATTAATTAATTAATATGTGTGATCAATTTCAGAATTTCATATATTCTCCGAGCACCCATCTGTCAGGGTTCCTCCCTGTGCCTACTTATTCGGCAATTTGGGTACAATAGGCCTACTTCCCTTACAAGTTGAATCACACAACCCTACAAATGGAAACGCCTTGTGAACACAAAGTCCATAAGAACTACAAGAATTTGCCAAACAAGACTTATACCCTTACTTTGTATTCACCTTATTTATTCCTGGTGTGAGAAAATTGGAATATGATCAGATATCGGAAAGTGTATCTTTGGGATAGGTTAGGTTATATGAGAGATTTGTAAATAAAGTAGAAACATGGTAGAAAGTAAATCGCGCACAAGACATAATATAGCAGCAGATCATCATAATACATTTTTAAAAGAGGAAATACAAACGTCTAGATGTCAGCTGCAAAACTTATGTAAATGGTGCATTCTCTCCGATATCTTTGGATTATTCAGGATAAGATACCTAAACCAATCTATCTCAAATTATTTTTGAGAGGTTGTTCAATTGGCCCCAAAATTTTGAGGGGTAGGGCTGGATGATAAAATTGTATTATCGTGGTGGATGTGAAATTCAGTAATTTAAACTTAATTTAATTTTTTAGCAATAAAATTAACTTTGCATAAGTTTAAATTTTTCTGTTCATGTAAATTGGCTTCGCTTTTCTTGACCTGCTAAAATTGAGTTTGCTATTCTTAATATGGTAAAATTAGGTTTGCTATTCGGGACATGGTAAAAGTTAATTCGCCCCGATTCGAAAATTTACCCCAAATGGGATTTATCACTAAAACTAAAAGCAGAAATTCAATACGAGCTTTATGGTCTTGTAAATAGAAACTTGTCAGCGAATTAAAACACCTCCTTTCAGCAAGGCTTTTGCACCTCACACATTAGGTAAAGAAGTCTTCGCTGCTCTAAAATACTTGAGATTAACTAGAACCTGTGACTCTTTTCTTTTAAATCTTATTAAGAAATCATTAATAATTTTTCATTTCTTACCAAAGTATTTTTTACATATTTATGTTAATTTAAATATTTGAACTTATTTTTTAATGTAAATATCATACGATATTTGCTCAATAAGGCTAATTAATAGTTTCGTGGCTAAATGGTAACGACCGCATTTCTGATGCAGGAGCATGCTGGCGAAAATCCTGGTGGAGGTTGACGATTTTTATGACCGATCAAGCCCAGAATATGAAACGATTCTTGGTCAGTGGTGAGTAAACCCATCACTCTTCATGAACCATATTTCCACATATTCGACTTCGTTGCAGGGATCGTGTAGTCATCACCTTAGAGAGGAAACCTACAGTTCAATTTACCGACGAGGAGATAGGGCCTCAGTAACCGTTCCACGACGCGGCGCAGATTTGGAGGAGACGAGCTTCCGCACTCTTAATACGTTTGTCACAAGTCCACAGCAATTTCATTAAAAGAATATGTCCTCCACGTCTAGCTCGGATTTGATGTCAGGCCCAGTTCAAATTGAAACCATACACGGTAATAGCTGTAGACTTCCTGCAGGCAGAACTAAAGATGTTGCTAACAGTTGAAGGCGCTGAAGGTGATGGCGCATTCGAAGACTTCCAGGAGAAGGTTGAGCTTCCTATGCGAGTCTTTCACTTCCTCTTCCTTGGATCCTTTGACGGTCAAAGCAGCGCAGCTTCGGATTGCTTTTCCCTCTTTTCGAGGCTACCTTACTCCTGAGTACCTTCTCTAGCGTTGGTACCGAGGCGTGAAACTCGAGCTACTTTTGCCAATCTTTCGTGTGATAACCTTAGAGTCATGATGATACCAATTACATCTGGCAATGTTGATTCAAAGATCAATCTTGTTCTAAGATTATATTTCGAAACAAAAGGCTTAGTCACTCGTGTCCAGGAGAAGAAAGATGAAGATAGATGGAATTGCAGCCTTATCTTGATTGTTCTTTCAAATAAATTTCACTCGCTAATTGCCCATTGCTAGCCTAGCATAAGCTTTTCAGCCTTCTTGCTAGATTTGCTTTTTCGTGTTTCTGTGCATGATGCTGAAAAACTTTACTGAATGTTAAGCTCTGCTACTAAAGCGATGAATTCTCCAACCATTATTTAATAAAGGTTGTTTATTTTGGGTGTTCAGCTCTATTGGCTTTCTAATGATAAATGTTTAACAAAATAAAATCCCTTTTATTCGGCTATAAACTCCAATCTCTGGGAACAGGTTCATCTTATATGCCTTTGATTGAGAGAGAAAACCATATATTTTCCTATGAAGATTTCTATAGCATATATTTTAAACCTGTTTGGTATGTTGTCACAGTTGTCATTTGGGTAAAATGCTCATTGGTAGACATCAATAATATATTCCATAGCATTCTAGAAACTGTCAATTTTCTTTTGAGAAAAACATCTCAAAATATTTCATATGCGTTTGATTTATTTAATTTAAATAGTGATTTAACTCGTTCGCAAAGTTCCCTTGAACAAATCGCCGAGCTAAGTATAAATTATACCACTATACCTAATGTCTTTTAATACAAGGCACCTCCCAAAAATAGGCCTCAAATTGCGATAGGCATCATTTCTTAATTTTCTGCAAGGATTGAACGAAACTTTGGACTTTTCTTCTTTATTCTAGAGCACGTGTTCGAGATGACCCCCATAGCGTCAAGACGCCATGCGGCGTGTAAGCCGATACTGTACCCCCCCCCCCCCCCCGCCATCTCCACTCTCGACCAGCTGGCAACCAGACTCGATATTCCTGGCCAAGAAAGGCGAAATCAACAGATTTCTCTGCCAGGATCACTGTTCCGGAACCCCTAAGATTTGAAATCTAGTTTCGCCTAATCGATGAAATTGTAGGAGCTGCGACGAAAGCGAGAAGATGCGTTTAGGGCTAAGTGACTACACTCTGAAAAGTGTCGCTATAGGATAGAAGATTAAACATTTGCCCTCACCCCCCTTCCCTACCCTCATTGGCTAGTGGAAGTATATATATACGGATAGCTGAACAATAACCTAGAGAGCGAGTGAGATATCGAAACGACAAAGTCCGGCGGCAGGGCCAGGCGCAAACGGAATCAAGCAGATAAGAATTTCATCCCGAGGCAGTTCCTGGTGGTCACACCGAAGAGTAGACCTTTTTATTGAGAATCAATCTCATAAATCTCTCGTCAGAGAAATACCTTATCTCGCAATTCAAAGTACATCGGCGCAACCTCCATAGCCCTGTCAAGGCGACTGACAGCTCACCTTCAAGAGGGTGCGATTAAAAAACACGCCCACTCTCATGGGACTACCCTAACCCTAAATCTCCATCATTCTGAGACTCCATAATTGCAGAAGATAGTGGATGGCCGAAGCCATCATCATTTAAATGAAGAAACCGGCAATTATCATGCAACTTCAGCCGTAAACCATACTTCCGACCTCTCCGCGTCCCCGAGTTGCCCGCCGTTGAAAGAAGCACGTTTTCAAACTTGATTTTCCTTTGCCTCCTTTGCCAGAGAACTAGATTGGAGCGACAAATGTTTAGCTCAGTTCAAATTTTACACCTCTTAAATCATTCGATTCCTGTCCTTCTCTCAGGATGGTAAGTGTTCATTCATTTATTTCATTTTTAATTTTCATATTTGCTTTGTTTTCTCAGTTTGTTTTTATAATTTTGCAGTGTTTTCTTCAAAATTTACTAAACTCTAAATTTATTTATTATTACATTGTCGCCTTATCTTTTCTCTTTATGTATTCTATGCTTGCTTGTTTTCATATTGTTTTACTCCATTATCGACTAAAGATGAACATAACTAATGTTCGAAACGCTCCAAAATATACATGTTGCGAATACTGGTTTTGGCTTCAATTTACATACTGTATATATATATATATATATATATATATATATATATATATATATATATATATATATATAAAACCGCAATTAGAAATAACTATACTTAATTTACTCGTTTTTATATTTGCAAGATAATTTGTTTACGAGTCTTATTTACAGCGTTTTCTTCTTTTTTTAACGGTCAGAACAAATTTTATAGAAATACTCCTCTTTGATCGGGTAAAATGTGCGTTCGGAAATAAAGTAATGCGGATAAAAAGTCCTATCACAAATTAATAGATATGCATATAGTTTGAAATTCTTATATTATGTCACAAAAATATCTTTACTTGCTGATTATTATTATTTTTACATTGAAGACAGATTCAGGAGAAATGCACACTCTCCCTTTCATATAATATAATTAAAATGAGTAAACTTTTCACCGTGCACGCTCGACAGTTTATGCTCGCGTGTGACTGACCTTTAGTTATGATCGAACTACATTAAGCCACAGAAACAAATCGAGTGTCCTTTTTATAACTGTATATTTCAAGAACAAGATTTGTATTATTTTTTTTTCTTGGTTTGGATATCCTTTTGTCGTGGAGAGAGAAGGGGAGATAGATGGAGTGAGAGAGGAGGACAGGGGGGAAGAGATGGATAAAGATAGGGAGAAAGGGGGAAAAGAATATTTTCCTCTTGGTTTGGATGTCCTTTTTCTAGGGGGAGATGTGAGAGAGAAGTATAAGGGCAGGGTAAGAGAGGTAGAGCGGGGATAAGGGGTAAGAGGGGAGGAGAGAGATGGAGTGGGGGAGAAAAAGGGAAGGGGGAGTGGAGAGTTGACAGACATTTTTTGATTCCTATGAATAGACAGACACAAACACACACATGGAGACAGACTTCATTTTTACTATATATATATATATCAGTTGCATCAACCATCACAGGACTTTAGGTGGAATTGAGTTACTGTCTGGTTGCTTAACGGTTAGCATCTGACCGGCAATCACCAAACTCGGGTTCGAAAGCGGGAAGAAAGAGGAGCCTGCTTTATTCTGTATTGTTATTCGATTTCCCGGAGACGTCGAAGTATTTGGCAACTATTATTCCTTAATCCACCTGCTTTTATGAAATAGTTCTTTTCGCATATTGGAGAGTTACGTGCAGTCTCAGTCCTTATCGTCCCAGATAGTCTTCTCATTCCCCTAATTCTGCTTATAATCTTACATATATTTTTGCTTTTTTAATGTTAATTCGCTTTCTTAGTAACTTCGCCACCGTTGATTTTTAGCTCATTCTGTAAGATAAACAGCAGCAGAATTCCTAATAAAAATTATGCCAATCTCACCTGTATCGCGGCGCCTCCACCAATTCTGTTGTGTTGTAAAAGCTCCAATGAAAGTCTACGTTATTGGGATTGACCGTGACGTCACATATTTGCCATTTTCTGAGAGCATTTGAGAGCACCTGAAAAGAAAGTGTGAGTTTAATCTAAGCCAAAATTAAAAGAAAAGACGAAAATTTGTCTTTATTTCAGAATAGCAGCGATTTTGGAAACCTGTTACGATAGGAACTTACGTCTCACCATAAAGATAGAGGAAGAAATAAAGAGTTAAAAATGGGTAGAAGTAGTGGACTACTAAATATAAGGAATAATGGAATAGCAAACAAACCATAATCCTTTCAAAACGTGAGAAAATGCCAGTCAAAGGTAAATTTAAAAGTCATTTGTGGGAAGTAATTTTATAAAACAACATAAATCTAACCGGGCATTAATACGAGGGGCGGTCAATAGGTTTTGCAATTCAGAAATAAGGAAACGAGATATGAGGAAAAGTATTTTATTATTTTTCAATATAACTACCCTCAACTTCAATGCACTTGCGCCTCTTGTCCCTGAGGCTTCGAATTCCCGACAACCAGAAATCTCTCGACTGCTGTTCAATCCACTCCTGGACGGCGAGCTGGACATTTTCATCGTCCCCAAACCCGAGTCCATGTAGTGCAGCCTTGAGCTAGTGGAATAAAAAGTAGTCGCTGGGGGTCAGATCTGGACTATAGGGGCGATGGTTGAGCTACTCGAGTCCGCAATGGGTCAAGGTAGCTTGTGCAACTCTGGCCTTGTGGACTTTGACGACGTTGAAGTCGATCATGGGGCGTGAGGTTTCTAGGGACCCAACGGGCAGAGACCTTGGTCATGGCTAAATTGTCGTGGATAATGCTAATAACACTTCTATGTGATATTCCAAGTTCTCGCTCGATTTATTCGACCTTCACCCGTCGATTTTCGAGGATCATCCTCTCCACACGGGCCACATTGTCCTCGTTGGTTACGTCTGACGGTAATCTTCAAGGGACTCACGACCATGGCGGAACTGCCTATTCTAGCGAGCAATGGTTGCATAGGAAGGTGCGAGAGAGAGAGAGGGGGAGAGAGAAAGAGAGAGAGAGAGAGAGAGAGAGAGAGCGGGACGTAATTCAAAAATCTTTAAAAAGAGACTACTATAGCCCTTTGGCTTTGAAGTAAGTGCAACTATCTTGAGTCCCTGGCCCGTTATAACGAAGAGAATCAATGTGCGGCTGGGGAAGATTGGTGAATATGATTAAAAATTAAGTGTTATTAAGCTTCATTACCACCTCACGCTACTAACATACATTTGTACATACATAGAGCTAAAGTATACCAAACGCAAATCAATTAATTGGATGTTGGATAGTTAGCTTGTGGTTCAAAGTAATTAATTCCGGTCTGTTTGCCAAAATCAATGTTTTGTGTTTGGCACAATTAATCGTGAACGACGAGAAATATTCTACAAAATGAATTTAGCAATAAACAAACGGACTTTGTTACCAATAGAAAAGGATGACCAGTCCGCCAAATTAATGACCAAGTTTCATACATTTGCTATGGCACGGAATGTGCAGCAAGCAAGAATTAATATAGTCTTTGTTCCGTAATTGAAAACTGAAGGTCAGTGAATTAGGAATAAGCACACAACACGCTACAATCTAGTATCAGAATCGATAAATAATTGAATAATACAATATATAATGACATTCGGTCACTTGATCTAAGTCAGTATTTCCTTAGGTGGAAGGAAATGGTTTATTTCATGAGGAGAAAATAAATATGCAACAGCTGAGACTCTCATAGTTCGATAACATATGTTAGATCTTTCGTTACAATGATTAAGATATAATGGATAATAAGATATCCCAATCAATTTATGGTTATGGGTCTATGAATAGTTCAAGGAAAGCTTTTTCTACCTGCAAAGGTAGCACATAGAAAACAATTTCCTACAAAGAACTTTGCCACAGACATTAAAACTGTCGTTATGCACCACTCTATACCATACACTATTCCTATATTATGTGGGGGGTGACTTAATCACTTAGTGCAACGCGAACCGTTTAAGGACTATTCGCAGGCATTAACGACCGACTATGATGTCAAACTTGAGGCATTGGATTCGCTCGAGAGCTCTCTCGTTTAAGGTTAGTTAAAGATGAATTAATAAAAATATAATTTTATTTACAAACATCAAAATAAGAATTAAAAAAATGACAAAAGGGGATTATTTAAATTGAAATATTCTATAGATAATTAATATGAAGAGGGATTCTCAAAGAGGGCTAATTGATTAGCGTTACTAGGCTCAGATCAAAAGGGGGAACTTGACAATACTAATAAAGGGGGGGGGGGCGTAATATTACGGGTCGGTGACTTTGAGGAAGGTCCTTCTTGCGATAAAGCGAGTGGAGAACAGTCCAATCAGGCAATTGAGGCACGATCCGAACCAAACTTTTGATGAAGATAGCCAATCTTCAAAGATGACGTTCGAAGAGAATTATAGGTATTCTCGTAATTCCACTGGAATAGGAAACTTCTTTTCCTCAATGTTACGCGATGGAGATTTTCTTTGGTTCAATTAAACGAAGGGAGACTGTTGCGCAAATTGAAAGGCTTGTCAATCAGAGAAGCTACCTTTGACTGAGATAGAATCACGGCGGAGAAAGTCTAATGTGTGATAAACGCTCACGGAACTTAGACGAGACTATAAAGACGGCCTCAAAGTGCAGGCGGGACTCTTCGATCTCCAGTCAAAACCGATTATTTGCATGTTCGATTCTGAAGGGGAAGGGGAAATTAAGAGAAAGGAGTCACAAGCTCAAGACAAAGTAATCCGGAGACAGAGTCGATTCATCATTTAACGGCAAGGTGTGAGACACAGTGGCTCTTTCTCGCCTCGTCACAAGGGGGGGGGGGGAGGTTCGGGACGATTTTGCAGGATTGTGGAATATTTTGCCAATGCAGTCAGAAGTCGAAACTTCTCGAATGTTGCCGAACAGAAAGTGACGTTTACCATGCCGAAATACAATCGCACGTAGTCTCCAATAAAGTGTGTGTGTGGGGGGGGGGGCAGAGGTGGTTGTTTTACACCCCTTTCTTCCATACGATGGAACTTTGCTGAGAGAGAGGGAAGAACTAGGGACATCGCAAATTTGGATAGGAGGAATTATTTTTAAGGCGTCAGCGGGATAAAAAATAATAAATAAACGGGGGACCTGACCTGTATTCGACAGGTTTACAAAAAGGCTATATTAATCTGAGCAAAAGAATAAATTAATGTAAATGGGTCGACAAAAGAATACATTTAAATTAGGGAACGAAATTAGAACTTTGTCTTAAAGGGTAGTGGAACATCAACAAAATAAACACACTATTAAATAAGGAACTACAGAGACTATAGATATATGAACACGGTTTAAAAAAAGAAAAATCATATATAAATGATTAGCTCACGGCTTTACAGGCCACCTATATTTTAGTGGATTAGCCGGCATTGTCTGCCTATGGATTCCCGCTAAGATTATCGGATATACAATTCTCGGTACCACGTATATACCAAACTTTAAACGGATCTTGTTGGAGTTTCAAAATCCATCACATTATATTGCCGTTGTGGCTCTTAATATTTTAGAGATACGACAAAGGGTGATGGTTATTTTCGAAAATAAGCCCTTTCCTTATTAAATACATTCTAAATTTGGTAATAGTCCATACTATAGCTAAAGATTCCCGTTCTATTACCGACAAATTATGTTCACGGGGCAGTAGATTTCGGTTCGCGTAAGCCACCGAGTGGCTTTCCGCTCCGTCCGATTATTGAAGAAGCACGCATCCAATTCCTTCGTCACTCGCATCCGTCCTGATGCCAAAGGGTTTAGAGGGATTAGGGAACCTCAAAATGGGGGAGGACGCTAGCTTGTCATTGAGCTGCTGGAACCTGGCAGTAGCTTCGGAATTCCGTGAAAGGAGATCTGGGGATCTCTTCTGAAGGAGGGCACTTAAAGGGGCAGAAATAGACGCGAAGTTAGAGATAAACCCACGGTAAAAGGAGCCCGATCCCATGAATGACTTTTACAATGGCCCTGACGTTTTCGTTCTGAGGTCCTTTTGATTTTTCGCAACATTAAAGCCTAGATAATTAGGGCGCGGAGAGCTATCACGTGTTGGTCCCACGTAGAGGTAGCAATATAAAGGTTGTCGAAGTAGAAAGAGACGTGCGGCAAGTCATCAACAAACCTTCATATAATCCTGTTGTAGTTGCTATATGCAGTGACTAACACGAAGTGGAGTCTTTTAAACTGCATAAGACTCTTGTAAGTTGGAAAGGCAGTATACCTGCGCGAGTTTTTATGGAGAGGAATTTGGTAGTGGGCTTAGCAGAGGTCCAACTCAGAAATCTACTTAGCTTCCTCAAAAAGGTGAGGGTTCTCGTCTATAAGGGGGATAAGTTCTGCATCAATCACCGTGACTGAATTCAATTTTCGAAAATGGACACACATGCGGAAGGTTTGGTCGGGCTTGCGAACCATGAATATCGGGGACCAGTAATTTGACTTCGAAGTCTCGATGATATTTTAGGCTAAAAGGTTGTCCACTTCTTCGTTAAATGCTTTCCTAAGGTGGATGGGAGGAGGATAGGGCTTCGATCAAACAGGTTCTTGAGTGGTCAGGACGATGTCATGCTCAAATTGATAAGGGGAACTGGGGTTCTCGAAGATAACATCTTCAAATACATTTACAACTGCTGCAGCTGACTCTTTTAAAGAGGCGCTTACCTCGGGGAGACATTCAGTATGGGGGATGATGATTCCGAGGGTCCAGATTAAGATGAAATAGGGTAATCACCAACTTGTCCAATGCATACTACTTGCGTGACATTGAGTGGGTCAGCGGGAGACACCGCTTCCAAAGGGGACTCTTCGTCGAGGGCAACAATATTGTTGAGACACGCACGGCGGTGATATCTCTTTAACATATCGATGTGGAAATACTTATCTCCTCAGAAGGCTCGAATCTGGTAATCCACTGGTCCTTTTACCTCTTGAATGGAAAAGAGGCCCTTCCACTGATTCAGGAGTTTGTTACTATCCGTAGGAATTAGCAACAGCACCTCCTCGCCACGCTTAAAACTTCTTTCCTTCGCTTTAAAATCGAAATAAGTTCGATACTTTTCCAAATTTACCTCAGCATTTTGGTACGCGATGTAGTCACCTATCTCGAGGCGCTTCCGAAAGTCTAGGAGGTACGAATAGGATGATTGGATTTCGTTATCCAGAAGGGGATTGGTGAAAAGTTCCTTTAAAATAGCAAAGTGGCTTTGAAATTTACGGCCATACAGTAATTCGAAGGGGGTGAATCATTGGATCTTATGGGGAATTTCACGACACGCAAACAGTGCCACGGGTAAAAAGCGGTGCCATTCTCGGGGCTGATCTATGGTATTGGGTAGTGAACAGAGCTTTTACCATGAGGATCTTGCCGACACACTTCATAAGCTCGGAGGTAAATTGTCTTCCTCGATCCGACACTACCTCTTTCGGAATTCCTACCCAAGAAAAAATGGAAATGAGAGCTTCGGCGCACGAAAGTCTATCAATGCGCTTAAGGGAAACTGCTTCAATGAAATGGGTATCAAAGTCTACCAAAGTAAGAACGTAACTGTGACCTTCACTTGATGGGGGATGAATAAAGACAATAAAATCAATGGCCACACAAGAAAAAGATTCCGAGATGATCGGGATTTTTTGAAGGGGGGGCTGGCTTGTCTCGCCCTTTTGCTGATGTATTTTGGCAGGCATCACATAATTTGCAGTAATTTGCAATTTCTCTGTCCGCACCTGGCCAATAAAATACTTAAAAACCCTCTGAACGGTTTTATTATGACTAAAATGACCAGAGAATAAACGATCATGAGAAATCTGGAGGACTTGTTAGACGTGAGAGCGGGGAACACACAAGGAGTGTGTTTCAGGTTCGGTTCCGTCTGAACATTTACAATATAACAGCTCATCCTTGACAAGGTATGAGATGCTTTCCCCACTACGGGAAGACTCTTGCTCCTGAGTCATGGCTTTCTCATAAAGGGGGAGGAGAGTTGCGTATCCCTTCTGGACGTGGGAAAAATCCTTGTTACGGAGGGTCTCCATCTCCGGATCGACGGTGTTTTCTGAAGGAGCGCGTTCCTGGGAAGCCTTCACGGCCTAAGCACGGGTTATCACGGATTGTGCTACCGGGTTACTTGTAGCTGGGGGCTCTGACCAACCAATACGGAGCAAAACCTGATTGGGGTTGCTACCACTTCGTTCCAGTGAAATACTCACATTCGATGTGGTATTTTACAATAGGGAAACGATTCGCTCAGCCGAGGTAATCATGGACCACAGCGAACCTTTATTGATGAGGACCGACCAAGAGAATTAAATTATCGGATACCACAATGCATGTGCACCCAGTGACACCTATCTGGGTGGAAAGACGGCATCCGTTAACGGCTCTATTTTCAAATTTTAAACCACCGGGGAAACTCTTATAAAATAGAAAATTTACTTGGTGACCGGAGTTTTTGGTCGACGAGTGAGATGTAGCGGTATCCTGAAGAGATGTAGGGGGAGCAGGAGTGGCACTAACTTAGTGTACCTGATGGGAGGTCACGCTTCTGATTTTGGAATTTTGAGGACAGTTCGTGCGTATGTGACAGTCAATTCTGCACGTAAAACAAATTATCTGCCTTTTGGGGAATAATCACGCGGGGGATGGTAATTATGGGCTTAATGTCTCTTGGTTTCGAAGCTGGGAGGATCCTGGGTTTCGGGCGGCCTTGGACCTTCAGGGATTTATGGGTATTTCTTGGGGGGGGGCACGAAGGTATTAATCTTAAACTTAGGAGAAGACGTGATAGGGTCCTTATTAACTTTGGGATACAAGTTATGGCTGTTTGTGTAATTATTAGCCTCTTCTAGGCATCCCTTGAACGTAAAGCAGGGCTTGTCCTTAACGAAGCCACGGATTTCGTGGGTCAGGGAAGCTAAAATTGATTTATTAAGATGAAGTCCAGAAGGGACTCGTACTCTTGGGCGACTATACACGCATCTAACAAAAATCGGAGGTGTTTCTGGAGGGTCTAGCCAAAAGGGAAAAAGGTCTGACTGTGGCGGACCTTTTCATAACGGAAACGGGAACAATAGAAGTCCGGGGTCATATTCACGTCAGTTAAGAGTTTGGAATTGAGGGTAGAGGAGTCCACAGTTGAATCTGAGGGAAAGGAAATGAACATGTCCCTCAACTGAGAGTTTAGGAGGAGGAACAATTTGGCGACACCATCTACTTCGATGTCCCAATTGTTGACTTCGAATATCTTCTCTAAATGCGTAAGATATGAGCCAAAATCTTCTCCTGCTTGAAAGAAGGGTAATTTTACTGCTTGGGACTGTGGATTTTCGGTCCGAAATTAACTGAAATTGACTCCAATTGAGTACGGCTTAATTCCAGTTCATGCTGCCTTATTCTATCACGCTCTCCAATTTTTTATCAGTTCTTTTCTTTTCATGCTCGTTCTTCAGCTTCTCTTATATCTTGTTCCTTTGCTCTTCTCTCTTTTCTTTCATTTCTCTCTTCTTTCTGAATATAAGTTAATAATTCTCGGCCTGAAAGGCTTAAAGACTCTCCGTGACTGTTGAAACGGTTAAACAAAGAAGACATCTTGTTTGCTTACTTGGGGGAACGTCATACGCGAACGAGGCTATTGACGTAACGGAATTTCTCGGCAATATACGTGAAGCCTAACTCTTCCCCAAAATAAATATTCAAAAATTATCCCACTACTAAAACTCTTCCTACACGGTTAGTTAGGGTTTATCTTTCTAATCGGGCTGGGGATTAACTCAAATATTCCGCTAAATGTAATATTTGACAATACTAATAATGGGGGAGGTTTCAGTCTTACGGATCGGTGACTTCGAGGAAGTTCCTTCTTGCGATGATTCAAGTGGCGAACATTCCGATGAGGCAAGTGAGGCACGATCCGAATTAACCTTCCAATGAAGATAGCCAATCTTCAAAGATGACATTCGACGGGAAATGTAGGAATTCTCGTAATTCTACTGAAAGATGAAACTTTTTTAACTAAAATTTAATTAACAGACATTTTCATCGGTTCGAGTAAACGAAGGGAGACTGTTGCGCAAATTCAAAGGCTTACCAATCAGAGAAGCTACCATTCGACGATAAGGATGGCCTCGAACTACAGAATAGCCCGAGTATTTGTATGCCTGATTCTGAAATGAAAGGGAAGTTTGGAGAAAGGAGTCACAAGCTCCATACATCTTAATCTGGAGGCGGAGTCGATTAATCATTTAACAGCAAGGTGCGAGACACAGCGGCTCTTTCTGGCCGCGTCACCGAGGGGTGGGGCTGGGGACGATTACGCAAGATTGGCAAATATTTCCCCAATAGGCTAAGGAGTCGAATCTTCTTAAATGTTCCCGAACAGGAAATAACGTTTTCCATGGCGGGATACAATCGAAGGTGTTCTCCAAAAAGTGTGTTTGTGTGTGTGTGGGGGGGGGGGGGGGTAGTTCAGAAGTTGTTCTTTTACAAAATCACCAAGACTCGAAGTGATTAACTATCCAACCACGATAGTCACACGATATTTGAAAAAGACTAAACCTTTTTTTTTGCAAATTAAGAAACAAACAAGAAAAATCAACTTCAAGTTTAATAATAACGAAACAAAATTCAAAGAGTCCTTAACACTTTGAAAAAGTGAAACATAAATTTTGAGCAATAGACATAGTGCAAGAAGATAAATCACACTCAACAAAATAATTTAATGAAGAGAGATAAAAAGAATTTTCCAATATCTATTGTATGAGGGACAAAGTAATATTATAGATGATCAGCGGTAAAGAAAATCAAATTAAAAGAAGAAAATTAAAGTAATCTGATTTTATTGAATAATGAAAAATGAGAAAAGTAGCGTTAATTGGACAGTAAATTTGCATGTATCGTAATTTAATAACAAATAAAAAACGCCTTAAATTAATAAAAAAAGTAAAATATAGCAAACGAAACTGGAAGTTGTAGGAACTGCTCTCATATATTAGTGAATATTTTTCACGTTATTAAAATTCTTGAAAATGAGATCAAGATTTTCTTTTTCAAAACAACCAAAATTGTGTAATTTGTACTTTTGACCATTTTTTTTTTAATTTCGCCACTTGAAACTTACTTTTATTCATTCCTAAAACTGCAAAATAATTAGTATAGTCATTGTGACCCTTCGTTCTCAAGGCCCCGAGTTCTCATTTTATCAAATTTAGAACATTATTTGCGAGCATTTCTTTTAAAACCTTCAAGCGTTGGTTTTAGTTTTTTAATTATTTTTTCTCATATTTTTTCAAAATAATGAGATTACGAAAAACTTAATTCTTTTAATAAAATGAAGTAGTAAGCAATAAAAAGAATTGGAAACTTTTTACCGCTACAACTGTGAATGCCGAGAAACCAAAAAAATCCTTGTAACTCTTTCGAACTTGGAAAATCATCCAAGGACTGTAGAAAATGGAGTAAACATATGAATTTGAACGAAATTAATGTCGAATTTTCTATAATAAAGTTTTAGATACTATTTAATAAAAAAGTGCTACATGTTTATGTTTAGTAATGCTACAAAGAATAATTTTTCTTTTTTTCTATCCGATTATATAAGTATTGTTAATAATTCCCTTCAGTATTCTAAACTATGTTTCCCTATCTAAAGATTAGAATAGAAATGCTGTACTCTATGAGATTCATAAAGATTTTAGTGCAATTACATTGATAAATCCATTTAGAGAACTTCTGAGCAATATTTAGTGAATTAAAGAAGTTGCTGGAGGTAGTTTTCTCAATTTCCGTAGTGGGGAATTCAGTCTATAAGACGGACCAAATGAAGGTCCTCTAAATAATTTTATTCCGGAAAGTAGAAACTGTTGTCACCGAAAATCATGCTAAAAGTTCTTTTAAAGGCGCATAACAATTTTACATAAACCATACGAGTGTAGTACGCCAACTGAAAAGGACTCAAAATTGCTTTGGAGACCCTTTAGGCCCATATTTGGGAAGGTTTGTTACTGGTGATGAGAAGTGGATCATTTCTCATAACGTTAAGCACCGCCATTCATCGATCAGTAGAGGAAGCAGAATTTCTCAACAACAGAGAGAAGAAAAACATCCCCAAAAGATAATTGTGCGTGTATATTACGATATTCAAGAAATTGTGCATTACGAACTCTTAGAAAACAATCAAACATTTAATATTAATCTCTACTGCAATCAACTACGTCGTTTGAAAGAATTTTCGACTAACAGAATGAATAATGTCTGTCCTCACATAGCTTAAATGACTAAAGACCTCTTGGAACAGCTCGGTTGAGAAAAATGCTTCATCCTTCCTATTCTCCTGGCTTTGCTCCATCGGATGAATTAATTCTCACTTGATTAGGGGATTACAGAGCCATTTGGATGGTCTCGTGTTGACATCAATAGTAGACGTTGCAAACGAGTTGGTTTCATATTTTGTATCAAATCCCAAAAAACTTTACAAGCGTGGCATTTATAATCTTGTTGACTGATCGAATTAGTTTATAGAAAGCATTGGAGGTTATGTTTATGTTTAAATATTTCCATAGTCATAAGTTTTTTAATTTATACTATATACCCTAAAATCGAACATCACTTTGTTTCCAAGATTATATTTCTGTGAATTTTAGGGGAGAAAACATATTATTGTTAAATTATCAGCATCATGTTTCCAATTTGGGCTATTGGAAAGCTTAATAGCCAATTACGATGCGATAATAGAATTCTAAACATTGTTGAATCTATCAAAGGGGATAATGTCCAATGTTCTTATTAAACTCTAAGTCTAGGGACACGGTGACAACAGAGAAACATAAGTTACCGGTTTGCCATGTGCTAGGTAATTCCAATACTCACTTGATGTTTTTAGTTCTCAACTGTAGTTTACTTAAAACATTTTAAAATTACTAGGTAATTATGATGCAACCTGGTTCCTAGTTGCAATGTAAAAAGTGTCAGTTTTCCTTCATCCATTGTTTATAATTATAACTCATTTTGCTAATGCAGGTAAATATTAAATGCCTGATAGTTGTTGGAGGGAAGAATAGCCAGAATATTTTACGCGTCCATTGATCCAAGTATTCAGAGATACATAGTCATAATCTTGATCAAGTTTCTTTCTTTTTGACAAAATTTTAATTCACTCTGATTTATGTACTTCATACTTTCATTGTAATTTTTTCCCGATTTGGGATCCCATTCAGTAAAAATTTCAGCAATAAAAATGAATGGTAAATTAAAGGGCGAATTGCTGCGGAAAGCTTTAGAAAGAACTATTTTAAAACTATTAAACTTTGAGCAAGTAATAAAGTTTTCAATATAAACACACTACATGGTCAAAAGCAAAGCATATATTTTTAGTATTTCATTCACTAACAGATTCTGCAACAAACTGATCCTAAATCGCATTTTACGGTCGCTTTTGTAGGCAGTCTTTTTTTCCAGAATCACTTGTTTATTATTTTTAATTTGTGAGTCTTACCGTCTCCTGATTATTCTTATCTGATTCCATGATTTTGTCTAATCTTAATCAGTTCTTTTTTGCGTTTGTTATCACCGAGCTTGTAGTTTGTTTATTGAATTTCCTTACCACGCTCTCCTTTCTATAAAATAAAAAAAGCTGAGACCAACTTCTACCTATCTGATTGGCCAAGGATTCGACAAACTCAATTGAATGAAGGTTATATTTCTTTCAAATAAAGTAGCTTTATTAAAATACTCTTAAATTTTATCATGAATACAATAGAGTCTATTCAATGCCATGCAAGTTTTATGGAACAAACGTGTTGGGTCAAAGGTTGGGCATGTTTTGCATATGAAATAAGTGATAGAGAACTGACAAATGTGGTAGAGTTCATAGACACAGGTGTTTTTTCTCCCAAAATAGCAGCTTCAACAGAGTCAGGAGGTTGGGAGATAACTATTCTGTCAAAGAGTACCTACCTTATTCTAGGTTTGCTGCTATGTACTTTAATAGCATTTTCACTTCTCTTAACTAAGCATTTTGCAAAAAATATCTATTTAAAGGCCCTGTCAAAACCCCCTATTAAATTTCACTGTTAAATAAATGCAAAAATAATTGTCTCATGTAAAGGGTTATCATCAAAATTTTAGTAGATGAAAAAGGGAAAATAAAAGTCTCTCTCTAATGTGTCATTTAAGAGAATGAAAAAAATGTGTAAAAGAAAGATAAATGAAAAAGGTGTTGCTAGTAATCTGTTTCATGGTTCATTGCTAAATGTTTCTATGAACTTAGAGCAGGAAGTTCATTGTTTAATATTGGAATTAAGGACTTATTTTACACCGACTCAAACATTCTAAATGCTAATTCAACTTACGATTTACTTATAATTTTCATTGCATTAAATAATGAGAACAAGAATTGGTGAATATTATGTAGAATTGAGAATTTTACTTGTTCCACCTAAATAAAGAGTCCTAAACTTAGGGAGTAGCTCCCAAAAAGAGAGTCTTGACCATACGAAACAAATGCGCCAAATGAGATTTGGCGCATCCTTTCTCTAAATATGAGGAACTCAGAGGCGTAGCTCAAATCGATTGGCCGGAATGAGCCTTACCACATCGAATCCATCTAACACGCCCCATCCTGCACCACTCAAAGCAATGTAAATTCTTGTATATCGAACAAACCTTGGCTTCCTATAATTATGCAGACTGCGCTAGAAATGAGACCTAGTAGAAGCTGGTCACACAGCACTGCAAAGTAATCAGGAAGAAAAAATCAAACATACATAACTCTAATTTGCAGTACATGCACATTCCATAAACCTCTACACAACACCCTTCCAGCACTTCACCACTTCCTATTTTCGATATAAAACAATCATGCCTATGCCCTACCATTTCCTAATCTTACCTTGGTAACACCCATTATGATTTCCATCCCGTGCCACCCCTACACTCTCACGAGTCTTTACCACCTATTCTTCTCCATTCCAACAGCACTAAGCAAGCAACCGAACACACTACCGAAATGTACACTGAAACTTTTGAAATAAAACATAATAAATATAATTAACAAATATAAAACTTGCTTTCATCCATGAAAATAAACTTAAAACTTAGGCTCACATTGGAACAAAAGCAACGTTTCACGACATTAGGCTGCAAATAAAAAAGGACAATTAATCACATATTTTAGTGGTTTCATTCTGTTAAAAATAACTAGAGTAGCTCAGGCTTCAACCCACGCCTGTGACTAATGGAAATACAAACTATCTAGGCATGGATAAACAGAATATACTAAACAGCATCCAACCTGTACACCAATCGCGATACATCTTGCCTATCAAACTACGAAACAAAGCTGAACCACTCACCAAAGGAAAAATAAAACTCGTACTGTGTGACTTCCTTGCCACCCAACAAGGAAACTCTTTAACCCCTATTCCGTAGCCTCATACCCTGTTATTCTACTCTGTCTACCAAACCTATCCACCAAAAAAGCAGGAAACACACACTGTACTAGCCTCACATCTTTATAAAATTATAATACAAGTTGCCGTTCAGAACTCGATAACGTCACCAACCACATACATCTAAATTATATGCAACCGAGCTAACCCAACTTTTACACGAACGAAAAAATATACTACAAGTATACAATGCAACATATTTTAAAGATATAAACAAAATCTATATAAACACTTGTGGCCGATTATGGCTATCAAATATGGAAGATTCTGTGCAAAAATATACTCATTTCGAAAGATTAAATTTGGAGCCTCCAGTGGCACTAAATTGCTTGTCAGTAGAACCTTTTGCTTATAAGAATAACTTCTAGCCTAGATGAATTACTGAAGACGATTAGATGATTATATGGATGGTAGAAATTAATCTTATAAGATTTTATGTTTAACTCAGAACATAAGTAATTTAAATGTATGAAGAATATAGTCTAATATATATAACGCATAAAAGATAAAATTCAGTTCAGTTAATTTATTAGTTTATCTGCAGCAACGTTAATATAATTTAAAGTTATTAAAATTGAAATTTATGCATTACAGCTAAAGAAAATGTTAGTTAACGTAGTCTTTTATTTCCTGGAAGCTAAAAATCTATAGGGTTAGGAATTAGTATGGTTTGATTGAACAAGAAGTTGGGGAGAGTTAGGCTATGATGAATCAAGGAATTGACTGGTCAGTTTCGTACATAGATGTAGAAAAGCTAACACTGAACGTTAACAGAGATACCAGTTGGAGACGAAATATAAAGTTAGGCAAAAGTCTTCTTGTCGATTATGTAGAGGATGGAGTAAATTTTACTTATCAAGTAATCTGTAGTGATTGAAGGAATCTGTATCTTCACAAACTAGTTTTGTTCTTTTTAACTTAGTAAAGTCTGGCACTTACTATATTTGATGAAGAGTACTGGTTAGGCGTAAGCATGTTTCCTTTCGAGGCAAATCGGAAGATTTGAAATGCTATTATCTAGCGAGATGCAGAGAAGTATCAATTTTTTCTCATTCGTTCGTGCTAGGGAAAGTATCCTCAAGAAAAACTCTTTTGGTCGCATAATAATGACTGCATACGGCCTATAGATTATTCACATTTTGTCCCTACGTAAATCAATTCAAAACAGTTAAAAAAGGAAGTTTGGGGCAAAAAAAGGTTTGTATACTTTGCTTTATCCTTAATGGCTACCTTTTTCTTGTTAACTAGAGCCCTCTGTCTACGAGCCGTTGTTTGGAGGTGAGTAGGTTTAAATCGTTTTATTGCAACCTTGTGTTTTTTGCCCTTCTTCAGTATTTCATAATTCTTACTTGTACATTAGCTGATGACTAAATAAAGAACTATGTATGGTAGAGATAACAGTTCTTTGAGGCCATTTACTCAAACGAAGAAGAAAAAGGTATGGTGTTCCATGAACACGAAGTCACTTCTTTCCCTTTGGGCGGAGTTGGCCTCGGTCTTATCTGAGGCAGGGGTGGGGCTACAGATGCCGACAAAATCTGAAAGAAGATACTTCTTGAGGTTACTAGTGTTAGTTCCCAGGTCATATAGAACAAACTGTCGTACACAAAACTCGGTCAAAATGGCGCTAAGATATTCCTTCTAAGCATTTGTGAAGACAAGGAGGACCATGGAGAGTGCTTCCACCTAGCGGAATGGGGCTTATGTCTCTCAGATTCTACGTCAGGCTTCTGTGATACCGCTCGTTTAATTCGTTAATATCTGCGTACAACTCGATCGTTCTAAATGGTGAGGGTAAGGATCCAAGTGGATTGAATCGTAGATAGCTTTGATAGCTCTTCTTTATATATGATAAAATTTGCTGTTCCCACTGGCCGGAAAAATGTCTCACAGCGAAAAATACAACCCAGGGCTGTGGTTGCAATTGGCTTTAGCAGGTTAGAGGAGAATTCTATGACAATCATTGCTCTTTGGCTTTTTTGCTGCAACACACCAACCGCGCAATAGTGCTATGCTTTTGGTGTAAGGGTAAGTTCGTCTGAAGCTTCCATATGTAGTAAACGCGTGTGGGCAGCTCAAATGATTGCAACATCAATGAAATACTTGACTGCTTTCTTTGTCCACGTGAGTGCCAAGTTCCTCTGTGTTTCCACAATGAGGAACTCATTAAAAATTTAAAAGTTGCTAAAAGTGTAAGATTAAACTTCTCTAGAAGTGCCCATCCAGAGGAATTCGTTCAGTTGGCTGGATTCACGGAAATATGCTAGCTTCGTTATTAATTTGGTTTATCGCTGTTTTGAGAAATAACACCCTTGATCTTCTGATGTCCAAAAAGGTTAAATCATTGAAGCACCAAAAGTATATTTTGCAGTGCCAATTTGAAACTCTAGGAAATGTAGACGCTTAAAGAGTGTTCTTAGGTGGGAGATAGGGTTCTGGTAATTCGAAATAGCGACCAAAATATCGTCCATTAAAAAGACAAAGAAGTTGAAATGTAGCAAGAAAGATTTCATCAAACGTTGGAGATTTTGATCTGTCCATTAGATGTTTAGGCATTCTGCCCCATTAAAAAAAAATACTCTAAGATATAGTGAAAGTTTGGTTAATTGAATGTTAATCTACTTTGATTTGCTCATGTGGCTTGACTATGTTAACGCTGGAGGAAAATAATTTGAAAAATCCATTACGTTTGGCATGAGGTAACGGTCGATAATGTATCTATGTATATTGCGGTTACTAAATTTGCTGCATGGTCTCCTTCACCACTAGATAGAAGTCCATGTATTAGGGCGAATATTGTAATTTGCTGATGTGGCTTTACCAGGATAATGCTGGAGAATAATTATTTCATCTCAGCATCACAAATTCCTTTTTTTTCTGCAGCAAACCTCTAAAGAATCATTTGTCGTCCGCTGAAATCGGTTGGAGCATCGTGTGTTGCTATTTTGTTTGAGATTGCATGTTTAATAGGCTCATCTACTTGGAGTTTAAAATTCTGTATGCCCTTCGCCTAGATCACATCGCTCGAATTTTACCCATACGCAATAACTGCTGCCCAAGAGTCCAGAAGAAAACGGGTAATAATAATGGTTAAAAAACTTTCAAGAGGGCCTTCTTTATATGCCCTTCCACACACACGTGAGCGGCACTAATCAAAGGGGCGTGTTTAGTTTCCTCGAAATAAATAGCAGAAAAAAACTTGCGAACATTATTTTTAAAACTGTTGCAGTACCAGTAGTTATATTTACATCCCCATCTAGAGAGAATACCATAAACAACTGCTGAATGATCATCGACAAGCTAGTGCACCTAGGATGAAAAGAATTCAAATTTCTTCAAGAGTGATTCTAAAAGTCACGCCTTAGAGAGTTGATCTGACATGGTGGTAAGAAAAGGTTCTGTGAGGTACCCCTAAAGAAGAAAACTCGAGGCGGGTAACGGCTATTTTTTGCAACTTGCCTAAAGAAAATCACTCCAAAAGGAGCTCCCATAAGAGAACTTCGTTGGTATTAGCACTTGTAATTCATATAGGAACCTCTCTACACTCAGGAATTTCTTGGTTCTCCAATCGGCAAACCACAACTATATAAAGATCTGTAGTAGACATTTGAAACTATGCTTTAGCTTGGCGTTAGATCAACACCAGATTAAGACTCTCGTATCAACCGATCCCTGGAGGTTATAAAAACTCATCGCGTAGGAACGTAGCGCGAGAACTGTTTAAGAAATTAGATGCGTAAACATAATTATCTACTCTGCTCTTAGCTTTATTTTTCTCAAAGCCTGCTTTTTCTGTTATGCCCATAACTCACTATTGTTCCATTATAAAAAAGATTCCCTAGAACTATGATAAATTAGAATCCTCGTCGGTTATTTTGGGGTTCGCGGGAAAACGCAGTGTCTTCTGTGCTGTACGTAAATTTAATTTTTATTCCAAGCATCTGGAGAAAAAGGTATTTTTTGGCAAAAGATATCAATTTACTACGGATCTTTATACATCAAAAGGAGCGATTTCTGACACAAATTTCCTCGCTGCTGCGCACTAAATATCGTGGAGGTAAGATGCTAAACTGCATGTGAGTATAACTTATGTATTTAATTTCTTTGATTAAAATAAGGCTTAGAAGCATTTTTTATGACTTTTAATGTATACCCTGGATGGTTATAAGAAATGAGTTAGGAGTTTGTGATTTACTACATAAACTAATTCATCGTATTTCTGCTGACAAATGAACCTATTTTAATTTAATGAATATATTAGCTTAATTTTATACAGGTTTCGAACGACTAAAGGGAATTAAAAACGTCTTTGAATTCGCTGAAGACATGAGAAAGTAATAACTTGCAAGCAACTTGAGAAGTAGGCCTTGATTGGAGAATTACATTTAATAAATAGCTACTCTTCGATAAACCAAGAAATTAAGTGGTGAGCTGCACAATTAGAGCATGTAATGCAGACGACCATTAACAATGATACGAGCGGGAGGAGATAGATCTCTTAACCTAAGTAAACTATGTACTTGCTATAAATTGGAAACAGCGGTGGGGTGAATGAATGACTTATTCTCGAGACAATATGGTTTTATTTCTTTTCAAATTGGAAATGGCCTAAATATTGTTTATTTGTAACGAAGTTTGTTTCAAAAGTAAGTATACTCCCGGCAGAAAGGGAAAGGAGATATAGCAGCGCTTCTCAGGAGATGGACAGAGAAAGGCAAGTTCACGCTATATCTTGCTACAGAAATACAAATAAGCTCAACCGCAATTTCCCGTGTACATGGGTGCAAGACGTGTGATTAAACCGAAGGCTCCACCCAACACATTTTCCGGAAAAACAAGAAAGATTTCCTACAGGAAACTGAATACAATGAAACCTTATCTCCAGTGAAATCACACATCTCACAAAACACACTGCTCTCCTCAGAAAAACTTTCTGAAAAATAACAATGACCTTATTATAAAACTTCAGTAAAAATTTAAGTACTGATTCATAAATAAAAACGACACAAACATGCATTCCTGAACTCCTAAAACTACAAACCAAACAAGAAATACAGTGAAAAATATCAGTATACTTCGTAAAGTTAACAAATACGGAGAATTCAGCTCACGAAGCCATGCAATTTAACACATTCTCAACTTCAGCAAACTATATTATACCTTGTTGAACAAGATTAAGCAAAGATAGTAGCAAATCACCTGCTCTCTCAAACAGTGTCAAATAAAATAAGTGCACTCACAATACTTTAGAACGACAGACCTATATATTCCACTATATACTAAGGCTAGGTGAGAATAAATTGTGATATGAAAAAACGCAGAGTACAAAAGATATATTAATAGCCTTTGGCATACAAACAACAAGTAAAAAGATACCAAATAACCTCTCGTGGGTTAGCGGAGATTATAGTTTTTATTTTTTTTATGATTAATAAAGTGGGTCGTACGTTTGTATTTCTAGTGATCACTTCAGGATTGATCTCTAAGAGCGCTTTTCTTATTTTTATTCTATTGAATGAATATAAAGGGGAGTTATCTCTTTAATATACTAAATACTGCCAACGCAACTCGTTAAAGGATAGTTTAAACACTTCAAGCAAAATAGACTTTTACTGTACATTAATCAACTCAAATAAAATTAATATATACACGTAAAAAATACAAATTAAAAATGGTTCTTAAGTCCCGTTACCTACACTCGGTTTCTGGTTACTTTAGGGGAGAACAATTTACTTTAAAAAAAATTCGTCTTTAAGATAAACAAATAATCTAAGTCAAACAACGGGGAGATGAAAATAGAATTGATTACTCACATAAGGTAGTGGGGTTTACCCAGAGAATCTAAACGAAATACCTTCAATCGAATCTTGTCATGAGAGAAGTCATGACAAAATACCGATTGAAGAGGCGATGCGTCTGGCGTTTTTGACCTTGAAAAGGTTTTCTCAGATGAGGCTTGAAGATGGCTGTATGATTTTCTAGCAATTTGGTTTCGCTTGTAGAGCTTCTCTTTTGGGTGAGGAATTTATCTAGTTTGGGGTGTGTAAAACTCACATAGGGTAAGATCACTTGACGATCTTTGGTAATCGAACTGTGCCAACGGTACTTGGAGGTAAGATCACTTGAAGATCTTTGTTAATCGAACTGTGCCGACGGTACTTGGAGGTAAGATCACTTAGCAATCTTTGTGGTAATCGAACTGTGCTAATTATACTTGGCGCAATCTGGTATTGCCCAAGAAAATGAAAGTCCTTCTTAACTTGCTGGGGGAATTCTATCGCGGCAAGTTCTTATCGATATCGTGACGAAACGAGAATTATCTTCTTTTCCTCCTGAGGAACGGTTATATACTAGAATTACTGCCGTTGGGTAATGGGAAGAGGAGGGGGGTAGCATAGGGAGACCCGAGGGTGCCATGGCTTTTGGGCGTCTGTTATTTCTCTTCCTAGCCATTTTCAACGTAGGGAAACTGGATCTCATGTTAAATCGACAGAAGTGGGTATCAATTCCGCCGTGCTTGGCGTCGTGTCGCTTTAAGAGAGCGTAATACGAGATCTAAGGTTTAAATTTTTGACTGGTTTATTTATAAATACACCCTCTGAGGGTAGGCCTTTTGAGCTGAAGTTAGGAGTAAGCGTCTCCTAAATTTACCATTTTTATCGTACTTGTATGTTACCGGAGACTGAGTAGAGTGGCTTAGAGAAATCCAGGTAGGTTTTGTTTTTCTTTCATTAATTTTCTTCGCCATTAGAAAGACCTCGATATATATATATATATATATATACTCGCAACTTCTTAATTCCCTCGGATAACTCGTATATCTATACATAACCTATTTATTAAAGGTGAGATTTCTTTGCATGCATTGACGAGGATCAGATAGAGAATTTGTTAAAAAATCAGAATTGCTATGGTTGAAATGATCATTGAGAATATTTTTAACTACCTTGCAGAAAGGAAAATTAATCAACCTAACTCTGAAAGTCCGCAAAACGGTACCCTTAAAAGATATAAATATTTCCAGGTATCCGTGTGCAAAAAACTTTGGGAAAAAAATTTCAAGATTGAGATCGAAATATTATTAAGGGTGAAAATATTTTCTAAAATATATTTTTTTTGAAGCCCCTCCCCCCCCCAAATATTCAAGTATCAGGTTGAAAGAAGATTTGAACGTTAAAAAAAAGTTTTGAGGAAATTCCCCATGTAATTTAACGACGGAAAATAAAGAATTTATACCATAATCCACTGAATGTTTTTTACGAGATAATATTTAAAAATTAGAACTGATATTTTTTTAATGAGAATTTAAAGGAATGAAAATGAATTATTAACATAATATTCTACCTTTTAATTGCGTGGGTATAGTGCTTAATATAAATGAGAAATTGTTTAGGCATTTGGGGTCTAACGAAAATCACAAATGAATCGTATTTAAACCAGCTGTAGAATGAAACTTGAATAACCGTTTATTGAAGATATATTTAATGGTCCGGTATAAAAGAGGACGACTGGAACGAGGGAAATTAAAAGAAATAAACGAACTGACTTTTTGAAAGATATCAATGGCCTCTTCGACAATCATATACATGACCTAATCTAGAATGGTATCAAGATCCTCATGCAGAATAAGATCAAGACTCTCATCGAGAATGGTATCAAGAATTTTATTATCGAATTGCATATTAGTCAAGAGAAACGAGAAAAGATAACAGAAGAATACCATTGCCTGTGATGTAAGGAATTCTGTTAATTCCACAACAAAAGCAAAACTGTAGGTATTACTGCAATAGTATACTGTAAAAGGTGTAAGTGTTTTGATTAGTTATGAGGAAAGTTTTTAAACTAAAAGATTTAACGTAGGACAGACGATGAACATATATTTTGCATAGTATGTGGTTGAGCCTAGATTGCTACATATGCATTTCACTCAAATATATTTGTATATATGCTGTTGTTACTTGCGGCGAAGCACCAGTTCTAGGCGTCGCTTTTTTTCAAGAGGATTAAAGTTCAATTTTACCCATTTAGAGGCATGAAATTACCCTTATGACCATGAGACACAGGGTTATTTACCCTGGAGATTTCAAATCTACGATCTAGTGGCAAAAGCCTCATTTACCTTTTCAAAGGCACTTGTAAGTGATTTCAACCATAGGAAACTATGAATACAACAAATAACCATTTATCAACTTATCACAAAAGGCGTAGTTCTGAGAGACACTGCCTCAGAACTTACGTGGCTGCCTGATTTATTAGTTTATTTGTCTTCACTGTGATCGAAGCTCATAGATAGACAACACTGTTCGTTCCTGGAGGCCAGGGTGTGTTCTCACCTGGATATTAGTAATAGAATTGGGAAACATTTGGACCATAAAGAAATATTACTCATAAGATCTCACATCGTACAATATAAAACTGATGTTACTCATGAAAATTTTAAAATCCTTGAACATTGCAATAATGAAATATCCTTCATTATTGCAATAACGACACAAATGCGGTTTAACTCCTCCTAACTTAAGCACTCCCCCATCCACCGCGCTTACTTCCTATCCCCTCTCCCTTAACTTATTCATTTGAGTTTTCATCACGGCTCGACCCGGTAAGTTACATGTTCCGTCCCCTTTCTCTTGTTAGTCTTCCCCATTTAAATGATGTTTTGTCTATTTGATTTGAATCGTACTTTATACCAATAATTAATATGTTAGAATTTAAATATTTCTTCATTTATTTTTGTCAGACCTGGTGATAGGCTTGGAAACTGAAACGTTGTCATTAAAGAATTAGTTTAATGGAAACTACTTTCTTTTGGGTCCTTGGATTTATTCTCAAGATTAAATTATATCTAGCCTGATAAATTACTTCCAATAAATATATATATATATATATATGGATATGAGAAAGTCACAAAGTGGCGCGTAAGTGGGGCAATAAATGCCAAAAAGTCCCACAGGAAAATGAAAGGTGGATTCCAAATATTTTCGTTTCGAACTTGTTCAGTTCATTCTCAAAGAATAAAGAATAACTTTACAAAAGGTGGTATATATAATAGATTGCAAAGCAGGGCCCCACCCATGTAGAGCGAAAGGACACAAAAAAGAAAATTAATATGAAAAAACGGGGTTAAATACCGGATACAAAGGGTAAAGACTAACAGATAAGATCTCTTTCGGAAGTTCCAAGTGTGATAAAAGAATGTAGAGATATAAGGTATACAGCTATGAGTAGATGCACATGCAATTATAAATACATTGAAATAAACAAAAAATATAACAGATTTAGTAAATCAAAGGGCTAAGATTTAAAATGGACAATTTCTCTACAAATAAGCCTTTTAATTAGAAGATCCAGTTTATAGAGACCGAGGAAGATATTGATATTAAGCGATGATTTAATGAATGAGCATTTGACAATTGTAATATTTATTTTAACATAGTCATCAGATTGGGAAATAAATTTAGCCGAATTCCAATTGATAGGCAGACCATTTTCAGATAAATGAACAAAGAAAGCACTATTACATTCACCTCTTCTAATATTGTATTAATGTTGATTCAAACGTACACTTGATGATTTTCCGGTTTACCAAAAGTATTGCTTAGGGCAAACAGCACACTCGACAGACTAACCCTATAATTTTGTTATTATTTTGAATAAACATTTTGTACATAGTAGACTGATTAAAGAGGCGGGGGAGCAAGGAAATGTAATCAGAAAACGGAAAAACAAGGGAGTTCTTAAAATTGTATATATATATATATATATATATTAATATATATATATATATATATATATATATATATATATATATATATATGAGGTTAAGAAGACAATTATCTAGCTAACCTAGCTCTTCTTCAAAGCCTTCGAAATGAGCTCTACTTACAGCTAAGTTAGCTGGAAAATTGCCTTCTTAACCGCATAATTATGAATGCGCAATTTTCCCTAATTCTCGATTTTATATATATATATATATATATATATATACTTCACATTTCACATTTCACATACTTCACATTTGTAACTACATAAGTGGCACGGAATGGATCTTGAACTCTTCTTTTCCAAAAGGTATCTTAAAATTGCAGACAAACTGCAAAACTTTTACCAAAAGTTTAAATAATAAAATAATCTAAGGTATATTAAAACAGAATTATATACGAGAGGCGGTCAATAAGTTTTGCAATTCGGATATAAGGAAACGAGATATGAGGAAAAGTTTTTTATTTCTTTTAAATATAACTACTTTCGACTTCAATGCAATTGCGCCACTTGTCCCTGAGGCTTTGAATTCCCGACAACAAGAAATCTCCTGACTGCTGTTCAATCCACTCCTGGACGGTGAGCTGGACTTCTTTATCGCCCCAAAACCGGCGTTTACATAGTGCAGCTTTAACCTCGGGGAATAAAAAGTAGTCGCTAGGAGCCAGATCTGGACTGTAAGGGGCATGGTTGAGCCCCTCGAATCAGCATGCGCGCAGGGCAGCTTGTGCAACTCTGGCCTTGTGGACAAGGGCATTGTCGTGAAGGAGCAGGACAGCGCGTGTCAACTTGCCACATTGTCCTCGTTAGTCACGTCTGACGGGCGTCCTGGACAGGGGGCATCTTAAAGGGAGTCACGACCATGGCTGAACTACCTATTCCAGCGAGCAATGGTTGCATAGGAAGGGCTGGTGTCGGTGTACACTGCAACCATGCGTTCATGGATCTCTTTTGCATTCTTACCTTCCTTGGTCAAAAATTGGATCACTGTGTGGTGCTCAACCTTGTCCATTTTTAAAAAATTGTGACTGACGATCTGCGATCAGCTACTGCTTCTTAAATAGACGAGGTAGAAGCGTGCGGCTGCAGGTCCTGACTTCCCCCACCTCTGTTTTGCCCTACCGATTCGCAAAACTTATTGACCACCCCTCGTAAATTACATGTAAAACAACAATGCTTTACTCTTCCTTATATACCTGAATTTACTTCCATAAGACCAGATAGTCTGTACCTATTGATTGTTTATTTGTACTATTTTTGTGATCTTTGCTCGCCTAAAGTCGCTTATTCTGTTGACCTAAGGTATCCATGGCTTCTTTCTCGCCTCGTCTAATTTTAATCATTGATCTTTAAGTCTTTCACTTACTGTTTTAGGTGATATTTTTTAACTTGAAGCTACATTGGATGACCAGGTACGTAAAGATTTCAATTTCCTGGGATATCGTAGTAAACGTGTATGATAGATATCTGCTCTTTGCCTATTGGATACAAAGTTTTTGGTCTCATAATAGTATTATATAGTGGTGTGGACAGGACATCTTGAGAATTTTATTGTTTTAATTTGGTTTCTATAATTTTTTATACTTTATTAAAATTGTTAGAATGGTAAATCATTTGGTCACGAGAGAAATTTTTTACATGGGTGGCGTTTTACCACTATTTAAAGTATTTGGTGCATTGCATGCTATGCAAACATCTACCCTCTTTCCAGATATGCGCTCTTCGTCTCTCTTAGGTTGAATAAGTGTCAGGCCTTGGTTCTTCATGGGGTCAAATATACACCTGTATATTTGTTTTGTTATTTGCCCGTTGAAGCACGGAATGGTTTTCTAATAGTAAAAGGGTATTGGAAAAATGTCAGGCTGGTATGCACAATCCTTTTTAATCCTTTAAGCAAGGAGGACAACGGAAGGGCTAAAAGATTTTTAGATCTAGTGTTTGTTTGATGAGGCAAAGGAATTTTGACTTAGCTTTAGATGAGCTTTGACGAATAAGATATATTGGATATTTCAATTTGATAAACATTACAGGTTCTATATTTTATTTTATCGAGCAAAATTTAATGGTCACAAATTCGAAAAACTCCTAAAATCTAGGATTATGCGATAGATTTTTTATTTAAAAATCATTAATTCTTTAGATTTCTATATGAAAAAAACTATTTGGAATTTTATGGTGGTATGGAGGTTGTTAAGCTGGATGATCTTTGTTAAAAAATAGTCTAAGTGGTTTAATTGACATTAAAATTAGGTTTGGTAGAAATGAGTAAGTGAGTTTCAAATTATTCCATAACAAAGTTACACAGAATAGGGGATATGTGTTTATTTATTTGTGTGTATATGCATCTCCTATTTCATCTATTAATATAAAACTGCAGCTATCTTGAATTATTATTACTTTGTATGGTTCCTTTACTTTTGTTATGAATTTAATTTCCCCTGTCATTTATTTTTTAACACTTCATCGATAACACTGGTCTGCGTCAAAAATGTACCTTAGGTTTTCTATAGTGTTTCTTAATAAAATTGACCTCCTAAATCCGAATCTGTCATCCGTTTTTCTCTATCACCTCCAGTTTTTGCGATACAGTGGGTGATAATAATTTTATAGTTTATACATCTCCTATATTACATCAAATTTCAATAGTTTTTGCACTGCTCTATTCGCAGTAAATTTTGTATACATTTTAAGAAATTATGCAAATAGGTTTATATTTTGCAGGTTAAAAATTGCTTAGCATTATAATAATAAGAATAATAATAATAGTGGTAGAGGTAAAAATGAACAGAAAATGTAAGAATAGCTCCGACAGATTTTGCTATGTTTGCGGCAAAGTGACTTATCCCGAGCAGCAAAGTACAATCCCTCCTGTAATTAAACTGTGTATGATGCATATTTTGGAATACGGCTAAGAGATCAACATAAAAGTTTTCCACCACATATCTGCTCCAAGGGATGCTACATAAGTTTAAGACGCTGGAGTCAGGGCGAACAGAAGTCCCTCTCTTTTGGTGTTCCCATGGTGTAGAGAGATGGCAAGGACCACACTACGGACTGCTATTTTTGCATGACAAATCTTAAAGGTGAGCATTGTATCAAGTATTTAAGCTTTCTGTATTATACTGGCTCCTGAAAATTTCATTATTATGCAAAGACTCAGCATAAAATTAAAAACTAACATAGTTTACTTCAGCATGAACATATCCTTTACTAAACATTTATGTACTATCTGCAACTCCAAATCAATTCCTTCATGTAATATGCAATTATATTTTCCACAGGTATAAATAAGAAGAATAAACATAGTGTGGCAAATCCGGATGTTCCTTCTGCCATCAAACCCCTGCCTCATGGCCCAGGAATTCCTATACCTTCTCCCCCTGAACATATAGAGGTACATGAAGAGATTAATATGGAAGTTGACCAAGATTATGACACATCTGAGTCTTATCAGGTTTCCACACATGATATGGTCGCAAGACCATTCACTCAAGTTCAGTTAAATGACCTGACCAGGGATCTGGGGGTTTCAAAGGCGAATACACAACTTCTTGGCTCTCAACTTCGTGAAAGTAATCTTCTTGCTTTAGAAACAACATTTAGGGGGGTAAAAAAATAGAGAACAAGAGTTTCGAAGCTATTTTTTACAGCATTCTTTCAGCTCTTTAGTATACTGCGCCAATATTAAAGGACTTGTTGAGGCCCTTGGAATTCCCTACAACCCATTAGAATGGAGACTGTTCATAGATTCCTCCAGTAGAAGTTTAAAAGCTGTGTTACTGAATATTGGTAACAAGATATCTTCCGTTCCTATAGGCCATTCAATCCAACTTACTGAAAGTTATGAAAATATGAAAAAAATGCTGGATGCAATAAATTACTCTAGCTATAAGTGGCGGATATGTGGTGACTTAAAGGTATGATCATTTTACACTTGGCATTTATAAGCTTTTTGATATTGACCTTTTCATTTTTAATTGTTAATACTTGTACACACTTTTTGGTCAACTTACATTTTACAAGAATGCAAATCTGGAAATCATGAGTCATTTTTCAGTTATATATTTTGTTGAAGTGTGTCTCTATAGGTTAATGCATCCTATTGGGTTAATGGGGAGCTTATCTTAATTGTGAAGGTATACAACACAACTCAATAAACTCAAAATAAGATGTACATATATCCAATTAGTTCCAATACGATGATTTAATGCATCGGCATACAGGATTTTTCAGTACATATTCATATTCTTATTGTTTTAAGAAATATTACTTTGAATTTGTTTTTAGAAATATTACACTGAATTTACATACCGTGCTAAATTTTTTTCAGGTAGTGTCTCTTACGCTTGGGACGCAAACAGACTACACGAAGCATCCCTGTTTCCTATGTTTATGGGACAGTCGTGCAGATAGTATGCACTATGAGAAGAAGGTTTGGCTTCCACGAGAAGCATTTAGAATTAGATCAAACAATGTGATAGCTGAACCTTTAGTGCCTCCTCAAAAAATACTCCTCCCTCCACTGCATATAAAGCTTGGCATAATGAAAAATTATGTCAAAACCCTTAATAAAGTAGGCCAAGCTTTCAAATTTCTTCTTCAAAAATTTCCACAAATCAGTGACGCTAAGCTCCATGGGGGAATTTTTGATGGACTTCAAATCAGGAACTTGATCAGCAATTTGATGCATCAATGAAGGACATAGAAAAAGATGCCTGGAAAGCTTTCAAAGCTCTAGTTAACAATTTTTTAGGCAATAAAAGAAGCCTAGAAGAATATGTTGCCCTGGTCAATCAGTTCTTAACAAGTCTTAAACATTTGGGAGCTCGAATGTCTATAAAGATACACTTTTTACAGTCCCATCTCATTATTTTCCCGACAACTGCGGGGATTACAGTAAAGAACAGGGGCACATATTCCACTAGGACATAAAAACAATGGAATCCAGGTGCCAGTGTAAATGGAACGGAAACATGCTTGCTGACTACTGCTGGTGTTTGAAGCGTGATGCACCAGATGACAGGCACAAACGAAAATCATCAAGGGCGTCTGTTCTTCGAAATTATAATTATTTTCTTTATTATGTTGCATTCTTTTATTTTTTGTTTATTAAAAGAATTATAGTTTATATACGTGTATTCCTGTTTATATGATATAACAGTAATAATGCATTATTAGATAGAGAAAGTTTTTTTTTTAAAATTCAGAAAAAATGAGGTAATCTCAATGAAAATGGTGTATGCTGTACTGAGAAAATCTGACCTGATTGAATAAATATACATTCATTTTTGAGCTGAGGAGGTTGGATTCATTAAGAAACCACAAAGAAATTCTGGGGAACATAAATATTTTTTCAAACGCAGGCCTGTGTAATCATTTGGTTGAATATCACTGCCTTTTGCTTATTGTGCTGATTCTGTGACCTCCATTCTTTTATCAATATAATTCTTTTCTCTGTTAGTCGTAATTCGCAGATCAAATAAACGAAAGTGCGCGGAATCTCGCTTGCTATCTTTAATTTCCCTCGTTATATAATACATATTGCATAAAATATTAAATTTTATTATAAATTTGAGTAAGGGTGTATATATGTGTTTAGAGGAAAAAAGGGTGTCTGGTAGATAGACGGAAATCAAATTGGTCAAAAACGAAATTAGTATGAGAGATTTGCGAAGGGATGCAAATGGATGCAAAGTGCTTGGTGATCAGGAAGCTCTCCTACAGGCGAGACAGCAATCTTTGGTTGAGGAGCTTCTCGAACAGCTTCCTGCCAAATTCCAGGAGCAAAATTGACAGGTAGGTAACTCTGAAAGTTGGATCCTTTCCAGGCTTCGTAAAGAAAATCATTTTTGCCGTTTTGTAAGTAACTGGAAAGTATCTTGTGTTAAGACAGGAGTTAAAAATTCTTCGGATTCATTCATTTCTGTTAGCTGGCGCCTTTTCAACGTTTAGTTTTGTAAGCACCGATTGTTCTGGGGCTTTCTGATAGAATAAGGAGAACCACCCGAGTCGTTCTTCTTCGGAAATATCGGCGTCTCCGTTGCGCTGTCTATCCACCTGGTGTTGGGTGTACGTTATATGAATTCGGTTATGAAGCTCTTGTATGATATTGCTTCTCCAGTTATACTGAAGATTTTTCCTCAATAACTTCGGAATATTGCTTCGATCTTTTTTTCGTCTTTCTCAATGTTTCCATTTTTTTGAATATTTCTAGCTTCTTCCTTTTCCCAGTCGATCCTTTGAGACGCATAATTTAGTTTCAAAAATCTTTGGGCATTGCATCATGATTGAGCTTTTTGATCGCATTGTCCCATTGTCTCCATTGTTGTTCAAGGATCAAATAGTTGAGCTCTTTCTTTAACTCTTTACTTCGTTGTATTGATGTTGATTTCATACAGTAATTTCAGTCCTCGGTATAAACCATTCATGTTGAGATGGACTTATACTAGGACTTAGAGGTACAAGCTCTATCCGCGTAAATAAGATGGTGGTTAAGGTCTTCGAGTGCCTAGTCGATCTCTTCGATAATCGCCTCATTCTAGATTGGCGGTTAGTAGGACTCGAGGAGACGTGTATACCGTGCCCAGTGTGCTATTTTGTATGTTTTTTTAATTACAGCTGGGACTTGTATCGGGTTCTATTGATCGTAGGTAGGATTTCTATATGATCACTACATGATACTTGGACTGGTTCCATGTAGTAATTGAACGATAGCTGACGTTTGATCAGACATATGTCTGGTTTGGTGGCAGACCTTCCTCTAGGAACGGTGTGGAAGTTGGGGCTATTCGCTAAACGTTATTTTTGTCCAACAAAGTATCCAGTATCCTTCCAAACCCATTATAGGCTCTCTAGCCGGACTCCTGATATCAGGCATTCAGATGCCCTATTCGTATCGTAGTGTTTTTCTGCCAAAAAGGCCAGTGAGAGTCTGAAGGAGTAAAAAGTCTCTCCTTGGCGGTCGTTATCCGGCGGCAATCACCACTTTTCCATTATCAAGCGCGACCTCAAATTCGATATAAGATTCTTCAAGATTTCTTACTTGCTTGTATGTAATTCTTTTTTAATAGCAATAGCGGCGCCATTGTAACGCTCTTGCGAGTAATTTGTAATCATCACCACGTAATTCTACATCTTCATTTTCGAATTACGTGTGTCGATCCTGTGTTCCGAAATTAAGATGACATCTGCATTAATTTCCCTAAATACGTTTCCGTAAAGAGTTCTTGTCCTCCAGGGGTTGTTGTTTATTTCCAAAAACTTTAGTGCATTTTTTGCATGACGTAGTGTTAATTACCGGTGTTTCTTCTTCTTATTCTTCTTTTTCATTTTAGCCTGGGTAACTGCTTGCACATGTACACGATTTTGACTGTTAGGATGCGGCTTGGAGATTTTGATTTATTCTTCGTCCTGTTACGATTACATAGGACCTCGTCATTATAAGAAGAGGTATTACATTATTCTCCTTTATTTCTTCCTCGGATTATTTCCGAGAATGTGATATGTCGTTCATGTTAAGACCAGCTTTCCTGAGCTCATCATTCTGAATAACCGAAGCTTTGAAGGCCTTTGAGCATCCTGGCTTTGCGTCAATGAGGATTGATAGGAGGCCATTTTCCTTTATAAGCGAATTAAGTCCTTCATTGAGACAGCCAAGTTGAACGTGGTTTTCTAAGTTGGCACGAGTAATACATATTAAAATGCCAGCGCTGGGGTCATTTGTGATGCGTGCATCTGGGGGGGATGCCTCCGTTTGTTGCATCTCTTCGCTCTTCCTTGTAGAGCTCGAGTATGTACTTTGTTTCGCCCATTTTCTTCTTCTTTTTTCTTAATTATTCATTTTCTCTTTGGATAGTTCACGGCCATGGTTCTATGTCGCCATTATTCTTTATCGGGGCATGCCGCAGTAGTCTGGTATGGTGCTCCAGCTTGTAGCATACAAAGTACATTTGTATGATGTGGAACCGCTCTCGTTCGATATTTTCTCTTGCTATCCTCATACTGAATACCAAGAGTCCTGTTGTTGCCTTTAAACACGTGTGCGTTCGCGAAATTTAGTCACTTCGTAATCTTTTGCCTAGGGATTTGGGTTTTCAATTTCCGTCTTTATCTCTCCTGCCGTGTCTTTTCTAACCCATATTTCCACTTTCCAGCAGATAACGCTTCTGTTAGCTGCCTCCTGCGGGGGTTATGCGATTCAATCTCGCAAGACATATAGTTTGTGTACACATGTCTATCATCAGTCAGGTTAAATTATAATTGTCATATATTTGCGCGTTTTCTGTATTTTGAACGCAAAACCTCTTTATTTTTGTTTCGAGTAACTTAAAGAGAAAATCCAGAGAATAAAAATAAATGGACAATAACCTACCTGTATTATATATGTTTTACTATCATATTTTCCCTATATTGACTGTTGACTTATTCTATTAGTATTAATGACCAACGCATTTTTGGGGTGCACTTTGTTTATTTCATTTTTTTATTTTCATGCCGCTACGCATAGAAAGTTTTGGCGTTTCCAAGTCCCCTTTTGTCTGTTTTAGTTTACATAGAGATACCGTGCGCGGTCGCAACGATCTCCAAAATTGAAAGAACGATAATAAAGCACTTGTGTTTTTCCAAACAAACGCTCTACGGTTGATACCATTCAAGTGCGATAAATGTTCAAGGCAATATTCCTTCGAGAGGACACAAATTATTTATGTGGCGATAAATGAATCCCACGAACAATGATTAAAGGATGCCTTGTAGCTATATATCTTGCAAATTTCTTCCTTTCTTCTATCTTCCCCACATTCTTTACTGATCTCTTCCCCCCAAACATTTTGCGAAATAACCCCTCTTTTGATTTTGCGCTTTAAATTCAAGCAACAAAAAATAACAAAGAATCTGTAATTTATTTTCTTTCAAATAAAATTTCTTGCGATAAGTATATCAAACGCAATACTCATTGCACGGGGTAAACAAGATTCTTTAAAAACCGCTTTAATTTAACCGAACAAACAAATTTTCGTCTCAAATTTCGACTGAGCTAAAGGAGGAATATTTACAGAATCTAGGATTCGTTCCAAGTATTTACTCACTCGTCTTTGTATACAATGAAATCTTTCTGTACGGCTTGATACTCCTTTATTTTCTATCGTTAAAGATTGAAATGTATGGTTGATGTAAATTTGACATCTTAATTCAGCCTAAAATTCTATTTCACATACGTTATTTTTCATACATAAAGTTGCATTGTGTGACGGGATGAATAAGGATCGAAAAACAATTTAATTGATATAATCCTGTGTTCTATCAATCAATCTCCATTTCTATGACTTTTCACACACACACATACATATTACTTCTTATCATTCCACAGACTTCCCTCTAATCTCATTCAATCTTTTTTCACTTATGTATTATTGAATTCAATATTATCTCTTAGGATATTTTTGTCTGCAAACATGTTTCTCCATCAGATTACTCATAATAAATTGTCAATTCCTCCTTTCCACCGACCCTCTAAAGTTTGACATATACTTAACCTGCATACCTTTATTTTTTCATCCCTTCATTTTTCATTATCTAGGTGATTTGTTCATTAATAGCTATATGAAGTCATTGCAAAGATTTACTAATATATGATGAAAAAAAGAATGATATAGATACTCGTAAAATAGATTGCATTCCTTCAAGTCATAATCAGCTAGCGATTTCTAGCCATAATCCAGGCTATTAGGCTTGATAATTAGATTAGTATACAAGATCCTTTATGTCCATTTCAATATCCGGTCTGTGGTCCTCCTGGATATTGGTAGGTTGGCGAACCGAAAGGAAAATGATCAAGATAATGGTTTCCCAACAAAAAGCCCCTGCCCATTTCACTCATATTTTTGTCACATTTAGTTACCTTCGACGACTAATGCTGCTAAATTTATAACATAGCAACCTTCACTTGAGAATCAACAATTTTGCTTAGTTCAATCCTCCACCTTAGCAGAGAATTTTGAAGTTAGGATCCCACATATACCGAAAATAGCACAGAAAATCATCATAGCAAAACATGCGAACCTTTGGACCTTTTTTTTCTTTATTCTAGAGCACGTGTTTGAGATTACCTCCATTTAGCTCTGTTTATTTCTTGAGGCGCAGCATAAGCTTTTCCATGACGTCCTTACAAACCGATCGACTAATGGCTCTGATCTGTTGCCTGATGGCTTCCTTTAGTTCCATGGTAATCCTGGGTCTCCCTATGTATACTCTGTCTTTAAGGTAACCATTGAGAAAGAAATCTGGGTGGCTGAGGTTTGAGCTGTGAGATGCAAAACAAAATCAGTTTTGAGACTGATCACACGGCTACTAAAGTTCTCTTTCAGCCAATCTCGTGACAGGTTTGAGATGTAAGAGCTTGTTCCATCTTGCTGGAACCATAACTTCCCAGGTAGCGACGGGAACAGGGCCTTCAGCTCCCTTTTGAAGGTTTTGAGGACGTAAACATACCACTTCTTGGTGACTGTCATTGTCGAGCCAGATTCCTCGAAGAAGTATGGTCTGATCATGTCTCTAGCTAAGATTGCAGTTCATACCGTGAAATTAAGGGAATGTATGTACTCGGTGGCTACTTCATTTAGTCTGGATGTCCTCCAGTATCTTAACTACTATAGCTTTTGTCTGCTCCTTGTGTCAGGCTCTAAGGGTCTGCTTCTTTTGTATTCTGTATGGTAGGCCTTTACATCCATTACTAGCACTCTCCTGCAAGTCTTACAGGATATACCGAGGGGCTGACTTCCCTTGCGCATAGAGCGTTTGTGACTTTGCTGAACCGACTCTCTCACGCTTTCCACCAGCTCACCTGTACGCTTCCTAGGGCTTTCTGAATGGCTTGGACGTTTGTCACTGGCTGCATAGAAGTTATCCATTGTCCCGTAGTTCTAGAAGTAGTTAACTCAGTCCTAAATTCGTCAGCTCTTGGAGGGGGCTTTTTCACATTCGAATTAATGCACGAAAGTGTCCTGCACTTTCTTGAACAAGCATGTCTTGTAGTAATGTTTGACGCAGTATATGCTTTGCGGAGCTCCCATTGAGATTTAGTTGTGTTCACAGGCGTTGTTTCTGTCATGTCCTTCAAAGTAAGGTTGATTAGTGAATGAATTAATGAAGGATAATCACAAAAAGTGTGTGCTGGCCCATTTGGGGGGGGGGGAGCTTGTATGTAGTGTATGTATGTGTGATGCCTAAATTATTGAATTGAAAATAATTTTTTTACTAGAAACATCTATAGTGTGTTTAAATCTTAATATTTAAAAGTTACATGTAATTTACGGAGCTTAACTTTTTTGTTCCTGTATTAATGTGAATATTCGTTCCCACTTTCCAAGAACCAATTGCAGATATCATCACTTAAAAAAAATGCGAATATCTAATGATACCATCTAATCACAGGAATATTGCGTTTTCAACGACGGGCGTAGACTGTAATTTGAGTATTTCGTGGAACTTCTATTTTAATAAACCGATTAGTAAAGAGTATAATATTCTTAATCTTATCACCTGAAAATTTATCAACCAAATGTCTATAGTCGTTTTACTTTTATCCTTTACATTTTCATTTTTGCTAGATGCAGAAATCTTTTTAGATGGCCTTAGATTCCGAGATTTTATTTTACTTTTCGCAGAAATACTACTTAGGAATAATCAAATTTCTTGCATTTATTAGTTGCGATAAAACAATTCTTGTTATTTTTTTCTTAAGAGCAATATTCTTTCATTTTATATAATCCACATTTTCTGGTATAGAGTTATGGGCAAAAGTTTTAAGAATAATAGTTTTTATTTTTTTCAATCGTTTTTTTTAGATTTTCATGATAGGAATAATTATTTTAATATTTAAATTATTGCAGATTTATTTAAATATCAGCATTTAAAAAATTATAAAAACACCAGGCAATTGCTTCGCCACTGTCCCATACGTGGGGGACCTTGCTCTTCGCTACTAAGATTAATATTTAAAACCTTAAAAAAAGCAGCCATGATTAAATTTTTATAAATTTTCTGAACTTCGCAAATCATAATAATTTTAGGCTAGATTATATTAACCTAGGGTAGGTTAGGCCGGGCACAGCTAGGCTATTCTATTTTATGCTAAGCTATCCTATGTTTCGCTAGGCTTGGTTATACTAGACTAAAACATGGTAGGTTATACTATGCTAGGCTTGGCTATAATATGATATGCTATACTAGGCAAGTTTAGCCGAGGCTATTGTAGGCTATAGTAGGCTATGCTATGCTAGACAATAGTACACAATGCTAGGCTAGTCTATTCTCTATTATGCTCTGCTGAAGTATGTGGCTATACTATGCTATTTTAGGCTAGGCTACACTATGCTATGCTATACTATTCTGTGCTATGTTATCTCATAATATAATATGCTATGTTATACTATGTTATTTTATACTACGAGTATGTTGTGCTATATTATGCAATGCTGTGCTATGCTAAAATATACTATGCTGTAACCTGCTATGGTATATTATGCTATACTATGGAATACTATGCTTTTAGTGTGTGTCAAACTTTCGAACGTTCTAATTTCATAAATCAGGGGTGCTCAAAATTTTCAGCCATACTTATCAATTCTGAAGTTATTTTTTTATTTTAGTATAATTTTAGCTCTACTTGGTTAGCTACTTAAAAGCCTTGACTTACTTTTGTCATCCTGGGCAATTAAATGAATATTATTATATTAATAATTATATCTATTTCACTTTTTTTCTTATTTCATCGTTTTAAACATATTTATTACTGTGCTAAAGATTACGTGACCTTCAGTACTACCATCCTACCAGTGTGATTTGACCTACAATGTCTTTTAAACTTAGGACAAGATTCGCGACATTCACATATTTGAACACCTAAATTGAAAATAGCCAAATGGTTGCCTTCTCAATTCCAAACTCTGGTTGCGTTACTGAAATGTGGATGTGAGAAACTACCCAGCAGCCAATCTTGCAAAGGATATTTGCCCTAAAATTCAAGAGTCACAATCTAAAACAGATCCAAAACAACTGGGAGCAGGACTAAATCATATCACGTGGGAGAGGAGAGCTATAAGCCTAAGACACTTTCATTAGAAAATTAGACAACCTGTTGCTATCTCAGGCTCAGGTGTAAAATTGTGTTTTGCTGTGAATTTGGCTGTCCTAGTTGCAAAAACGCAACTCAATGAAGATCAAGATCTCTGTGAAGGAATTGATTTCATTAAAAGGCAGAGAGAAATGATTACTTATTTTGGACCACATAAGGTTTGCTTTCGAGATTAGTTTGAGTAAAATAGACAAGTAAATAAGTGAAGTCTACTAGAAGGTGAAGGAAAAAGAGTTTCTTACTATAAGTAGGCCAATGTTTTAATGCCATCAAATGAAATAATTGTCTCTCCTAAAGAAAATGAAGAACAAATAGCTGATGCTAGAGATGGAAAGATTTTAATTTATGAAGTGACATCAAAAATACCAACCACATCTTCAAATTCCATTAAAAAGCAACCCGGGAATTAATTTCTTTAGCAATAACATCATAACTATTCGACCGATTCTAACAAAATTTGAAAATCATATATTGTTTTACATTCTCTTTCAAATAATATAATTGCCAAAGTCATCCCAGTTAGCCCGGGAATTATTTTGCTTTGGGCAATAACATCATAACTATTTTGCCGATTAGAATGAAATTTCAACCCTTTAGGTGTTTACATTCTCTTACGAATGATAGAATTGTCAAGTTCCTCTCAATTTTAATCCGGGAATTCCTGAATTTTTTTGAAGTCGTAAGGTCATAAATTAAAATAAGTGAGTGCACGCAACATTTTGGTTAGCAGAACTTGTTTTCTTTTATTTCACCTTCAAATTCTGAAAATTATAGCAGTCTCAAAACTTTGGGCCATGACGGTATTGGCTTCTTTTGATTTGCCAATTTCTGTTCTCGAGCTGTTAGTTCCTAAATCCTAGATCCCCTTCAACAGCACGTTTATTGTACAGCTTATCTAAACTTTTCCTGAAAAATTATTTAGAATGAAGTAAATATAATTCGTCCTTGGGCTGTTCAGATGATTTTATTCATTAGGTCATTTTCGAGGGGCCTCATCTTTACTTCTTAACGTTTTACATCATATGTTAAAATTCTATCGGTAAAATGCCTGTATCGGGGATTGGGACATTATTAAACATTTCAAAATAACTGTGATTGCGAACTTTTTAGAAGTTACCCAGAAAACATTCAAATTTGGGTGGCCACAGGTACAATTATGCAAATCTATGAGTTGTTTAAGCCATGAACAGAAGCCTTATCGGGGAGATTCACTTCATACTCCTAGGTATTTGGAATTATAATTATTCTAATTTTCCATCGTTTTTTAATGGAAATTATTGACTCACACACTGTAGTGCCCTCTATTTATTAATCAAAGACGTAGTGTGACGTGAAATAACGATACTCAGAGAGTAATGGAATGCTTATCTGAACATCCAAAATAACCATAATAACCATATACAGTTAATCATTATATAAACTTTGTAGACAGAGTTACTCGTGTGCATACACGGCGGTCAAAAACTACGAGAATATCAATGAGTTAGGATAGGAGAATGACTTTAAGCACTTACCGACAAGAATTTATTGTATTTATAAGAAAATTATAGTTTTCAAAGAACTTTTCAAGAAAATTCCCATGCCAATAGCGCTTTAAATAAATTTAGTCTTAATCTATTTTCATTAAAATAACTAATTAGATATATTTCAAAATATGTATTCAATAACTTATTTATATAAATGATAATATTGCTTTAATTGCTAATCTTATGTCAGACTGCTACACTTTATGCTCTGAGAAGTATTATCTTTACTTGATTAGTGTGAGATCGGATTATATTTTATCGTTTAACCAATGAAAGACTATCTGTACATGATTTCTCACTTATTAATCTGTTACTTCTCCATCTTTTTATAGTGTGCCAGACTTTCATCAGTAGTTCTCTTCTGACAACATCATGATTGCGACTGAAGGGTGTTTTCTGCTAACCTGAAATTCTGAAAACGTAAGTTAAGCATGGCATAAATTCGGCCAAACGGCCAGCGTTAACTACACTTTACATGTTTTTTACACGAATTTATATTTTTAATTATTTTAGAAAAACTAAAAGACTATCTTCCTCACATTTTAAAGATAGGGATAAACGACTTAGGTGCAGGGTGTTGAAATATTATCTCGAATGTTTTTGAACTTACTGAGATAAATTAGTTTATATAGCAGATTTTGTGGATCCACCCGATATAGTAATATGAATATCCCCCTTCAAATATTGGAGATAGTAGGACACGGCAACCTCAAGATGTTGGCTTTAACTTAATTGCCTAAACTACACTTTAGTTCAATTTGCGGCCTTACTATACGTCTTATAAGGTTTTTAATTCATTGGAAGGAGAGGAGAGATAAGATCAAGGGCCATTTCTTCATGGTTGCTGATAGAAAATAGACGATGGCCATAAATGGTCTCCAAAGGTAATCAAAGGATAGATGCAAGGTTGTGCATAGTAAATGATGAACACACATTGAAGTAGAAGAGAGTCAAATCCATTCAAATTGTAGCAACTATGTTTTTAAAATATTTTTAAAGTTTTAGGCAATCTAGCCTTCCTTAATTTGATTAATTATGAATGCTGAAATTTTAAAAGTTGGTTCCCTATTATCTTATCATTCCTTGAAGAGGTCATAATGAATAAACGCAAAAGCGCAAAGAATCATTATGTAGTCTTCCTTTTTACCAGGTTGAGATACTCAACCTGATTACTTATGATGATGAAGAGTAATCGCGGTTAAAATGGAAAATAGATTCCACCAACTTTGGCCATATGGATCAAGGCTTGATTCAAAGTGAAATTCTCTCCTTTTAAACATACATACGAACATTTTTACATACTCAGTGGTTGGGTCTTTCGAAACTCTTGCTTTGCGAGAATATACATGATATTTTACGCTTTAATTTATCGTTGTTCACGAAACTCAGGGCAATGTCGATGTTTGAGTTTCGTACTTTTAGCTATCATATCTCATTTTTCCGCCTTCTTTGTATGTTTTTCTATTAGTGGTTTTTCTCTGATCATTTCTGCCGATTTTTAGTGCAGCAGCATATTCATTTGTATTACTCTCTTTTCTTTTGCATTACATTGGCTAGCAACATGCTTATATCAACACTCGTTCTTACTACAAAACTTAATTATTTATCAAATATCTTCTGATAAAAGTCCCTCTCAGTTTAATGCAACCTTGATATCTCTTAAACGCATGATATCTTAGAAGTATGATCTTATATGACAATGACCAAGAAGTCCAATCCTATTTACAGGATAATTCACCTTTCAAAATAATTATTTAATGGTTTTTAAGCCATTTATATAGTTCCTCTTCGTCATTTTCATTACAAGTCTACAGCTATTAAATATGAAATATCAGTGTTTTCTAATATATATTTGAAAGGAAATTGAGCCCAGTTGTTTCCTCTTTTACTCGTTAGGTTCAATTGCAAAAACTTTTATATTTATATTCAAAATATGCTGGAATAATAAACGGGCACAGACCTTGGTCATGGCCAAATTGTCGTGGATGATGTTGACAACACTTCCATGTGATATTCCAAGTTCTCGCTCGATTTCTTTGACCTTCACCCGTCGATTTTCGAGGATCATCCTGTCTAAACGGGCCACATTGTCCCCGTTTGTAACATCTGACGGTCATCCTGGACAGGGGTCATCTTCAAGGGACTCATGGCCATGGTGCAACTCCCTATTCCAGTAAACGATGGTTGCATAGGAAGGGGTAGTGTTGTTGTACACTATAACCATGTGTTCATGGATCTCTTTTTGCATTCTTGCCTTCCTTGGTCAAAACTTTGATCACTGCGCGGTGCTCAACCTTTTCCATTGTTGGAAAAAATGTGACTGACGATCTGCGATCAACTACTGCTTCTTGAATAGACGAGGCAGGAGCGTGCAGCTGCAGGTTCTGACTTGTCATAAATGTCCTAACCACCCACAAACAGCCATCCACCTTTCTCTGTTTTTCCCTACCGATTAGTAAAACTTATTGACCACCCCTCGTATATATCCCAACCATATATTTAGAGTATGTTTAACATTATTAGTTTGTGCAGCTAAAAACTTAGTAGCAAATCTTTGGCAATCTTATGTTTCCACTAACAGCGATTATTATATTGTGATAAGGTCAATTTTCGAATCCAATATTAATTTTGTCTCAAAACCGGATCTAATTGGATATTTTGGTCGTCGAGTATTTGCATGAGTATCTGTATCCACCTCAAACTTTATTCACCTAATCATTGTCGCAAGGAGCATCCTTTCACATAATTCATTGATATCCCTTAAAATACTTTTTAGATATTAGCTAAGAAAACAGAGAACATACATAGGTGATGACATTACTCCTGTCCCATCTGTTTGGAGGTGGTGATTAATCTTTAAATTTGGCAAGTGTCTTTATCTGCTTTTAGTTCTGTTGTCTATTCATCATTAGTTACATTTCTCAAAGTATTCCAACCTAAGAAAAATCGGTATTGTACTCATACTTATCGATGAGTACATCTATAACAAATTTTATAACCCCATAGGAATATATTTATGCTTGGTGCTTTTTTACATGGGAAACTTCTACTTCATTTAAATGAGTATGTCGTGGTATAGGAAGGACCGAGTGATGGCTGGAGTTTGTACGCATGTGTTGTTTACGTACGTCAAAACTCCTGGATTACGTTTTGTCTCTATGAGTGCTATATATTTGATTATAATTGATTATTATTTTTTGGATTATTTCTTCTTTAATCTTTGAGGGTTCCTAGTGCCTTGCCCAGCGTTTCGAGGATTGGCTAAAATTCATTTAAAATAACTAAAACTTTAATTAAAAAAACATGAAACAACGAAATTTGACACACTAAATACATAGAAATGAATTCAACAAATTTAAGTGAGGCTTTCTAAAATGACATACTTGAAATTAAAGTGATGGTTCACCCACAGATCCCTTTAATATAAAAAAATGCAAACGGACTTTTTTAAAGATATATCCTTTTAGACCTCACCACCCCACTGGGGTAGGGGTAGGAGGGGGGTGGATTTGTGGACAGGCCGCATAAAGGTTCCTGCTCCAACGGTTTTTCTCAGAGCGTCGTACAGCTGGCCTTTAGGACGACGCTCCTCTAATTTCGCATATGCGGTGAAATTGAATACCAGCTCTTAGGGAAAATTTTGCTGTTTTAACCGATGTTAGGGTCTCGGGTCTTAACCTGAGCTAATTATTGCATTATGTGGTCAGGGACAACAGTTCAGTTTCTTCTCGAGTCAAGGGGCGAGAAATAAGGAGGTTAAGTGGTCGTGCTGCACTGCCTCCACTGACAGGACATTGTGGTTGAAGACCAGCAGCTCAATTATGAGAACGGGGGGGGGGGGAGCACCTATTCCCTCACAAAGTAATTTTCGAAATCCGAGTAGATGATAATCAGTCATAAAAGCTTGCAATAGGAAATTTGGCATTATCGAAAGGGACAAGTAATTGTGCCTAACACAATAATTAAAAAGTATACTAACAATAAAACATGTTTAAAAGTCCTTTATCCTAATTCCCTCGCTGTTTGCTATTAGTTTGTTCCCAATATATATAAAGGGATCAGTTGAATTGCTTGTGAGCAGAAACATATTTTTCGCACTATATCTATGTTGTGCGTTTGAATAGTATGTGATATGAAAATAATCTACAATACACATCTAAGTGAATGGGTACGAGTTGTTGTAGCCCAAATCTTTGAATAAATTGAATTATAATTAGACAATTGTTTACCATTATTTGTATAAAACTGCCTATATAAATATATAAGATTTGATGCTGGCGATGACCTTAAACTATATAATATTAAACTGTAATAGTTTTATATATTATTAAATCAGGTGTGGTACATTATAGCGATACATCTTTCTTGACAGCTCTTAAAAAGTATTTAGTTAGACCATTTTCCTAAAATAATAAAAATTACTAATAGCATCGTACAGACTATATAAGCACAACTCCTTAACATGAAGATAACGGATGATAAAATATGCTTAACATGCCTATGAGTATTCCTGGCACTCGAACAATCGAGAGTATCGAACTTCCTAAGAAACAACTTTTGCTGAAGTTTTTAAATTAATCAAGAAGTCAATAACGAGTGCGAAATTTTTGCGGAGGTAAGAAAATCGTTATATAAAACGTATTGATACTACAAATGCGAAGCTATTCTCATTTCCAAATATTTAACGATCAAAAGAATTAATCATTATTTCAAAGGAAGCCAGTTAATGATTCACTTACTTAAACAAATCATTTTATCTTCATATTAAAATCAGGACATATTTCTACCCATTAATATTTCTTGAAAAATTAAGTTTCTCAGCTTCAAATATTTCATTAAGGTTTTCTTCCATGGTCGAGTAAATAGAATGAAGAAAGTTACTGTTGGAATATGAAACCTTTTAAACTACTCATTTGGGCTCTATTTGTTCTCATAACTTTATATAAGATATGAAAGCTGAAATCCAATATTCAATAATGATTTTTTGAAAATTCCATACTATAGAAGAATTTAATTAATGAAGATTCGATAATTTTTATTTTATTATAATCATTGCAATGATAAATTATTGGGGCACTAGAGAAATCTATTATATGATTGACGTTTCTTACATAGTTAAAAATACTCGATACATTGCTTGCTCTACGAATATCCCCCCCATTTTTGTATATGCGTGTGTCTACTAACTTTTCGGTCTCTCCTATATAGAAAGAGAGTCAATTTGGAGCTTTACACGGGATTAAATAGATGCTTGCATATTTATTTTACGATTTTGGCCCTAGTTGAAGGATATTTGAAAGCGGTCAAGTTGGGATATCCAATGGAGTTTAGTTCTTTAAGCAAGGGAGAGTAAGGTAGAGATGAGCAATTCTTTTTACATGTAAGATTCTTTGAGTGAGGACGGTAGAATATTTCCCTAGCTTTAAAGAGGCTTTCATATTTACAATAAAGTGGATGTTTTAACTATATGAACATGTAGGTTATGAAGGTGATTTCTTGAAAATAAGGGAATAGAGGAATTAGAATTAGTAGGTTTAAGGTATACAGTAAAAGATATCTTATTATTCATTCTTTAGACTTTTACATCAAAAAAAGGTAAGCAATTCTCCTTTCCCCATACAATTTTGAATTTTATAGAGGAATCGAGGTTGTTAAGCTTGATCAGAATTTATCAAAACAGTCTATTTGGTTTAATGGCCTTGTGGAAATCACATCGTCTACATACCTATACCCTACAAATTTTTTGTTGGGTTTAATAGTCGTGAGTAGGAAAGTTTCAAAATGATCCATTAAGAGGGTACAAAAAATGAGTGATAACGTGTTACCCCTATTGAGGCCATAGTTTTGTCTGAAATATCTCACATCACTGTTGAATAATTTATCCGTAACACACAGTTTACCAAGTTTGACAATTTTGGTTTCGGGTAATGGGAGGTTTAATTTGGGGTTATCTAATATATTCACTAACACTTGAAGAGCTTAATCATTAGTGACATTGGTGAAAATGCTATCTAAATCAAAAATGACTAGGCAAATATTTTATAAATTGCTTTTTCTAAATTTCTCAATAAAATCGGTAGAATGAAGTATGTCGGAAGAAGACGTTAATCCAACTGCGTGAGAGAGAATTGACGCCAACTCTTTGGAGAGTTTGTGAAATAATGTTTGATATAATAAGACGGAGGGCGGTTCCAGTTTTGTGAGGTTGTGGCACTTCATATATACGATGAAGGAATGGATTAATAAGTTTGAAACGATAAAGTCAGCACTGTTTGCGGTGAGCTGGAATATCTGAATCAAAATCACTAATAGATGCCAAATTTGTTCCTTTCTAGGACAAGGATATACAAAAGGCATTAGCAAATTATACAACAAAATCCCTCGAAAGAGAGAAGTTAAAAACTCTATAAGAAGTCTCTAAATACAAGCACGGTTGGATTAACCTCCCTCATTGATTACTTTAATAAGAGGTTTAGTGTAACCTTAAGATATCGGAAGGAAAAGACAAGACAAAAATTAATCAAAATCTGTCTTGCCATGAAATATCAGTTGAGTTTCAAATAGGGATACTTATGATCTTTATTCCTTGCCACAAATAAAAGTAAAGCCATAAAATGTAGCCTTTGAGCTTTTATAGTTGCTGTCATCTTAAAAGTTGCTAAATATTATTAAAATTTGTTAAATGAACCTAAATAAAAACAGGGACATAAGAAAAGCTGTGTTATACATTTTTCCATTTGAAGAGAAGATATTTAGTCATTACCCCTTTCAAGGTTTCCATATTTTAAAGAGGCTTCTAGTTGGAAGGGTATTCTTAGAATTTGCACCATACTTCGTGTAGATTTTTTTAAATTTATTGAAAAAGTTGCTTTCTTTCTGGGTTGAAAAAAATAATATCTTTTATTGTGTTATTTCATTATTCTCGGCTCGCTACAAGTCCAACCTTTGTGACCAAATGGCAAAGGCGAGGGAGCAGCAACTTTATTTTAATTTTGTGCCCTTCCTTGTCTAAATGACTAAATGAGTTTATCTTTCTACCGAATTAGGCCGTGTATCTTCCAAATGGTTTTATATCTCCTTACTTCACCCCATTAATTACAATCATAATGCCACCTTTTATAACAAATTAGCAACAGCGTGGTTTTACTTTCTGTCTTTGTCTTAAAATATTAGAAGAATATGATTATTTCCTTTAATTTAAAGAAGTAATTTCACTTAAAGGATGATTATTTTTTTAAATTTTGAATAGTAATTACACTTAAATGAACTTGAATTCTTAATTTAAATGAGTGTTACTTAGGTACCCGTTTCTTCATGAAGGCATCGCATGATCCCTCGGAGTCTAAGAGGTATATAAAAAGGTTTAGATCAACTAAAACAACTTTTTTAGTAGAATAGTATTTTGTTGTCTGTTTTGGGTTAAATTGTTTACCATTTTGATCTCTCTATAATTTTGATGAAAGTAATTTGGTTATGTTTAAAAAACAAATACAAATTATTGATTCCATCTGGCAACCTCGGCTTTGTTTAAATAGTGCTTAGCTGCCTGTGGCTTATAACAATATGAACGTTTGTGGTGCACGAATTTGTCATGACATTTTTAAAATAGTTTATACTACATGACTACTATTTTGTTCGGTGAGATTATGAATGTCCAAATCAAATTTGTATATCCAAGAGTCGCTGGGTAGTAGTGAAGTGCTGGTGAATAATGCACTATTTATAGTACGACAATTGCCTGTCCTCAAAGTTATTGGTTGACAAACTTAAGTAGCAAATAATGGATTTTACAGTACAGTAAAGACTAGAAACAAGCAAGTATTTCCGAGACTCAATCGAAAAACTTTTCTAAAAGTTATTAAATGCATTTTAGAACATTTATTTCCCTGATGATAATATGAAGTGCTACCATAACACTAGTCAACAATCATTTTGCTACTTGCGTGTAAGCTTGGGATTTATACTAAATCGATTATGCTGATTTCGAATCTGTAATCAGGATTGTTTTAACACGTAAGGTTCCTGAGTTACACACATACTCTTTAATTACACATATTGGCACTGTTGCTTCGGCTGCCGTAGTGAGAAGATGTGTTGTGTGTGTTTGGTTCCTGCGTTACACTAACTGCTTTATCACGTTGTCAAATTTAAGCATTATAGTAGTGGTGTTGAAACAGTATTTACATACAGTGATTGATTGGATTTTTCTTTCAGATTTATCTCTCAATAATTTGTAAATGAAATAAGATTGTACAATAATATATAACAGGCTATATACCAACTAAGTTGAAAACATGAATCGGGGGAGGATGTATAAATAGCCTATACAACTTTTTTATATCTGGGGAAGATATACTCCAAGCAACCAACGACAAATTTAGCTAAAAGAGTGGAAGCTGCATACAATTATTATTTTAGGTGTAAAGTTGGTGACCAAGACACGCCCGAAGCACCTCCCAAATCTTGTACTGTTTGTTATACTGGGCTCACACAGTGTTTAAATGGCAAACAGAAGGGTATGCCTTTTGCTGTACCAATGGCGTGGCGTGAGCCAACAAATCATGTTTTTGATTGCTACTTTTGTATGACAAATATTGGGAGATTTTCAAATTAGAACAAGTCAAAAATTTTATATCCAGATTATAAGTCAGCTATAAAACCAGTCCCCCATAATATGGAGATGCCAAACCCAGTTTCTCTATTAGCTAGTGCAGTTAAAGAAGAGGATTCATCGCCTGAAGAGGAGGATAACAATGACGATAAAATTTATGAGGATGATTCTAAGGAAAAGAAGATCCAGTTGATAAATCAAGAAAGATTGAATGATTTGGTAAGGGATTTGTCATTGCCAAAGGAGAACGCAGAACTGTTGGGCTCCAGATTACAACAATGGAATCTTCTAGAGGACGGTGCAAAAATATCTACTTTCCGTAAACACCATGAGGCCTTAGCTGCCTTCTATAAGGAAGAAGATGGTGTTTGTTTCTGTACTGATGTTAATGGCCTCTTGAATCAGCTAAGAAACGAGCATTTACCTAATGAATGGAGACTATTCATCGATGCAAGCACTGCTAGCCTTAAAGTTGTGTTGCTACACAATGGTAACAAAAAACCTTCAATTCGTGTCGTATTTATTGTTGGCATGATAGAGACATATTACTCAATCAAGTTTATTTTCGGAAATATATAAGAAATACTAATAAATTCATTTAATTAATAAAAAAATAACCGCTTACCGATCAGCGCACGTACTACATGAAATTTTAAAATAGCGGTTTGTAAAGGATGTGATGAAGTTATTGAAACTACCTCTGTCGAAGGGAGCAAAAGGGACCGCAACTCTCCTGAACCTACTCTCTTTCCGTAATTATTGAAAAAAAGAGAAATGGCTTGAAACAAAGAAATAATGGAATGGAAACTTAGAGACTTCATTAATAAGCCTGTCATCATGGCTGAAATGGAAGGGAAAGGCGAGTTGCTTACCCTCAATATTTCGATGTCCTCTTTTATCTCTCTAGTGAGGTCAGGAGAAAAGGCATGTAAACTAAAAGGCCCAAAATAGCACTCTATTCCCGTGAATCCGCCAACTTTCTATAATGACTGCACTAACATTAATCCGAACTTAATACTCTCGTTGCCCTCACCCGTTTTCTTTCTTTTATAACAAAATAATGGCTACGAAATATAATAAACAATTATTTTATTAAATGTTTTTTTAACGGGGAATCCGGCTTCTCGAACAATGTACTAAAATATATTAACGCATATCGATATTTTATTAATAGCATTCATATCATGTGAAATAAATAAATTATATGTATATGACAAAACATTTTTGTCAAATGCTATTCTTAAATTGCAGTAAATGAACAAATTTTGAAGTTTTGATCCATTTTGCTGTGTCTGGAGAGATCGGCCGCTAATGGCTAATAATTTACTATGTACATCATGCCTATGGTTAGACATGGGTTGTTATGAAAACCCCACATGATCCTTGTTTTCTATCATAACACAAGTCTGCTTGCATGCAACTTTGTTCTAATTCGTAGATTTGGGTTTGTGTATTCTGGAGATGTATTGTACTCTCAACCCTAGGATTTAAGTTTGATGAAGTTTAGTCATCAATATTATCAATAATATTTTATCTAATATTCAAGATTATTCTCTTGTTCGTGTGGATCAAGTTGGATGGAGTAAAGATGTGGCAGTAGTTTTAATTGAGAACTGACGTGATGCTATGGTTTGGTAAGAATAAGTAAATTCATGAATTATCTGTGTGAAGATAAGATTAGCAATTGTAACATTGTTGGCGGTTTTATTAAATAGTGCCTATAATGATTGAATCGAAACTAATAAAGAGATTTGGGAAGGCTTTGGGACGAGTGTTGGGTGTAAATAAAAGGGGATTTATGCCGATGAAGATTGCTGAATGAGTAGGGATAATTAGAGTTTCGATACACGAAGGGAGGGTAAAAATTGAGAGTGGGTCGAGTGATTTATGGTAAAAAAGCTTATATATATGTAGCAAACTTATTCTATCATCAAATAGAAGTACAATATACACATGGAACATTCAAAGTACCGGAGGCGGATTTAATAGTATGATTGATCAATGTCTAGAGAAAGATCTATGAAGTACGAGTCTGAGACCTTCTGAAAACAAGATTTTCAGTCTAATATTAAAATGGTAGCTACAATGTTGAGAGTACGCGAGAAAAGTAGAAAGAGAGAGAAAATCAGAAGTAAAATATTTTTTATATTGAGAGAGAAATTGGAGAGAAATATGAGAATGTTTGATAGTAAAATGGTTGGAATAGTAATAGCCTGGAGAGAGATATAATCAAGACCTACTAAAGGAAGCGGTAGTTAATTGTCCAAGTGCTCGATGTGAGCATGCCAGGAATCTATATACGAATCATACACCTGAAGGTCAAATGTCGATGACAAGCGTGTATTAGAAAAGGAAAGTGAGATCTAGTTTCAAAGGCATATAGTGCCAATGCGGATGCCGGGGAGAGACTCTCGAGATGAAAAAGAAATTGAATCATCTGATTAACGAGAGAAGGAACAAGAGAAAAAAGCATTTGAAAAAAGGATGAGTGAGGATCCTGATGGCAAGAGGTAGCTATAATTGTAGGAATTGAAAGCGAAGGACACATGAGAAGAATAACTGAGTGAACTTCAAGAAAAGATTTGCAGGGTACTGTTGAACAATAAACAAGTCAAATATTTATGGATAGAATACTTTGTTGAGTTCTTGAATGTGGGTATGTTAGATCATAGTTTCCCAACCTCTTTTAACCCATGGCCTATTTATTCCACATACATAATTCCACAAGCAACAAAAATATTTTGCATCTCCAAATAAACAACCATTTTCTTTCTTTCTTTCTTTCTTTAAATTTTGAGCTGACCACCCTCATGCAAAAAGTCAAAAGACTATAAACCCAAGAAGCTCCAGAGTGAGATCAGCCTGCAAGTAAAAATACGATAGAGACTAAAGAAGACTAAAGATTAAATACGAGAAAAAACAATAATAACACAAAAAAAACGGAAATCGGGTGATGTCAGCAGAGAATAAGAATCAGCTATCTACCCTCTTAAATATATGGAGATCAGTAGACTCCACAACAGCACTAGGCAACCATTCCACATCACGGTTGCAGTCACAATAAAACTCTTGCCATCTGGATAGTACAATACCTAATACTAGAAAATGTCACACTATTAGCAGTGGTTGCCTGCCTTGTATTACGGGCAAAACAGCTAGATCAGGTAAGGACAAATGCAAAGGATAAATATCACTGTAGTACATTTTTGGCAACAAGCATAAAGAACTCACTTTACGCCTATACCAGATGTAAATCTGCACCTGAGAATCACATAGGAGAGCAGAACTCCGAACAGGGAAGAAGGAAGGAATTAAAACGCTCAGTCATGATAGCTTCGTCTTCAAACATTCTAATTCATTTCCTCAAGATACCAACTTTATGAAAAATATAAGACGAAATATTACGTATGTGCTTCTCAAAAGTCAATTTCTGGTCGAAAGTAACGCCCAAAAACTTAAAATAGTGACTAGTATTTAATACTGATCCATCAAAATATAGTTCAGGATACATAGGCAAAAGTGTTTTGAACCGACTAACTATCATATTCTGAGTTTTAGAAGGGTTAAGCTTCATGTCCCAAAGCTTACATCACTCATAGATACATTCATAAAGCAGAGATAAGGAACAACAGACAAAATAGTTGCATCTTCAGCATATGCAATCAGTTTGTTTTCCAAATCATGACTCATGCCACTTGTATAAATAATAAATACCAAGGGACCAAGAACACTCCCCTGAGCGACATCTGAGATTAAATTTTTAACACTACTATACTGGCCATCAGCACAGTCCCTCTGAGTTCTGGCAAGCAAGAATTCACTTAAAATATTAAGAAAAGAGCCACCAATCTCTGATAATCCTAACTTGTAGATAAGTGTTCTATGAATTCCCACGATTAAAGACTGCACTGAAATTTAAACCTACAATGCGTGCCTCTGCACCTACATAAAGAGGACTTAGCAAGGCTGTAGAGATTAACAAGAGTGCATCACAAGTTCCAAGCCAGTTACTAAATCCAAACTTTATGTTGGCAGTAGATTATAATCTGCTGCAAACCTATAAAGGCACTTAGACAACAGTTTCTCAAATACTTTAGATAAGACAGGCGTAATTGATATTGGCCTCTATTCTGAAGGAGACGAGGATAGACTTATTTCTTTAGATAATGCTGCAATATGAGGCGCCTAGAGGCAAAAAGGCATCCGCGCCATATGTGTTTTGGCGGTACAGCCGTTTGAAGTTTTACAATTTTGATTTTACGGTAAAAACACAAGAATTGGTGCAGCAAAATAATCTTGATGAAGTTTGCAATACTAAATTGGAAAAAAATCCATAAATGTAAACCCACTGGATCACAAAAAAGTGTACATTACAAAAATAAGTGCACTTTATAAGTGTACATGATAATATATATTTGGGGACACGGTAATAAGAGTGTGAGACAGTATTAAAAGGAAAATAGTAAATAACCACATATTGCGGCGCATTTAGTATTTTTAAAAATTAATTATTTATTTTTTTTCACTTTTTCGTTGTAAATCTACAGTTATGGCTGCTGTTAGATTGTGTTTTTTTACTATTTTACTCTTAATAACTTAAGAAGATAGGAAGGGGGCTTATGCGGCAGGGTCATCGGGGTCATCGTCAAGGGAATCGCTGTCCGATTCCTCGTCACCACTCCTCCTCGCCGCACTTGTAGTCTGAGCTCGTGCCTAATCCTGCTCAGCAATCAGAGTCGTGAAGAATGACAGATATTCCGGTGTCGTAGAAAAGGAACCCGACGATATACTATATATCTATTCTTTGTGGAGATTATTCTATATTCGAGTGCGAGGATTTAATCAGATGGCCGAGTATTATTCTACGTTAATAAATAGACCTGGAAAGGGTTTATTTATCTTCAATATACTTAAGAAGTGGAATGGAGCCCAAGGATAAATAATATTGCAAGCATTAACAAAAATAGATTATTAATTAAACTAACAAAAATAACACATGGTAAATATTTACATGACCGGGAATTAAAATGGAAGATGCACATGAAATGAAAAGGTCATAGGATAAATTTGACTAAGCGGTGGATTAAGATTTGGAGGAATTTAAATGACAAAATAAACAAAAAAGGAAAGGGTCGGCTAAATCCGTGCTAAAGCACGGAGTTACGTTGGCACAAAGTTAAATAATTAAATGCAATTCGTAGCTTACGTATTTATAAGGTCTGGAGAGGGTTTATTTATCTTCAATATACTTAAGAAGTGGAACGGATCTCAAGGATAAATAATATTGCAAGCAATAACAAAAATAGAAGATTATTAATTAAACTAACAAAAATAACACATGGAAGATATTTACATGACCGGGGATTAAAATGGGAGAAGCACATGAAATGAAAAGGTCATAGGATAAATTTGACTAAGCGGTGGATTAAGATTTGGAGGGATTTAAATGACAAAATAAACAAGAAGGGAAAAGGTCAGCTAAATCCGTGCTAAAGCACGGAGTTACGTTGGCACAAAGTTAAATAATTAAATGCAATTCGTACCTTACGTATTTATAAGGTCAGCGTGCAGATGAAGGCGATTTAAAGGAATGACTTGGGTCCACCTGGCGATTTCCTTTCCAGGAGGAGATGTTTTTAAGGGGGTTGTTCTTAACGAGGGGGGAAGGACAGACTTCGAGGAGTATGAGCGAAGTGGGGCTCGGAAGTACGAACGATCCTTGAGATAGGATATCGGAGAGGTTCTGGGTGATCAATTGAGGTTATTGGGGGTAACCAAGCGTACTCTTGAAGAACGTTAAAAGGGGGTAATTAAATTGCACCTGACGTGATATGAGGGGAGCGAGAACCGTTTCTTGTTGAACGGGCTCGAAGAACGATGACTGTTCTAAAGTTGTTCTCTTCGGAACAATTGAACAACAGGGGGGCCCTGTTGACTTGGCGTCTTGAGGGGCACGGACCTTGGCACTCAAGGATATTGTCCTCTTCTAGGATAATAAGGGGGTTCTCAAGGTAGAGTTCCTACGTGCACAAGGAAGACCGGATCGGCGTGATGCTTGATGAAGATAATCGGGATCTGATTCAAATGCGAAATTCTATCGTATAAATAGACGGAGCCAGCCCTTCGGGGTATGGGGCAAAGGGAGACTTCTATTGGATGTCCCACTAGCGATTCGAACACTCTTATCTTCCCATAAGCCTCCCCTAATCTGTTCAGATCGACGCCTGCAGGCAAACGGGGAATTGAACCTCTTTGATTAAACTTGGAGCGGGGAAAGATTGACTCGGGAAATGTTAGGGTGATAAGAACGCCATGCTACTCTCTTCTCGCAGGATACACGTGAGAAGCATGAGTATCAATATGTTATAGAAGCGAGGCGCGGCAGCCTCACGCAATTATATCCCATCCGGTGGTACGTAGTTCTTTAGCACCTTCAAGTCACCGAGGATTTTCTTCTTGAGAAGCACTGGCCCGGCATTCTTCTTAAGGGGGAACTGGTGTAGGTGCTAAGTTTAGTTCCCCTCTATTTTGTATTTTCTCCAAGGGAACTGTAACACTAGCCAGCCCTCCATACGAATCTTGGGCCATAAACCCACCGTTGAATGTGCTCGAGTAAGACATGACTTGTAATTCAATGAACTTAGCACCCGTCCACTTAGCTCAAGTAACCTTACTGTTCAAAACACCATAGTCATAAAAATTGTTCGTGTTCATGAGAAGGACATGGAAGAGCTTCAAACGGTTGGCCTGTTCAATAAGCTGAACATACTGTAGTGTAGTATACACATCTATGGGTCTCACTCTCTTTTCAATAACACTGAAATCCCGTTCACATGGAAGGTAAGAATGTCCCGGACTCATAAAGTAGTGTTTCATTTCAGACAAGCGTCCCAAGTGAATTTGCCTTAAACATGAAAGAACTACATTCTTGTTCTCGTTTTGCCCAGAACTGTTGTCTGAGTAAATTATTAGTTCTATTATGTTTCGGCCAATAACACAAAGCCACCTACTTCCCTCCCACTCCTTCCTCACATATATTGTGCCCTGTTTCTCCTTCACACTATGTACTCCAAAGTTATAGGTCCACATTTTTGGTTTATTGTATTGTAGTCCTGACGACAGCATTGGGGTGGGCAATGTTTGCTGAAGGTCCATGAATATTACTGCTTCCTCCTTAGCGATTTGTTTTAATAATTTCTGAGCAACACCTGTCCTAGTCTTGTGCACTAATAACCTAACCTTTAGAGCTCTAATTTGTGCCTCTTCAGTAACAGGGTCAAGGCCATTAATTTGAACATTGAGTTTGTCACATTTATTGCACGAGTCACTCTTGGGGGGCTCCAACCCAATGTTGAAATACTATATGTTCCTCACCCTTATTCTCATCATAAAACATTTCTTATACATACTGTACAGCGTCCGTTTGTTTAAAACCATAGGGATGTATTTCGAGTTTGTACCCTTTTCCCTGCTCTAATGTCTCGATATAGTAAGTAGGCTTCGAATGTGTTCCATAATGGGGGCTCTTTTCTCTTTCCTCGTTTTATTTTTGGGCACATGTATACTCCTCTGTTGTGGCTGTACAGTGCCAAAACTTGACACCTTTTCTACGGCATTACGTACCCATTTCACTCTAATATCGTGCATGTTAATGATGGCTGTACGGCACACGCTAATGTATCTGTTGTTGTAACAAACAGGTATTTCAAGCTGGATTACACCTTACTTGGCCGGCACTTTATTCTGGATCTTTTCATATCACAATATATTACGCGACTGGCTATGTAAGCGGATTATTTAGCATGGTCTCTCAAACCCCAATACTTCTTAAAAATCACTTTCACATGGTTACGTCCAACCAAATCGTAACTTTTACGAGGAAACTTGCATGGACTTCAACAGTGCGAGCGTCCATTTCTTTTCCACCTCCAGTAGTGTATTTCTCACCGGTGTTGCGTTTCTTTTTTCTTTGCACTCTTTTCCATGTTCTACACTCCTTACCCGCTAACGGCTTCTTCTAGGAGCCACCAAATCACTATCACTATCGTTTGAACTCAGGTTTGTACTGTCATCTACTCTTCTATCGTAAATAATAGGATATCAAAGAAGTAACAATGATTAATTTTTTTGTCTTTTACACACAAGCGGGCGAGAGAAACTGAGGCCCCCACGCGCTCGCTGATTGGCTGAGCTGGCCGGTGTGTCCATAGAGGAGCAGCTGATTGGCCATGGAAGATGCGCACAGAGGCCTTTTTATCTCTCTAATACACGGGTTGCTCGGCCTCCACGTGCTAAAAACCCCGCGAATCTGGGTCCTTTGTTCACGGTCGAAAACATCGAAACTAGCAGTGAAACCTATGTTAACATAGGGAGGAGGGATACGCCTGTCACGTCTGGCCCATAACTAGAATTCGTTAAAAGTGGCACGGATGCCCTTTTGCCTCTGGCCGCCTCATATTTCCCATCCTTCAGACGATGGAAAACTAGCAGGTCTAACTTGCGGAAAATTGGAGCAATGAAGTACCTTTTTCAAAAAATGGGGAATATCCTATTAGGGTCGATACTACCATGACTGTCAAGATTCAAAAGCAAGGTTTTATTTAACCTTGGTTTTAATCTTGGTGTAGGGGAATCGTCACTTGCCCGTTCTCTCTCAGTGGAGACACGGCAAGGTAACCGCAAAGACGTCCGGCCCCGGCACCGTGGGGTCAAACTCGTAACCACAGCACCTCGCCACTCGTTGCTATGAAAAGCCGAAAGGTTGTAAACTGCAAGATCTCCCCTACGAGAGTATATTCAATCTCACCTCAAGTAAGAAAATGGAGACGCTTTCTCTCGAACTCGAAAGCCAGTTGGAGCAGAGGTGAGACTTGATGAGAAAAACCCGTGGAGTAACAACCCTCCTGGGATCGTCCACAAACACCCGCCTCCTACCCCTACCCCCAGTGGGGTGACGAGGTATAAATAAGAAACACTCGGGAAAAACGAGGTAGAATACGTCAGTCTCCGGGCTACGAATTTCCCTGATTGAGGCCGGGCTACCAAGACTGCACAGGTAGAATATTGAGTCGCCAGACAACGAAGTCCCCTGCAAGAGAGGCAGGGCCACTTTGGGGGATAAGAAGCAGCTCATCCTCGAGCTAGTCTTTGGTTATCAAACCGAACGTTAAGTTAACTTGTTCAAGTTCAACTTGCTCTCGTCAGAGAGACTCCTCATATCCTAGTGCATCCTAAGGCTCAAGGATATTCCTCGTCCTTGAGGAATTACGAAAAGAAAGAGGAAAAAGGCTCCCCCTCGAGCCCTGACCCCGTGGCCACACCAAACTCATAGTTAACTTGGTTGAAGAACCAAGTTCAACTTATTCTCGCCAGATAAACCCCCTTCGTTTATCCTCGCCCTTGAGGAAGACTGGAACTAAGAAGAAGCTCATCCTCGAGTTAATTCCTGGTTACCAAACCGACCTTTAAGTTAACGTGTTCAAGTTCAACTTATTCTCATCAGAGAAAACCCCCCTCCACGATCCTTTTACTTGAAGAAGACCCCCCCGAGTACAGTCCTTGCCCATAAGGAATTACGTAACGAAGGAGAAAAGCTCCCCCTCGAGCCCGTTACCCGGTGGTCCCACAGAACTCTAAGTTAACTTGGTTTAAAAACTAAGTTCGACTTACTCTCGCCAGAGAGACCCCGCCTACCTTGGTTCCGCCTAAAGCACCTTGATTGTTCTCCCCATTGAAGACCCCTCCCCTTGAATACCGTGTGGACCCCCATCTGCTACACTCGTCAACGACAAAAAACAAATTATATATATATATATATATATATATATATATATATATATATATATATATTTATATATATATATATAAATATATATATATATATATATATATATATATATAAATATATATATATATATATATATATATATATATATATATATATATATATATATATATATATATATATATATATATATATATATATATACAAGAATAAGACGGAATTAGGTCCCTTATACGATTCGATAACCAGAGTTATTAAATTATTATAAGGGAAGATTTGGGGTGGTAAGAGATCCATTTCCTTTAAACTTCGAGAGTAAAGCGGGGCGAACTTAAGGGGGGGGGAGGCCTTGGTGACCTTGATTACTCACGAGTGTAGACAAGAACCCGAAGAGGGTGGTGCTACGTTCTTCAAACTCTGATTTAGTAAGGTGCGGGCCTTTTGTCATCGAGAGGTCACCGGACAAACTTCAGAGGACGGGGGGTGACTTCTCCAAAGTCAGATTAAGCGAGCTATTGAGCCTCTTCTCCTCAAGAGGTCACCAGAAAAAATTCGGAGGACGGCTTCTCTAATCCTTCATCCAAAGGCGGTTGAGAAAGGCTGATGTTGCCTCGAGAGAATTTTCTCTCTGACTTGAAGTTACGAGTGTGATGTCTAGCTCTTCCGTGGCCTGCGTCAGTCACTAAACACTTCTCGGGCTGGAGCGACGTTCAAGTGAATCTCCGTTCGGGGAGGCGTCACCTAAGAGAATCTGTGGGTACTCCTTGAGAGTGTTCATATATACCCGGATTTCTCCAAAACGAGGAGAGGAAGAGAGACCTTCTAGAACCTTCTTTATCGGCCGGAGCAACAGAGCGTGTCCTTACAGGGAAGTGTAAGAAGCCGGGATCAGCAGGTCCGAAGGAACGACCAGCCGCTGGAGCCATAAAAGTCATCTGAGAGGATAAAAAAAGGGCAATCGGCAAACCTACAAATAGACAAACAATCTTCCGACTCGGGGGAAGGAGGGAAGATCAGGCCGGCGGGGAGAGAGCCTTAAATCATAGCGTCATGCCTCGGTGTGAATTTCCCAGTGACCGGGCAGAAATTCCAAAAAGGGCGAAGTCGGGGGGGGGGGGGGGGTAACGGCTCGCTTTCTCTCCCAAAGTAATATCTTGGGGGAGGGATATTACTATTTTAGTGGGTCCCTTTACAAACATCATCACTTAAATAAATGAGGGCACACATAAATACTTTATAAATGCTTTGTGATTACAAAGATAAATACATAGGGCTTCACAACAAACTGAATTCATAGGGGCCTACATCAACGCAAATGATTGGGGGCCCAACATAAACACTTATAAATGCATTTTGATTATATCAAGGCTAAATAAGCAAGGTTTGATATCAATATTAAATAAATAGATTGAGGCCCACACCAACACAATAATTATTGAGGGGGTCCACCTAAATACTATATAAATGTACTATGATTACCTCAACGCAACAAGATCATGGCCTCACATCAATAAATATGTACATAGGGCCAACATCAACACAAAAATGATTGGGGCACATGAGCACGATATAATGCATTGTAATACCTCAAGAAAAAATGAACAGGACCTCACAACAGTACTTAATTCCTAGAGGCTACATTAAACTTAAATGATAACAAAGTATAAGCGTGATCTCGACCACCTTCAACAATCTGGTTTCAGCACTCTGTAACACAAAATTCCTTACTTTTAAAAGTGCAACTAGTTGAATTTTAAAATATCCTCTGCCATTTTATCAATGTAACTTGATACTGTATTGTTGCTCAACAAGGAATAGAATAAATTATTTCTTAGGGACTCTGTTGCATAACATTAGAAACCGCAAAGGATATTGAGGAAAAAAACAAAACTTCATGAAAAGTATGAGGTCTTCCGGGTTTTGCTATTAGCTTGTAAATTTTATAGGAGACGATGAAACCTTTGACCAATTTGTTTTGATACTGGTGGAATAAGGTTTCGAAGTAACAGTGCTTTGCCTTTGGAAATCATCACCAAGCTTTTAGAAATAATTTCATGATTAGTCTTTATTTTCCTTGTAATTACGATCCAGATAATATTTAAATTTACCTGAGCACATACTATCAAGAGAAAGTTTTGTCATACATATGAGACTCATTGATATGTTATATTGCTTGGAGACTTTATAAAGCCGTACGCTAAAAACACGCTTGAGTATTGTCGGCATGGTTTCTTCTTATCACCCATGGGTAGAGGAAAAATGAAAGAAACAGGAGAAAGGCACACAACTTAATGCCTCAGCGGGAAAGAATGAGCAGGAATTCTAAATATTAAGGTTCATAAAACTAAACGAAAGGACTAGTGAGCTCATTCCCTATCCTGGTAGTTGCTGGAGTGAAGCATCTACAGTAATGAAATATATTACATCTCTCAACCATGAAAGCTTGGCTATTTGCATTAGTGGTATTTCTAGTTAACCAAGCTGGACGAAATAGATCAGGAAGTTCACTGTACAAACAATGGTTAGGATTTTGATCTTATGCAGCATATACAGTGAACTTACAGATCGGTGGCACCACAAGTCAACCTTAAGATCAGGAATTAAAAAAATGAAGGCTCTCAGATTCCTCTCTAGTAACTTAAGATGAGATACTTCAGCAGAGGAACAGACAGGAGAACAATACTCCAGACAAGGAAGGTTTCCTAAGTAATCTAATCTTTTGGGCACACTGAAGAAGAAATAGTGCGCACATGTTGTTCAAAGGTAAACTTGCCGTCAAACAGAACACCTAAAATTTTAAAAGATACATAAGTGTTCAATAGAACAGTGTTTATGATTGGATCAGGATGATTAGGGTACAAAGTTCTAGATCTACAAACAATCATACTTTAGGTTTTGTTTGCATTCTGCTTCATACCCCCCAAAATTGCACCAATCATTTATCTTTGTTAGATATCTATTTACTGATTTAGACATCAACTTACTTTGAACAGGAGAAAGTATGACTACTATCAAAGTAGCATCATCAGCATAAGCATCTAGTTGGCTTTCCAGTTCAACCCATATATCATGTGTATATAAAATGAATAACAGTGGAAATTACCCTTCTCCACTCACCAATTTGCTCATTCACAACCACACGTTGTGTACGGTAAGTCAAGAACTCATTCATGATATTGAGAAAAGGGCCACCAATTTGCAGCTAAGTTTATAAATCAGTGCTTTGTGATTAACACGATCAGAGGCTGCACTAAAATCAAGTCCAAAAATACGAGGTACAAAACCAGAATTTAAAGCCTTTTGAGCCCTGTCCGAAATGACTGGAACACCATCCAAGCACCATTTAAACGTTTAGACAACAAACACTAAAAGACATTAGAGAGACTAGTAGTGATCGAAATTGGACGGCAGTCTGAGGAACAAAAGCTCACAGAGACAAACTTAGAAGTATGAGAAACATTAGCAGTTCTCCGGCACCAGCTGAACCTTCATTCCCTAGATTACTTGCGAAAGATAACGTCAATCTTGCTGGCTACCAAATAAGGAGTATTAATAAACAATAGAGGAAATATACTATCAGAGCCAAAATCACCATAAGGATCTAGGTTTAGCATTAGCCGCGTAATTTTACGTGATCTAAAAGCTATGTTTGTTAACTTAACTTCATGCTGACTTGACTGGAGTAGATTTAAATCAACACCACTTTGCTTTTCCTCAAAGACATTAGCAAATAGTGTTGCCTTATTCTTTGGGAAATGAGTAAGAGACCCATCGGATTTAAAAAGAGGTTGTGAGCCATTATTACTACCATATAGAGAAGAATTCAAAGTAGACCACCACTTATAAGACTATGTAGCACCTGAGAGCATTTCTTTAATGTCAATATTATATTCTCTCTCAGCTAGAGCATAAAACTCTTGCGCCACAGACCTGAGCCTTAACATAGTTATTCAAAGTTATATCAGATCTATTCCTTTTTCATAAATTGTAAGCTCTTTGTTTATCTAGATATTTACGCTTACAGTCATTATTGACCTATGCTTTTGTTGCCCAAAGTCATAGACTTAAATTGAACACGCCTTTCAATTATATCAGCAAAAACATTACTAAAAGATTAAACAGGATCATCTTGGGGGTAGAAATGGGGCTAATTAAGAAGAGAGAGATCCATTAGGACTCAATTCATTCACCTTGTGACTTCATGTAAATTTTACGAGAAAATGATAGTTCAGGGACAGGTTGCTCACTTCTTATATGGGCAGAGATATAAGTTTAGTCGGATGTTACAATAGGACTCCCGACATTGGTATTAACAACACCAGGAATATATGTAAGTATCAAATCAAGAATATTAATGGATCTTTGTGTTAACCTTTGAATTAATTGATCGGAACCTAATTCAGTAGAGAAGTTAATTGCTCTCAAGCCATGACCATCAGTAGGTAGGTGATAGAGTTCAAGCACTCTCTATGAGGGGTATTTAAATCACCCACAAACAAGAATGCAGCTTTCTAACATTTTCTTGTATAGATGCCATGCTATTCAGTTTACAGTTAAATATGTCATAATTGCCATCATCGTCTCGATAGATTGAGAATAAATAAAAATTACTATGCCAAGCACATACTTTCCCAACTAAAACCTCATGACACTCATTCATAATTGGCCTTTCGGTTATTACGCTTCAATAGATGAGGCTGTTTAAAACCTGGAATTAAGAGCTCTTTAAAGGATCTAAAGTTAGATACCAAACTGTCAGGACAAAATTAGATGTCAAATTGTCTGGAAGTTACAATCAAATCATTTTTATTTACATAAACCCGACAAATATTAAATAACTGGAGTATGATCATTTACTTATAGGAGCCTAGGTACTAAGTAAAAACTTTCTCAACCAGGAGATTTGGCCTTACAGTTTTGTTCCTTGAAGAATAGAGCTGGCGTAGTTAGTCTCTACAAGAACCAGAAAAAAACGTGAGCGTGCGAGAACAAGTCAACCATGGATTACCCACTCAAACACATCCACCGATCAAGAGCCTTTCGAGCCCTGGCTAATGGCGCCTGTTACCAGGTGGACTCCACTAACTCAATCAACTACCAGTGCCCAAGCAAGCCAAACACAGACCACCAAACATCCGGCAAAAATAAAGATGAGAATTAAAGAGGATAGAAGAATAAATAAGGTGGACATAAAAAGAGTAGGGGTAGATGAATCCACTGAAAACAAAGGAGTGTGTTTATATAGCATATCTAACCAAAAATCGATAGGAGAGTATGATTGAGTGCACCTATAAGCAAGTGAACTCAATCCATACTCTGGAATACTCTGGTACAAGGTTGTGCCACAGTCTTAAAAAGAATGAGAACACTGGGTATTTATTAGGAGAACCATTTCCTAGAAGACCTGCCAACCAAGGCTAAGAGCATCTTCTACTCAAAGGGTTTGATTTTGGAATAACTTTTCCTGAAGAGTTAAAAAACATGGCCATTGGGTCTCCACAACTCAGATGTTTTGATTTTGTCGTGTCCATCTCCTAAAAATGCTGCCAACCAAGACTAAGCGCCACTTCTACCCTTTGCAGTATTGTGTCAAGCCCAGGGCAAAATATAAATGCAATTGTGATTGCATCAATGCTATATACTAAGGGCTTCACATCAATGCCCTATACAAGGGGCCTACATCAAGGCTAAATGATCAGGGCCTCAAATCAGTACACAAAAAAATAAGGCACACATTGTCGAAGTATGTATAGCCAAGTGTACGGGAATATACGCACACAGGCTCTAAGGTTGGCTAAGCAAGGCAACAAAGGTTATTGTTCTAAGAGTGCGATTTAAATAGTTAGCTGCAACAGCGTGACCAAGGAATATTCCAAACACAACGACAAAAAACAAATTATATATATATATATATATTTATATATATATATATATATATATATATATATATATATATATATATATATATATATATATATATATATAAGAATAAGACGGAATTAGGTTCCGAATACGATTCGATAACCAGGGTTATTAAATTATTATAAGGGGAGATTTGGGGTGGTAAGAGATCCATTTCCTTTTAACCTCGAGAGTAAAGCGGGGCGAACTTAAGGGGGGGGGAGGCCTTGGTGACCTTGATTACGAGTGTAGACAGGAACCCGAATAGGGTGGTGCTACGTTCTTCAAACTCTGATTTAGTAAGGTGCGGGCCTTTTGTCATCGAGAGGTCACCGGACAAACTTCAGAGGACGGGGGGTGACTTCTCCAAAGTCAGATTGAGCGAGCTATTGAGCCTCTTCTCCTCAAGAGGTCACCAGAAAAAATTCGGAGGACAGCTTCTCTAATCCTTCATCCAAAGGCGGTTGAGAAAGGCTGATGTTGCCTTGAGAGAATTTTCTCTCTGACTTGAAGTTACGAGTGTAATGTCCAGCTCTTTCGGGGCCTGCGACAGTTACTAAACACTTCTCAGGCGGGAGCGACGTTCAAGCGAATCTCCGTTCGGGGAGGCGTCACCTAAGCAAATCTGTGGGTACTCCTTGAGAGTGTTCATATATACCCGGATTTCTCCAAAACGAGGAGAGGAAGAGAGACCTTCTAGAACCTTCTTTATCAGCCGGGGCAACAGAGCGTGTCCTTACAGGAAAGTGTAAGAAGCCGGGATCAGCAGGTCCGAAGGAACGACCAGCCGCTGGAGCCATAAAAGTCATCTCGAGAGGATAAAAAAAGGGCAATTGGCAAACCTACAAATAGACAAACAATCTTCCGACTCGGGGGAAGGAGGGAAGATTAAGCCGGCGGGGAGAGAGCCTTCAATCATAGCGTCATGCCTCGGTGTGAATTTCCCAGTGACCGGACAGAAAGTCCAAAAAGGGCGAAGTCGGGGGGGGGGGGGGGGGGGTAACGGCTCGCTTTCTCTCCCAAAGTAATATTTTTTGGGGGGATATTACTATTTTAGTGGGTCCCTTTACACACATCATCACTTAAATGATTGAGGGCACACATAAATACTTTATAAATGCTTTGTGATTACAAAGATAAATACACAGGTCTTCACATCAAACTGAATTTATAGGGGCCTACATCAACGCAAATTATTGGGGGCCCAACATTAACACTTATAAATGCATTTTGATTATATCAAGGCTAAATAAGCAGGGTTTGATATCAATATTAAATAAATAGATTGAGGCCCACACCAACACAATAATTATTGAGGGGGCCACCTTAATACTATATAAATGTATTATGATTACCTCAAGGCAACATGATCATGGCCTCACATCAATAAATGCATAGGGCCAACATCAACACAAAAATGATTGGGGCACATAAACACTATATAATGCATTGTAATACCTCAAGAAAAAATGAACAGGACCTCACAACAGTACTTAATTCCTAGAGGCCACATCAAACTTAAATGATAACAAGCTATACAACACTACAAAAGAATGAATATACAAAACAGCAGAATAATATCAAGCATTTAAGGTCTTTATAGAAATTAGCTACAATAAGAACTTAGACATATTAAAAAATAAATGGTTAGACATTAGCTAAATTTTACCTGATGAAAAAGACATTAGCTACATGAAGACATTAAAAATTAAAAAAAAATGGTAAGACATTCACTCGATAAAGATCTTAAAAAAACGAAGAAAAATTCATTATTTTAATCAAGATAGTTAAACATAAAGAATGGAAATTACATTAGTTATTGAAGAACTCAAAACATTAAAGAAATAAAAAAATGTTAAGACAATAACTACTTGAAAACCTTAAAATAATAAGATTTTTAACGTTTTTTTAACATTTTCAAAGATTTTTAACATGCTCTCACATTAATATTGAATACATTGAGCTCCACATCAACACAAAAATGATTGGAGGCAAGATAAAACTATATAAATGCATTGTAATTACCACAACGCTAAATAATCAGGGGCTAACATCAGTACTAAATACATAAGGCCTAAATCATTAATAAAATGTTTGGGGATACACATAAACACTGTATAAATGCAATGTGATTACAAAGCTAAATACACAGGGCTTCTCTAACAAACTGAATACATAGGGGCCTACATCAACACAAATGATGTGCCTAAAAAAGCTTGCCAGTGAAGTGCAATGGTGGTGCAATTATTATCAACTGTACAGTAATAAATCTAAAATTTAATTTTTACACTTAAATAAAACGGTATTTACAACGTCTGACTAATAAAAAATCATTAAAACACTAAGTATTAGTAAATCACCATAAAAAATGTATTTTTATTATATATATATAACGATTTAATTTCATTAAAACAAAAACTAGGAGTCACTAAAAGTTTATTTTCAATTTAATGAGCTGTGTCCCATATATTAGCCCTATGGCCTACTCAAAACTATAAATTTTTTGTGCCCAACCTAAAATTTGGCCTGGAGGATTTTGGCCATGTGGTCACAGGTTGGGAACCGATATGTTAGACGATGCAAATGTAATATGAGTATTTGTGGGTGCAAATCAACTTTTGTTACAGTAATGGAATTGATAAGCATGTATGAGGTTGTTATTACTATGATTGCTCTGAAGATGTAAAGTCACCTGGAGTAGAAGAGTGGCTGTGATTCTATAAATGGGGACGAGGTTGTGTTACTATATCTGTCTGCTAGATGTATTGTAAAGTAGAGGAAAGTGCACATGTGTCTAAGGATAGGGAATTTGTAGTAATAATGCAGTTTAATAAAGTAAACTCTTTCAACAAAGTGATGAAAAGTATATTGAGTGTGTGGTGCACATAATATGTGCACACACAAACCCATGAAGTAGCAATGTGTACACTCAGCCAATGTAAATAAATTTATGTGTGGGAAACGAAACAAAAAGAAACTCAAATGAAACATTGTAAGATGTAACATGATATTTTAGAACCGTTCTTATTGTTGAATTCACGAAAATACCAGAGTCGCAGTGAAAATGTAAACTGGGAATAGGACTAATTATTCTGTGGTTACAAAAGAGAAGCTTAAAATGGGTTAACTTGATCGTAGTGACACTCGGTGAGCATAAAATTACAACCAAAATATTATATTTATATTTTGTTAAGGAAGACGAAAAAAGCGTTTGACCAAATTTCACCATTTCAGTATATTTTCTCACGAGAGTAAAGATTTTCAAAAGTATTGTATATGTATATATCTGTATGTTTGTAAATGTGTCCAAGAATAAAATGAGCAAATCGAGGAGGAGAGAGATCATTCGAGAGCAAGCATTCATTCAATAGAAATCCTTTCGAGGAGCAGTTTCACATATCGCTCTGGTCATACCAATCAAATCATTTAATCCGCATTAGAAGATAACTTTTACGCAACTGATCTTACATTAAGACGAGTCTTATTCATTCATCGTAACAAAGCACGAACATTAAGAGAGTCGTATTTAAGCATCATCAAAGATAAACCCGTGAAATCGATAATCAATCTAATTCGAACACCTCCTTCGTTTCCCACCCAAAGCCCCTACAAGGAGCTTCAAGAAAAAAAATTACCCTAGAAGACCTTATGGTCCATACAAGGAGGGTACTTTTAGCGCAATCCTCGAAGGTGTCCGTTGGCAACATCGAAGATCACTCGCGAGGATCTTAACGGCGAATTCGCAAGACTTTATCTAGTCTTAACTTAAACTGGTCCACAGATTCACTGTTGACAACTTCCGTCGGAAGTACGTTCCAGCTAACGCAGATACTGTAAGTGGAGAATTTCCCACACAAATCACGGTGGTATTGCTTCAGTTCAAGTTTGAAGCCGTTATTGCGCGTTCTGTTCTCACTGAGTGTGAAAATATCCCGGTAGTCAACATTGTCGAACCCTTGAAGTATTTTGAAAACTTTGATGAGCTGACCACGCAGTCTACGGCTTTCCAGCGAGAACATATCTAATTCCCTTAATCTATCTTCATAACTTTTATGTCGGATAGGGGGAATCAGTTTGGTTGCCCTGGCTTGCACGCGTTCTAACCTTGCGATATCCTTCGAAACGAAGGACTCAAAATTGTACGGCATACTCCAGGTGCGGCCGAACGAGGGAGTTGTACAGACAAAGTACTATCTCCTTTTTACGGTATCCAAACTGGCGCTTTATGTAGCCTAACATCCTTTGAGCTTTCTTCTCTGCCTCGATGTACTGTTTCGAGAACTTGAGATCGCTAGTGATAGTTACACTCAAGTCCTTCTCAGTGTCACTTGTTTCAAGAGCAGTGCCCTTAAGTATATACTGAGATTGGGGGTTTCTGTGGCCGATATGCATTACTTTGCATTTCCCCACGTTAAAAGGCATTTGGCACGTGTCCGACCACTCCCCAATCTTCCCAAGATCTTCCTGCAGGCGGGCAGTATTTCCATCCTTTGCAACGTTCATACCAAGCTTGGTATCGTCAGCTAATTTGAAAATCTTAGCAACCATGTCGCCGTCCATGTCGTTGACGTAGATGATGAATAGTAGTGGTCCGAGGACAGAACCTTGAGGCACCCCTCTAGTAACGGGCACCCACTCAGAAGCCTGTCCATTCACTACCACCTGTTACTGTCTGCAGTTTTCTTGTTTTCGTCATCATTTTGCTCGAAGGCAAAATTATATCAGAATTTTTGCTCATCGCCAAGCCAAAAATATTCACCCATTACTTTTTGGAGTCAGGTAATAATTTCTTGGAACGTTATTGTATCACCCAAATCCAGTTTAACGATCAACGTTTCTAAACAATCTTATGGTGAGCGCAATAGCAAAGAGGATCACAAAGCGAGGTGGAATATAAATATATCAAGATGATCCTCTCATCGTCCAAATCATTCATACCAACCTATATAAAACCCAATCACCCCCCCCCCCCCCCATAAGTGTTTGGGTTAACAATGTATGGAAAAGTTCTAATTCATCGTAAATAGAAGAGAACTGATAGGTAAAGAATAAAAAGAGATGAGAGGAGCATTTTGGTGTGCGGATCAACTATGTGTACTGAGACAGCTAGCTGATAAATCAAGGGATATCTGTGTGAAGTGTATTGCTATTTCAAGGATGTGGAAAAATCATATTATCCTGTAGATATCTTACATAATTTCCGCCATCTACCGACCTCCTATTGGCCCCTAGGTGGCCCTCTCGCTAGCTAGGTGGTTTTAGAGGAGAAAGTGTGTGTAGGGTGTGTTTGGCTGAGGTTTGGGCAGTCTATGTGTAGGTGTTTGATTTTCTCTAGACCCACTATCATGTGCATAATGCATCTGGTGCCTGTTGGTGTCGGGGAAATGTTTATTCTGCGTGTATGGTTAGATTATAGTGGAGTGAGTGGCATCATCAGAGTAGAGATGAGATGATTCTGTGTTCTATGTAATGATTTCTCTGATTGGTTTATTTATGGGGAATGCTCGTTTATGATGTTGGTTGGTGGTAATGTGTTCAAGTGTCTGTGGAAGATGTTTGTGTGGATGTGTTAAGTTAAGTTAGGGTTTGGTTGAGGTGGAGGAAGGTTATTGTTGAGGTGTTTAATGTAGTATGATGGGGCATATTTCTTGTGTTTGGGTAGCGTTAACGTTGCTATCAGGTAGTGGTTAGACAGGGATGTGTCAGTGCTTTGCAGAAGTGTTGACTTCCAATTATGTTTAGGTGTATTATAGATGTATTTTTGCTTCAGCATTTAGGCGTAAGATGGGTGTGCAGCGTGTACATAGTGTGGTTGCTCTCAGTGCATTGATTTCTGTTGTTTGGAGTTTCTTTAAGTGAGATTTGGCTAGGGTTGGGTGCGACGCTGGTGGTGCGTAGTTAAGGGTGGTTACTTTGTTGGCCTTGTTTATAATGTTTAGGTCTGGGTTTTGAATGTCATTCAAGTATCCAGGGTGAATGCGAGATGGATATGGGTTTTGTTTATTGGCAGGTTTTGTCGCGTATTTGTTCGATTTGTGGTGGTTGTGTGTGAAAAGTGTTACTGTTTTTTTGTTTGCTGAGGAAGCCTTGCAATTTTGTGTGACACAGTGCTCTCGGAAGTTTATATGTTGTTGGAGTACCCTTCTAGTTGTTGCGATTAAGTGGAGTTGTGCTAATTGAAAGATGTCCTCTTCATAGTTGTAGGTTTGATTGTGTTATGGAGTTGTGAGATGTCATGTGTGAATAAGTTGATTAGTATGGATGAGAGAATGTCTCCTTGTGGTATGGTCAAGTATAAGAGTTATGGGTTTACTGGTCTCCCTGCCAAAGATAAACCTTATTAGCCACTCTTTATCATTGTTGCGAAGTTGGTATTCAGGAATTTCTGTGATAGGGTGTGTTTTGTTAATGTGTCAAAGTCATTATTTTGGGTAAGTGCGTCAAGAATTATACGTGAGGGGGATAGGAGCTGGTTAAACTCGTTGATATATGTTCTGCGAAGTTACTGTAAAGAGTCGTAGTTGAGTGTGCTTTGTTGAAGCCGTGTTGTGTCTGATAGAGATGTATATTTAAGCTGATTATTTGGTGCATTTGTTTCCGAGTGTTTACATAGTGTGCACAAAACTGAGATTGGGCGGTAAGGTTTGTGTTGTATTGGGGTTGTCAGGTTTGTTTATAGGTATGAATTACGCTAGATTACGATTTGTGTGGATTGTGTTGATGAGCAAATAATGTTTTTGAATTTTTGTGATGGTTGAGATCACTGTGTTTCCTAGCTGCTTGGAATGTAGGTTAGATATGGACCAAAGACTTTAGAGTTTTTGAGCGAATTGCTGGTTTATCGACATTTTCTGTGGCAAAGGGGTTTGCTTGGTGTTTGGATATGCATGTTCTGTTTTTTTTTATTTATATCTTTTATCTGGGCGTTGGAACCCAAATGAAGCTCGATTAAGATTTCATGAGAATATTACATTGTTTTCTAAGTATTTTAATTTGGTTGCTTCTGAGGGCTAGTGACTGGTGTGTGGGATTGGTTTAGTACATGATTTGTGGATTTTATTTATTGTTCTTTGGAGTTGGTTTGACTGTGGTTTGTGGTCTATTATATTGACGTATCGGTTCCAGTTTTGTGTTTTCCATTTTGAGATTAAGTTATTGATGTAGGTGTTGACTAATTGTATATATTGTGTTTTTATTTGCTATGGCATCTTTTTGGTTTTGGATATTTGAGCTTCTCTAAGTATTCTGCTAGTGAAATTGATGTTGAATATTTTTCTATGTCCGTAAAGGAATAATTTATCGGTTTCTTTGTGAAGAAGTATAGTACAAATTACCAATGTATTGATTATGAGGTAAACTAATGTATAATATGAATAATATTTTGTAAGTAACGTGTTTATTAGTGAGAAGGACAGCGGAGTGATTGGTTTCATATTGTAACACAAGGTTTAAGATGTCACCATGGTTGCTTAATAAATTTATGGATGCAGAACTGATAGAAGTACTTATCCAATTGAGGGAATCGGTGTATGATTGATAGGAAATGGTCAAGAATGGATTACATATATCTATGTTGATATTTGCCGATTATGTCATTTGGTTAGGCAAGATTGAGAGGGAATTGGAAATGATCATGAAAGGTTGTGGAGAGTATGTGAGAGCAGTAAGTCAAAATGGAATGCCAAAGAGAGTAAAATAATGGTGTTTGAGGCTAAAAAGGCGTGGGGTGATATCACAGTCGTGGCGAACGCTTGTTACACTGCAATATTTTATGTATCTAGAATGCATTTTAATGGGCTGTTCAAATGAAATAGGTGGCGACCACAAAGTTTATTGTTAGAAACTGTCTTGGACCGTTAGTAAGTGCTAAGAGATTGAGTATATAATTTGCCAATAAGCTGCATGTGAGGATGATATGGCCAGCATTGCTGAATGAGAGTGAGATTATGCTATGGAATTGGAAGGAAAGATTTTGAGCACTACAATGAAGAAATTAAGAGTGAAGTGATGCTTGGGGTAGAAAACTATATAGAGTGACGAACATATGTTCAGAGATGTTTATGGAGTGAAGAACAGTATGAGCATAATTATGACTAATTTAGTGAAACTTTGTTGAGGTAGAGTCGAAATGTAATATAAAGATATGCAAATAACCTTGTGTATAGAATAAACAGGATTGAGTGTTAAGGTGAGAGAAGCGTTATTATATTACATAAAATGTAGGTTGTTTATGATAGAGAACCTTTGAGAAAGAAGGGACTCACCGAAGACGAACTGATATTGTGTATGGTATGTTTAAAAGAAAAGGCTTTGTAAGGGGCCCGTACTTGGGTCCTTTACAATGGAATTAGCCCTGACTGCACGAGATGCCTTGTGCTTCAAAAGGCTAAAAGATACTTGCAGGCATAGAAAGTTTACTGGCGTTGATACGCGCTGATCTCACTTTTAAACAAAAAGCTCAATGTTTAATGCTTTAATTCTTGCAGTATTCATTTTATCATTTTCATCCCAGGGACAAACTGGATACTAACAAGAATAAATGCATTATTAATAACGACTCAGATTAATTAAATAGTGTCAGTTATAATTTGGCTAGTAAACTCTACGTATCTCTTACACATCAACAATTCTACTATATTTTCTTTTAACTACGAACGGCGTTCCTATAACTTTCTAGCTTGATTCAAAGTCTGTTTTGGAATTTTAAATAAATATATATTTTGTTATTAGCTACCTTGCTTTGAATCAACCATAAGCCATGTATCAAAATCCTCCCTCGTCAGCATTCAGAAATCCCATTTTGTGTTGGATGCGAGTTGGCTGCTGTCTGCTCTCTATCCTTCGGTCGTATTTCCACTACTACTTCGCTCAGTGAATATCAACTTTCCTTTTGAAAGAATTTGAACTTCGCATCTGACACTTTCTAAATTGATTCAAACAGGGCGGAGATGGAAAACTTTAGACCCACGAACGGAAAGTAGAAATGTGAACGAGATTATAAATGACCTTTTAAAACCAAGGAAAGAGTACATATGCGGAAGGAAAGAGTAATAAAAAGGGCTCATGGAATAACATTTAATTTGTTTGATTTTTACCTTTTCATGATATTTACATCGGCTTTGCTATTGAATCCACGAATGATTTTGGGGTCGGTATTCTTGGCAAGCTCTCAACTATCATACATATCATACAAATATTCTTTTATTTGTCATCCATATTGAACGGTTCAAGGTCTTTCATGAACAAGGTTACATTCTGTGTGATATATTTCCTTCTTATACATGCCATAAGCTTTAAAAGTTTACTTAGTTTCAACCAAATTCACATTTTCACTCAAGCGACATATATTAGGTCCTCTCTCCTCTGCCAGTCTTTTCTTCCCATTGCCACGTTAAATTGATACTACTTTGAATTATTCCTTCTACTTCAATACACAAGTATCTTTCCAATTCAATGAGATTAGTAGCAGCATACTCTCATGCAGCAACATTAGACAAAATTTACAAGCAAGAGGAAGTAAGCCATGATGAAGAAAGTGTTCATGACTGGTCCAATTTCAATCAGAAGACTAAGCAATTTCCTTTTACAGAAGGAAAAAGGATTTGTCCCAATATACCATCCTCTATCACACCAATTGAAGCCTTTCAACTGCTTATAGATGATGAAGTTTTAGACCATTTTGTTGAACAAACTAATTTATATTCCGAACTAGTCACTTCAAAGAAAGAATAAAGCCAATCATGAGACAATTTGTAGGTACCAACAACAAAGGAAGACAATAAAAAAAAATCTTGGGCTTCTCAAGAGGATGGGCAACTGCAGATTATTGGAATAGTAATAATTTATATAAAATTATATAATAAAGAAGACAATGGGTTAAAAGATGTTTCACGTGCTGTTAAGTTGTTTTCATTTTTGACCCGAAGCGAAAATTGAGCGAGGGAACCATTTGTGGAAAATTCAGCCTCTGATTGATCATATGGTGAGGAAATTTCAGGGACCTCTGTAACTGGAAGTGATGTTATATTCAATGAGACTCTGCTCCCGTGGCGGAGGAGATTAACTTTTCGCTTGGATAAAAAGGTATTCAAATTATGCTCGCAGGAAGGCTCTACATACAATCTTACTTTATTAAGGAAAATCAAAGGAAGGTACAAGACAGGTGGTATTAGCAAAAACGGTTTCAACAGATGATGAGTATCCATCAGAGTTAGGCATAAATTTTCTTAATCTACAGTTTTTACATCGGAATTTTTCGTCACCTCTCTAAAGTATTTTTTAAAGTTTAACAAATTAGAGAGTCATCATTTAATATCAAGCTTTAAGAGAAAAAGCGAATATACGCAGAGGAAAAGAATACTTTCTAACTAAACTAAAAAGACTAACTTAAACTTTTGTAACCTGTATAAAGCTCGGGTAGTGTAAAAAAAAATCCCATAATGAGTGATAATAAAAACACAAATTTCAAAACAGAAAGAGTATTGAAATGGCGCTCCCTTTTGTCGGAACGAATTCGAAATTTACTTTCAGTACATAAATTATTGCTTAGTTCCATATTCCATACTTATTTCTTATGCTTAATTGAGGATAAGTATTTAAAGTAAATTAGAATTTATCGCATTATTTTGCTTTTTATATTCAAATTTTGAGTAATTATCAAAGTAAGTATGATTTACTCATAGTTTAGGATTACCTGTGAATTGGAGAGTAATCAGTGTCTCGGTTGGAAAAATATGTTGACGAATCTTCCATTTACCTAAATTGGTACATAAGGATATACATTATATTTGAAACTGGTTTCCATTGCACTCAATTTTATGGGAGACATTTTTCCGTATACACCTTTTTCTAAGAAGGTTGAGTTTCAAGTGGTTTCCTTTTAAGACGCTATTTTGCCATTTAGATTAACTTAACTATTGACACTGTCTGAGTTTGCTTTTTATTCGATGAGATTGCATCTGTTGCATCTCTTATAAGGATATCACAATTATAGCTTTAATTTAGTGTTTTTACGATTTTTTCTTTTATCACGTATGTTTGAGGGTAGACTTTATTTTGCGTTACTTATGAAATGGCTGTCCCGAGTTTGGAGCGCGTTGAACAGTTTTCTATTTTAAGTTAACGTAGTTTCTTTGGCTCTTTGTGGTTGTATCTGAATTAATTAAAACAGTTTTAAGTTCCAAGGAATATTTGTCACATACATGGTGGTTCTAAAGTCTTCCCTGTAAATACTGCTATAATTTTATATTTCAAATATTGTTTTAATTCTATATTTCAGATAAACAAAAGTCTTTTCACCCCTTGTTAATATTGTTTTTGCTTTTTCTGATGTCTGACACAATCTTTTGCATTTGGAAGAGAAGCTAATTGAAAGAGTATTGGCACACGATCGTGTGCATTCTGGCAAGAGCAAGGAGGATTACCATATGACTTCTTTTATTGATGTGAAAACACTAAAACCAGTATATTTGTTTGATATTGTTATATTGTTCTCTTTAATTTTCGATATGGGCTGGCAAGACCTTCGATCAACTTGAAGAAACATTACTTCGATCTTATTTTGGGGAAAACTAGCAGTTATCCAGTAAGAACATACCTGATATGACTCGCCAATATTCATCTTAATCGCTTTAATTAAAAAAAACCTTTTATTATTATGTCTAAGATATTGGGGTGCATATGCTATATGGTAGGATTCATCTGCAAGAACAATGTTTGGTTAACTATTGAAGGTGTGTCTATGACGTGAATAACACTCAAAGGTCATCTCTTTAAAGTTGTCTTCTGTCTTTGCTACCCTCTTGTAAACCTCGAATTAAAAATTCAATTTTGGTTACGAGGCATTTTCTGTATATATTTAATAAATTTAAGGTTATATAAGAGCTTCTGATTTCTGTGCCTTCGGCATTCATTCCTATTAACCCAGTACCCTTTCAGACACTTTGGTTAGCCTTTCTTTAAAGTTTTTGCTAGCATATGAGATCCTTGGATATTCTTCAATTGACAGATAAGTCATTAAGCTTTACGTGATAGCATTATAAAATTTCCTGTTTTCAAATTTGTCGTCTACAAGCAATGGTAATACTTTAGTATAGGGGCGCACGATAGGGAGCGCTGTTTCTTGGCTACAATTTTGGGCTATAATCTAGGCCTTATGAGGTCAGACGGTAGCTTCATATGGGGTCAATCACAGAGTTGTATTTCTTTTGTTAGTTTTGTTTTTTCATTTATTCTTTATTATTTAGTAAACGCCTGCACTTCTACTTAATTATATTATTTAGTAATGCATTGTTTTTTTATAATTACTAATTTAGTAAACTTTATATGTTTCATTTAACTATTTTTGTGAAACTAAACCATTAATTTCACACACTAGCAACCCTTAATTCAACCTTATTTTAAACATTGGCAACCCTGAAACCAAGCAGTTAAAAGAGCGTGATTTCTGTGAATACGGTTTGTTCGACTTCAATACGACTTGTGTTAATTCTTTGGTCAATTTAATAGACTTTTCTATAGATCGTGGTCTCATTTAAAAGGTGGAGATGGGGTAAACCTAGAGATCTGCGTCACACGCTTGCCTCTGTTATTCCCCGGTCCAGCCTGCATAATATTTCGTCCATGTTCCAATATGTTTCACCTTTTTTGAGTAAATTCAAGGGGACTGCTCGTGGGGGAGATATCACTGCAGGGGAACCATTTTGCGATGATTCTGAGTTTTAATCAATTGGGAGGGCCTGGAGGGCACAGCCCCCAGTATTTACTCATTTCCTAAAAGAAATGTTAATTTTTAACGGCAATAGCCTAAATTAGGTGGCGCTATTGTCTTTGTTACTTTGACCAACGTGCGATCGGCTCTGTACATTTATCGAAAGAATAAGGATGATAGCGCCGCCTACTTTAGGCTAGTTCCGCCCAAAATTATCATGTTTAGTTACTTTCGAAATGAGGGCCTTCACCTAATGACGTCTGTTGCCTAAATTATAGCCAAAAATTGTAGCCCAGAAACAGCGCCAGCAATCGTGTGCCCCTAAATTGAAGTATTACCAAAACAATAGCTGGACGTCATTCCTCTGTTTGAATTTTTTTAAATGAACTCATTTAGTTTATTTTGTGAAGTTATTGATCTTATGGACCTCAGGTTAAATTGTATCTTGTTTGAATATTATTGGAGGGTATTAGACCTGGAGGCGTGGATAATAAGTCTAAATTCCTGGCATTAAAACAATGAACATTAGAGCGTCTAACAACGTCTAGCATTCTCATTTGCATTCTAACCTAATGCTATGCTTTCGATTGGTGTATAATACTAAATGATTACTAATAGAGTGATGTATGGTGCTGCTACCCCTGAATATTATAGAGGGTACTGGGGCGAAGCTCCTCAATTAGAAATAATTACCTTAGGATTAGAATTCAAATGCGGTTGTCACCCGTTGTGAGGGACTGCAATGTTTGTTGTTTTCACTTAGTGCTACGACCTTCAGGAAGGGGCTCGAAATTGAGTAATTAAATTCACTTCAAGTAGTTGACTGTATATTCAAAGTTTATTGTCCACTTTATTGGAGCACAAATTTGGAACTAACCAATTATTAAATTTTTGTTTATTCAGTTGATAGGGATTAGTGCCCCCTTTATATTTTGTTTTTTTCGGGGACAATAATTTTAAATGTCAGTGGCTTTTTCGGGATTCACAAATCCGTGCAACACCACTGGGTAGAGACCATTGGTGTGTCTTTATCTCACAAACGTAGAGCTTGCTGGGAGCAAATTATATTTTTTTAATTCTACTTGATATTGAGTCCTGTATCCATATTTAGAGGCAAGGACCAATTTTGAGTAGTTATCGGCTCTATCCTCATCCTTATTAATCAAGATGTCATTAAGAAAGGTTCTTTGGCTTTAAGGTTTAAAGGAGATTTATATTTACGCGGGTTGGAGGGAAGTTCTTTACTCAAGGAACATGACGGGTTATGAATCCCTGGCTGATGTATCTATATTGGAAAATAGGAATTCTCTATTTTAACCACCGAAAAAACAAATTGGGCTCTGTATAACTAGGTAAAAACGGTCATTGACTGTATTGAAAGGTTCTCCTGGGGGTAACGGTGCCCGGAACTCAAAATATGAGATTTTATAAAGAGATTCATTAAAAAAAACGAAGAACTCTGATTCAGGCTCATAAATAATTCGATAAAATGGAAATTTTCCCACACGGTCTATTTAATTTTCAAAGACAACCTAAAACTTTTATTAAACAAACAGTTTTCCATCATTCTTTTGGATTAAATAAAGGCAGAAAATGGTGAATATTCAAAAAACAAATCTGTTGTTAGCTAGATCATAATCCTTAATATTTTCCAAATTTCAATGATGTGATTCTCGAAGATACAAATTCTAAGTCAATCTTCGCATCATGTTAGCCTCTTTCACTTTTAGAGGCCAATTCATCTTTATCTCACTAACAGGAATGACATGTGCTGGTATTCCATTCATTCTATTCCTCATGAAATACAGATTTTCCTTTCGTGTTTCTATAACGTTACGAAAGCATATTTATAACTGCTATCGTCCTTCATTTCTGATTAATTTCCTTCGCATTCCATCCTCTTAGTCGATTGAAACCTGATTTGCTCAATTAGCTCTGCAATAACCCCCTCTCATTAATAAAATGGCTCTACTTGGTTGGTCGGTAATAGATTTCTAGAGAGTCGACTTTCGAGACCAGCTCTCACTCTCCAAATGTAGTCGTCTCTTGTTTCACGTGCGTAAAGACGTCTTGGGTTTTCCAAACGACATATACATGAAAAAAGTCATTACTTGCTTCAATTTACTTGTTCAATCGTTACTCCATTTTGATCCATAAAGTAGGGAGATATAATTTTTGTTTCGAATTTATCGTCTTAAGAAGTAAGACATTTAGGGTTTTGTTTCTCTCAAACGGTACAAGAGGATTTTTTTCATTTCCTAATCCACCATCAAAGCAAACAAGTTTTATATCATATTATATTTAACATGAGGAGACAAGGAAAAGTTGAAAAATAGGTGCAAAAGCAAGTAAAGTTTTAACGGAACAAGAGAGAAATTCCCTCCGATAACCAACCTAGTTTTGTGATAAGATGATAAATGGTTATTGTATTGATAGTTTTCCATGGTTCAAATTACTTACAAGTGCCTTTGAATGGCTAAATATTTCTTCTGCCTCTCGATGACGCCACCCAGCGCCAATGGCCCTTTGTCATATGAGTCATTTGATGGCTCTAAATGGCTACAATTGAACTTGACTCGTTTTGAAAAAAATAGCGACGCCTAGACCTGGCGCTTTACCACAGGTAAAAATTTCATCAAACTGTTTTAACTAACAAGTTCATTATCAATTGAAAGATTGTGTAGAAAAATTCAAAGAACAAGAATAATTTATGAGTATGGAATTATCAAAACTGCAAAAGAAAACAATGTTCACCCTTAATTCTGAGGAATACGTATTTATTAACGAACAGCAAATGTTCGTAAAATAAGCATCGGCCCTTATATGTAAGTAATATCTTGAACCAGTTTGCGAGGTCCAGAGATTTATGCCATAATTATATGGGTTTCAACAGCATCTTCATGCAAATAGCATCAATAAATCCATAGCGCTGCAACAAAGCCACCTATGCAGAGGAGCACTTATACATTATGCATTTGATTGTGTGGCTCGTTCTAGTAACCATTTGCAAAAGTAGACAGGTCATCACGTAATTCGCACAATAAAAATTAATTAGCTTGACTATTGACACTGTCCTCTTCTGAATTACATCACGTAGGAAATTTAGCTGTATATGAAGATCATATGATTTAGGCATTAATGAGTTGAGAGAAAATCAAACACAAAATCACTTGTTTTATATGCATTAAATTGAAATGTATTTTTAACATTGAAAACATGAAATAATAAACAACTTATCAATGGAGATCTTAATATTTCTGACTAGGTTCATTTAGTATTCATTTTAATCTAAGAAATTATTATTATAATGAGAACGTTTTCTAATAAAATATAATAAACCTTGATAGGAAGAGCCAACAGAGGAAGCGATACTATTAATGCGGAAAAGTCGGATCACTTTGACGTAAAGCATGTCAAAAAAACAGTTGAAGATAATGGACATATTGCTCTTAGTCAATTTGTATGTGCATACAACTTTTGTTAAAAACTAAAAACAGATTTCCGAGTTAAAATAGTCTGATGGAAAACTTATCCGTAACACTATATTTTAGGAAGGCAATTTTTTAAACAGTTTGATAATTTTTCAATTTTCTCTTAGTTCAGTTGTAACTTTGTACTGCATTGCAATTTAATTAAAGAAATAGTAATATAATGAACCTTTTTGAAATTAAAGGCTATTATTAAAATGTCTTAGAGTTTTGATACAAGAATTAGATCGAAAAAGTGTCAGAAATATTTTCCCAAATTATTAAAATTAAGGCTGGTTTTTCGTATATATGTAGCTTTTATCAGAGTTCTTTCTATGAGTAAAAAAAACATAAACATGAAAATCGTAAGGTTCAGAAAATCTATTAAAATTAAGGCATTGCTGTTCTTTTTATATTTTTCTCGTATAGAAAAGGAAATCTAGTTAAAAACATTAGATTGAATATTTTCTTCTAAGCATGGATATGAAAACTTCTTTACCAGGAGCAAATTTCTAGGAGATATTTACTGGAAACTTTTTTAGACAAAATCCTGTAGCTTGAGCCAAATAGGCCGCAGGTCATATCAAGAAGGTCTCCTTTCGGCGGGCAAGCTCCTCCTCTAAGGAAAGGTGGAAAAGCCACTCCTTTTCTTTATAAAATAAGTATTTAAACAATCTTTTGACAACCATATCATGCATTAGCGTGTATTTACAGTGTAGTTATCATATTTCACTACATAATTATTCCCCTCTTCTTTATTTTGCATTTTCCAACAAAAATGGTTTGAATACTTTTGTAGCATTTGCACAAGAATACCTGTATTTTTCTTTGAAATATTTAGTTTGAATTTAGCTAATGGTGTATGCTTGCATATGTGTGCCAGAAACAGGATCCATATAATATATCTGGTGATTAACTATCTGATTAAGATATGGTAATCTTATAAGCATAAGCATTCTACTCAACCGAATAGAAAATTTATCCAAACTTGAATTCTCTTTGAATAATTGGCACTAACATGTCTTTTTCATCACTATTGATATTGAAGTATCTGCATTCAAATCTTGTTTTGATCCCAAACCCCAAAAGCAATGGATTTCTGCACTTGAGCTCCATAAACTTAGTGTCAACATCGCTATCTTCAGATGAAGGGGCAGGATTGCCTGTCAATAGCCCTCTTCGATTGTATTTGCGATTGACTGAAAATCTGTATCGGATCTTCTGCTGTGCTAACTACGTGCAAAATACTTGAAAATACAACACCATCTGCCTCACGGCAAATGTTAACTAAGTCAATATTCGTAGGTTTGGAGATTCATGTTTAAGTGACTGAAGTTAATAATTAAATAAAAGTATAGGTATAAGATTGACATAATGGTAAATGTTCGAAAAGTGACCGGTCAATATAGTAAACATGTTATAGGCACAGTAGGGTTGCAACCAAACGTTTTTTAAATAACTTCAAGGAAAATTCCCATTATATTTGATATAAAATTAGTGCAGCTGCTTCTCTTTTAATGAAGGTTGCCTAATTGTGGTAGAATGCCCTAATCAAGGTTGTCAGCGCGCACACACACATATTTATATATATATAGGGTCTTTTAATAAGGTCCCTCGAATTTTAAATGTAAATTAAACAAGTTGTGTGTGATATATGCACTCAATTTATTTTAAATTTGAAAGTACATTTTATGGCATTAGGTGTGAAATATGACGTCTTTCAAATGTCTGCCGCAGCTTCGCTTGGTGAAACGTATTCGGAAGGCCCATTTTCTATGATTTTGTCACATAAATCTGGCTGAATTTGCTGGTTGGTGTTCGTTATGTTGACTTTGAGGACATCAACTGTTTGCGGATTATTCGCATACACCTACAATTTAGGTTAGCCCCCCCCCTCCCCCCCCCCCTTGACGTCGCCGCCGCGCGAGATGACCCTGCCCTGAAATGGCTGGTGCAAAATATCTATCGTGGCGTGCGCAGTGTGGCACGTAGCGCCGTCATGTTGGAACCACATGTCGTGACTATCCATATCAGGCATATAATCAAGTTGAGGCCACAAGAGGGTTGCTTATCATCGATCTGTAGGTCTCGCCGTTGACGGTTATGGCAATCCCATCTTCGTTCTCAAAAAAATACAGACCGATGATACCGTTAGACGAAAATCTTCACCAAACAGTGACTTTGTTGGGATGCAATTGGTGCTAGAGTATCTTATGTGGATTGTTTTCGTCCCGAATCCGACAATTTTTCTTGTTCACAAATCCATTAATCCAAAAATGGGCCTCGTCTCTGAAGATGTTTTTTGGGGGAAATTTGGGGCAACTTCCATCTGCTCTAGAACCCCATGAGCGCACACACGGCGTTGTCTATGGTCGTTTACCTTAAGTTCCTGGGTAAGTTGGATTTTGTACCGGTGCAGACCCAAGTCCCTACGCATAATTCGCCAAACTTAAGTCGCAGAAAGGCCAAGTTCTTGTGAACGACGAGAAATTAACTGCCTTGGATTTTCCCGTACACTCTCATTTACGGAGGCGATTTTTTCACCAGACCTTGCGTTTTGGCAACATACGGGTGTTGGTTGATAGTTGCTCGATTCTTTTGCCTCGAATTTGTCCACTAAGCGTCGAACAGTGGACTCAATAGGACGATTGTGGCGAGGATAGAAATCACGAAATGCGCGGAACGTTTGTCGAACGGAGCACTGATTTTGATAATGACATTTGATGATTTGCACACGCTGTTCAACGAAACAACATTCCATCGTATCTTGCAAAGTACTACTGAACAGTTCACAGTTAGGTTGCTAGATGTCGCTTCAACAACATGGCCACTATCGCCTAAGAGAGCTCAAGCATCCTTGTTGATAGACCCTTTATATATATGAAGAACTTACAAAGTATCACGTGAGGGTAGCCAATGAATGCAATGTCCCACAGGGAAAAAGTAAATTTTTTTCCGAGTACTTTCGAACTTTATTAAGTTCCTTATCAAGGATAACTAAAAGAAATAATATTATATAACAGGTATATATACGAAAAAAAAGCATAAAATACCCCCTCAAAAACAAGAAATCACTAATGAGGAAGACAGAAGAGGGAAGGTAAAAGATTCACATTAAGAAATACAAGAAGCAGGTAGTAAGGTCAAACTGAAAAGACGAAAGGGTAAAAATTAAAAGAAATGGAGATAGCCTAACGAGGGAGATTATAAGAAACGAGGAGCGAAAGATTGGGGGAAATACAAAGTACATAACAGAGCAGTGACATAATTAAAAAAAAATGGGTCTACATAACTAAAGATTGTATATAAAACTAAAGACAAAAGTCAGAACTAATTTCTTTAAGTATTAATTTTTTAATTATAGCATCTATTTTATATAAGCCAGGAGAAAGGTTAAAATTACAACATTGGCCTATAAAAGCACATTCAATGATATTCCTTTTTATAGGGTCATTGGAACGATAAATAAATTTTGCCGAGTTCCAGTTAATTAGATGGTCCTTATCTGACACGAGGACAAAGAAAGCACTGTTATTTCCCCATCTACGGGCATTATATTTATGTTGATTTATGCGAACAGAAAGTTGTATACCTGTTTGTCCATAAGGGTTGCTGAAGTAAATATTATGGACAAACAGGTAACAGTCTCGCGGAGTTGATGCTAGAGTTGCGTTTTATAGAGCGTTTAACCCCTCTTCAATCATTGTTGGCTCTATAGTGGGAAATATAGAAAAGGTGAAAAAAGGACGCGTGAGAGAGCACCAATTTATCTTGGAGATTGTGTATTATGAAAACGTAGCCTCAACAAATCATGTACCTATTTAAGCTTTTTAGTCTGCATCCATCTTATCACCAGGAATATTAGTCAGTATTTAGACTCAATCTGATGGGTGAAATAAAATAGGAAATGATTTAGAGATATGATCCTGGAAAATTAAATAAGTCAGAGTGTTATATAAATGCGAGAAAGAACGGATAATCATTTCCATTTTCTGCTATTTTTCTTCTAATCATTTTTGTTCTAGTAGTTGAGGTATTTGCACTACTCAGGCAAATCGATATTAATAGTGGCACGCACCTAAATTCATGGCTTTAACTCTAAAGAGTATAGAAAGGTCTCTACCTTCTTCAGTGAACGTGTTCATGACATATCAACCCGATGCGAGAGCCGCATGCTCGATCGCAAAGTGGGTATCTGAAGTTTTGGGTCCACTTTGGGAGTCGAGAGACGCCTATACGTGGAATTGTTTAGCAAAGCAACCCGCAGCACTCCAGAACAGCAGTTGTTTAAGTGGCACAAAATATTAAGACAACTGAACCATTGGTCTGATTGCAACCCTTGTCCGCCTTTGTTACCTTTTACTAAATTGAATAGGTTCGTCCGCTCACTCCGCTTTTGGGGATTTTCCGCAGAGGCGATCTAATTAGGCTTGATGTTCACTTCACGTTGGCCTGTCGATGCGTTGAGTACTTGTCCTTGAACCAAAGGCTTCCAAGATGAACCTGTTGCCATGCTTCTCGTAGGTTTACTTTCTTTTCCTGAAGCAGGAGAAAGTGGGGGTTCGAGCTCCTTTATGCACCTAAAGCTGATTAAATATACCAGATACAAAAGGCTATCCTTGGCTTAAAAGTTGTTTCCTTTACCTTGCGCAAACTTAATTTGGGCTAGCTTCATTAAGATCAAGGTAGCCTCAGTATTATTAAAGCAAACCAGATGATAATTTTATGATTAAAAAATATTGTTTATATAAAGACAAGCCGCTGTTCTCTTCCTTAACAGGAAGAGCTTGGTTACACAGGCACCCCTGCGGGGTGTGGACCTACGGCCTTATTTGCTAATCTTAACCGAATTTTTTAATCCCCTTTATATACTCTTTATTTTAACACCCTGAACACCCTTTTCTTCTTCTTCTTCTTCATCTTCATCTCATCTTCATCTTCATCTTCATCATTTTCTTCATCTTCTTCTTAATCTTCTTCTTCTTCTTAATCTTCTTCTTCTTCTTAATCTTCTTCTTCATCTTTTTTATCTTTAGTGGGTTAGCCCACTAATATTAAGCTTAATTAAGGACCGAAATAGAAAATTTCAAATACATAAGAACAATGAGTCATTTACAAGTCGGAAAAATTACATAGATTCTCGAAGAGAAGTTAAACGGGCGGTTAGAGATGCAAAGCGGAAATATGAAATAAAACTGGCGAAGGATTCAAAGAAGAACCGAAACGGTTTTACGGCTATGTAAACAGTAGGAAACCCTTAAAAGGTTCAATAAGGCCGATTCAAGACAAAGATGGTCGCTTGACGGAATTTCCGGCGGAAATGTCTAAAATTTTATATGAACATTTCACAAGCATCTTTACTGTTGAAGATTCGTCCGAATTAGGATCGTTAGTTGAAGAAGTAGATAATAGTGATATTTGCATATCCGATATAACAGTTAATGAAGTGGAAATTCTTAAATATATTAACCTGATGAAAAAGTCGAAATCACCCGGGCCCGATGGCGTTTACCCCACTCATTTAAAGGAACTTAAGAATGAGCTTGCGAAGCCGTTGCGTGCAATTTTCAATCGCTCATTAGAAGATGGCGTAGTCCCTTTAGACTTCAAGCGTGCAAACGTTACACCAATATTTAAGAATGGGAATAGATACGAAGCAACGAATTTTCGTCCTATTAGTCTAACTTCGGTAGTTGGAAAGCTTTTAGAATCGGTTATTAGAGATAGAATAGTGAGCCACCTCGAGCTAAATAATCTGATTAAAGATTCCCAACATGGGTTTAGGCGGGCGAGATCGTGCTTGACAAATTTGCTGGAATTCTTTCATAAAATGATTTGCGTTTACGACAAAAGCAAAGCTGTAGATGTAATCTATCTAGACTTTAAAAAGGTGTTTGACACCGTTCCGCACATGAGATCATTAATGAAAGTTAAAGCAATCGGTGTGAAGGGTAAGATATTAAATTGGATTAGAAATTGGCTGAAGGATCGTTCGCAGCGAGTAGTTATAAATGGTGAATGTTCTGATTGGGTTAACGTCAGTAGTGGAGTGCCACAAGGCTCAGTTCTTGGCCCATTATTGTTTCTAATATATATAAACGATTTGGATAATGGCGTATTTAGTACGATTTCTAAATTTGCTGACGACACGAAGCTGGGCAACCATGCCTATGGAAGAACGGATGTAGATAAATTACAAAAGGACCTAAACTTGATTGTCAGATGGGCCGATAAGTGGCAAATGCAGTTTAATTTAAGTAAATGTAAAGGGATGCATTTGGGTTGCCATAATTTGAGGGTAGAGTATACCATGAAAGGCCAGGTCCTCGACGTGGTTAAATTGGAAAAAGACCTGGGAGTTTTAGTCTCGGATGACTTCAAAGTCACGAAACAATGCGCGGATGCATGTAAAAAAGCAAATCGTGTGCTGGGTTATATCGCGCGTAATTTCACGTTCAAATCCAAACATATAATTTTAACGTTATATAAATCACTTGTGCGTCTACTGCTCGAATATGCGCTTTAATTTTGGGCTCCATACTTAAACAAAGATATCGCGCAATTAGAAAGAGTGCAGCGTAGGGCTACAAAATTAATTCTCGAGCTGAGAAACAGGCCGTACGAGGAAAGACTCAGGGCATTAGATTTGCAATCTCTTGAAGGCAGAAGATTACGTGGCCATCTAATAGAAGTATTTAAAATATTGAAAGGATTTTCAAACGTTGATTATAGGAATTTGTTCGAATTGGATCATAGGGCAAACACTCGGCAACACGGATTAAAATTAGTGAACAAGCGATTTAACACTAGTATAGCCCAAAACTATTTTACGTTTAAAATTACTCAAATTTGGAATAGGCTGTCCACCCACGTAGTAGATAGTACGTCGGTAAATATGTTTAAAAACCGTCTCGACGCGCACTTAAATAGTATAAATATAACGTGGTCTGAGCACAGTAAATAAAAACGTCTTTGCAAAAGGAATTTGGAGCGGAGGAACAACGAGAGTAAAAATGATGACTAAAAATGATGCCAGCGATTTCTCTTGCATGTGTAGTTTAGATATCCATTTTCTTTTCCGCCAATCCTATAAATAGTCTTACTATCCTAAAATTAGATTTTCACCACTAGCAGTCGAGGGCTGCGGAAGTTGAGAAGAAAAACTTTCTATCACCCCCCCACCCCTAGGTTGAAGTAGTTAATATGCATGACAATGTACACATGTAGATAAGTGTGTACAGTAGATTATATATATATAAAAAAAAAATAAAATAAAGATATAGCATGTTAGAGATACACTCGTAGATAAGTGTGTATCGTAGTTATGGATGTAGTGTAGCGGACTAGCCTCGAGCGGACCTTAGGGTCTTTGCTGGTCCTAGATTCTGTAGTTCTGTACTTCTGTAGTTCGTCTTAATCTTAATCTTCCTCATCTTCATCTTTATGATCTTCGTCATCCTCTTCTTATTCTTCTTCTTCTTAACCTTTATCTTCATCTTCATCTTCTTCTTCTTCATCATATTCTTCATCTTCTCCTTCTTCTTTTTCTTAATCTTCTTCTTCATCTTCTTTATCTTCATCTTCATCTCAATCTTTATCATCTTCATCATCTTCGTCATCCTCTTCTTCTTCTTCTTGTTAACCTTCATCTTCATCTTCATCTTCTTATTCGTCCCACCGACTCTCTACTGAAAAGACGTGCTCGCTCTGTGCTCCCGCTAATTTCACTGTGCTCAGAATTTATCGTGCCTCTGCTACTGAATACTTTTATATATATCTACTGTGCCTATTCAATATTCGTCGCCGTATTATAAAGTTCGATCTTTCAATAACCGTATACAGTATATTAGCTTGTGCAGCTTGTTTTCTAAATTAGTGTGAATTAAAAAAAAACAAACAAAAAAAAACCGACAATGCCCGTTATAAAGATCGAATGCTCAAGGTGCGCTGCTTCATTTAATAAGGAAATTTACGTTCCCTCGAACCATGAGCAAATTAGAATATTTCGCTTTTGTATGTTGAACGAAGCGTTTGAACGCAAGTTGTCAAGTGCGATCAGCGAGATCAAACTTGAATTAAATACCGTTGCAAGGGATGTGATCTCGACTAACCGTAAAGTCGATGACTTAAATTCCAAACTAGATTCTGCTATTCACGACATGCGCGGGAGGGAAAATAGTAATAGAGATAGGCGGCCTGCAAATTCGAATCATCAGGTAATTGTTGACGAGCAACAACGAATTTTAAACTCGTTTAGGCCTCAGGATTCGCAATTTCGAAGTGTTAGAAATGGGGCTAGACCAACGAGGGATCAGAACTTCGTTTTCCCCTGTTCGAACCCTTTCGCGTTGCTAACTCCTATCGAGGGGGAAGAGGAAACCGTTTTAATGGGGGACTCCTTAATTAGAAGGCAGGATCAGGAGTTTGCTGCGCGTAACCCTTCTAAGCGTAAGCGCTTTTGCTATCCCGGTGGCCGCATTAACAACGTGGCCGCCGAGATCGAGAAATTGGAAGATACGCGTGGTGAACGAACGATCATCACGATGGTAGGGGGCAACGACGTCCATAGGTATGACAGCACCCCGGAAGATATAGTTTATCGTGCCAGAACCATGATAGATACGGCGAAATCCAAAGCAACCAACGTGGGAATTATTGGTGTTCTCCCCCGACTTAAATCCACGTTGCGCCTCCAATCTAGAGCGATCTATACTAACGAATGTCTTAAGCGGTTGTGTCGAGAAACTGGTGTTAGCTTTTTTAACGTATGGGATTCATTCCAGGACCAACCGTCACTTTTCCAAAAGGACGGAATTCACCTAAGCGATGTGGGTAATAGTCGGCTGGGTAGGATCTTAGACGAGTCCGTACGTAGCATTTTAGGAAGGAGAGTTGCGCGGCCACGTGATGCCGATGCGCCGGGCCGGCCCGCGCGTGAAGGGGGCACTATCGACGGGGTGCAGGGAAACGGAACGGATCTGAGTGTTATAGAAGAGTTAACGTAAAGTGCAAACAGGGATGCATATATGCGAATGTTCGTAGCTTAAAAAATAAAATTGCCGAAATAAAAGCCGTTATTCTAGAGGGTGATTTCGACCTCGTATTCCTAAGTGAAACATGGTTAGACACTCTTACGGGGATCAGTGTTTGCGAGTTCGATATAGCGGGGTACAAAATTCATTACAGAAATAGACAAACCGGTAGAGGAGGGGGCGTATTAATGTATATAAAAGTGGAGCTAAACGCCATAACGATGGACTCGTCTAAGGATGATATGCGAAGTGATGCTTTATTAGTCCAGCTAAGTTTAGATGCTATAAATAAAATTAACTTAGTCGTAGTATATCGTCCGCCTTGCCAATTGGAAAGAGAAGATGCTGCACTCTTCGATACGCTTACGTCTTGGATTAGAAAAGGGACCACATTAGTCTGCGGCGATTTTAATTTACGTAATGTTAACTTTAGCAACCTTACTTCTGATAAACCGGGGGAGAGGCTATTAAACTTTATGTTGGAGAATTTTCTCGTACAAAAAGTGGAAGAGCCTACTCGTGATAGCAATATTCTTGATTTAATCATGGCAACCGATGAGTCATTGTTAGAAAACGTACGTGTGGGTGAACATTTAGCTTCCAGCGACCATAATGCGATTAGATTCGAACTAAACACCTGCGTAGAAGTTAGAATGAGTTCGCAGCTCATCCCTCGTTTTGGTAGCTGTGATTTCGATATTTTTCGCGAAAGGATTAAGGATATAGACTGGGGAATACGATTCGAGAACAGGTCGGTAGGAGAGATGTACGCAGAACTTCGATGTACGCTGCTTCGTGTGAATTCTGATTTGGTTAAGTATGTGCGTAAGAGCGGGAAGTCGGTGAGAGCTCCGTGGCTTAGTCCGTTAATACTACGCTTAATCCGGGACCGAAATAGAAAATTTAAAATTCATGAAAACAATGGGTCAGTTATAAGTCGGCAAAATTACATAGATTCTCGTAGGGAAGTTAAACGTGCGGTCAGAGATGCGAAGAGGAAGTATGAAATAAACCTCGCAAAGGATTCGAAGAATGAACCGAAACGGTTTTATGGATACGTAAATAATAGGAAACCCGTAAAAGGATCGATAGGGCCGATCAAAGATAAGGATGGTCGTTTGACTGAAATTCCGACAGAAATGTCCAAAATTTTAAATGAGCATTTAACGAGCGTGTTTACTGTGGAAGATTCTTCCGAATTGGAATCGTTAATTGAGGAAGTTCGTAGTGCTGATAATTGCATATCCGATGTAACTATAAATGACGAGGAAATCCTTAAATTTATTAAGCTAATGAAAAAGTCGAAATCTCCGGGCCCCGATGGGGTATATCCAATTCATTTAAAGGAGCTTCAAAATGAACTCGTTAAGCCATTGCGTGAAATTTTCAATCGCTCATTAGAGGATGGCGTAGTTCCATTGGATTTCAAGCGAGCAAACGTTACACCTATATTTAAGAAGGGGAATAGATTTGAAGCAACGAATTTTCGGCCATTAGTCTAACTTCGGTAGTTGGGAAGCTTTTAGAATCTGTAATTAAAGATAGAATAGTGAGCCACCTCGAGGCAAATAAGCTGATTAACGATACCCAACATGGATTTAGGCGTGCGAGATCGTGCTTGACTAACTTGCTCGAATTCTTCCACAAAATGATTTGCGTGTACGATGAAAGCAAAGCTGTAGACGTAATATATTTAGACTTTAAAAAGGCGTTCGACACCGTCCCCCACCAAAGGTTATTAATGAAAGTTTAAGCGATTGGGGTGACTGGTAAGATTTTAAACTGGATTAGAAATTGGCTGAAAGATCGCTCGCAGCGGGTGGTAATAAATGGGGAATGTTCAGATTGGGCCAGCGTTAGTAGTGGGGTACCGCAGGGCTCTGTTTTAGGCCCTTTATTGTTTTTAATTTATATTAACGATTTAGATAAAGGCATACTTAGTCGGATTTCGAAATTTGCGGACGACACGAAGCTGGGCAATCGTGCCTATGTAAGATCGGATGTCGATAAATTGCAGGAGGACCTGAACTCGATTGCCAATTGGGCGAAGAAGTGGCAAATGGAATTTAATTTAAGCAAATGCAAGGTAATGCACTTGGGTTCCCATAATTTAAGAGTAGAATATACCATGAAAGGCCAAGTCCTCGACGCGGTTAAATTAGAAAAAGACTTGGGAGTATTAGTCTCAGACGATTTTATATTCTCGAAGCAATGCGCGGATGCGTGTAAAAAAGCAAATCGCGTTTTGGGTTATATCGCGCGTAATTTCACCTTCAAATCTAAGGATGTAATTTTACCTTTATATAAATCCCTTGTGCGGCCACTTCTCGAATACGCTGTTCAATTTTGGGCTCCATATTTAATGAAAGATATCGCGCAATTAGAAAGAGTGCAGTGTAGGGCTACGAAATTAATTCCAGAGTTGAGGAATAGATCATACGAGGAAAGGCTCAGGGCTTTAGATTTGCCATCGCTAGAACGCAGAAGATTACGTGGCCAGCTAATAGAAGTATTTAAAATACTAAAGGGTTTCTCAAACATTGACTTTCGCAATCTGTTCGAACTGGATCATAGGGGAAATACTCGTCAGCACGGGTTAAAATTAGTGAACAAGCGTTTTAACACTAGTATAGCCCAAAACTATTTTACATTTAAAGTTACTCAAAATTGGAATCGGCTGCCCACCAACGTAGTAGATAGCACTTCGGTTAATATGTTCAAAAATCGTCTCGACGTGCATTTAAATAGTTTAAATATAACGTAGTTGAGCATTGTGAATTTAAACGTCCTTGCAGAGAGAGAGTTTGGAGCGGAGGTTTAAGGATATGAAATTATGATGACTAAAAATGATGCCGGCGATTCTCTGCATGTGTAGCTTAGATGTCCCATTTCTTTTCCGCCTATCCTATAAGTAGTCTCTATCCCTAAATTAGCTTTTCACCACTAGCAGTCGAGTGGCTGCGGAAGATGAGAAGAAAAACTTTCTATCTCCCCCGACCCCTAGTTTGATTAGTTAAAATTGCACGATAATGTACACATGTAGATAAGTGTGTACAGTAGATAGTATTAAAAAAAAAAAAAAAAAAAAAAAAAAAAAAAATAGCATGTTAGAGATACACTCGTAGATAAGGGTGTATCGTAGTTTTTGATTTAGTGTAGCGGACTAGCCTCGAGCGGACCTTAGGGTCTTTGCTGGTCCTAGATTCTGTAGTTCTGTAGTTCTGTAGTTGTTCTTCTTTTATTTTTCTTCTTCTTATAAAGGAATGATTAGAAATAACTTTTATAGAAAATTAAATCTACTTAGGTTACAACCGAACTAAATGAAAAAATCTTATTCATCCTTCAAAAAATCTCGTTCTTAAAATTTAGGGTTATGGATTACAAACAACTTTTAAATTATAGTGAATTTTATTTATATTCGCTTGTTTCTCGTGCACACTGAATATATAAATTATAATTAAATTTAAATTCTGAGCCATTTTCTTAAAATCACATATGCAAAGGCTAAGTACGTTTGGCTAAAAAAATTGTCAATTCATATGTGTGGAGTCAGGCTCGATTTTGTCAAAAATAATAAAATTTAATTCAGCTTCTCTTTATGTAAAGAATTGAGGGATACATCATGGGTGAATGGCGAATAAAGAAATTAAATTATGCTGATGGGATGATCGTTAGACTATTGTTAGATTGAAAATGACGAGGCATTTCACGTTACACTAAAACTTCTGAAAATTTATCATTTGAGAAATCAAATTAATGCAATAGTTGTCGTGATAAATGCATCGAAATCTGGCTGTTCTTGGATGTCTTTGCCGAAAGATAACTTTTGAAAAGTTTGTGCTTCTTAAATGTGAGTAGTTAATTCCTATGTATTTTCATTTAGGGAATCCAAATATCATCTTGAAAAATGCATATATCTATAGGTTTAAAGATACGTGGAATGTAAAAAGTCTAAATGTAAGTCCAAAATGGGGAGTTTAAGTGACATGTTACATTTCATGTTCTTCTAAGCTTTTTTGAGTTTTTCCACCAATTCTTCATAGTTTCCTCCCCTTCCCCTTACGAGAAATCTCTTCGCAACTTACTTGAATGCTTTTCAAGCAGCTTTTTCCGCCCTATGAGAGGCTAATTCAAAGACACCATCTTCAAGGAGCTCTCGAATCTGAGAACCAATTCAAACTCCCTCGTTTATCTTAGCGTCAGTCAGCAAGGGGAGTTTTGATGGTAAATACTCGAATCCCTAACCAAATTTGTCTATTACTTTTACAAAGTTTTTCATGAACCCCAGTTTTATGCGAGGTGGACAGTTTTTTCTTTTTCGCCCTGCAAGCCCATCACGAGAGCAACAACCTTTAAGTTATTACAGAGCTGCCATTGATGCGCATCTTATTTTATGCATTGCAACATATGCTTTATATTCTCATAAGTTTCTTTCCTATGTGGTGCATAGCCCAAGGAAAGTGATGTTAACTACTGCCGTTGTTCAGCAAGAGGCTTGAACAATGACACATTGGATTCTTCGAATAGAATCTTCCTTGATTGTAATCCGATTGAGAATTTGTGCTGATTCTTATAAACTCGGTTGGGGAATCAAAAGCCAAAATCCCTTGCAACCTATTTCGATGTTGAGAAAAAAATTAAACACTACCGATTAGAATATTCTCCATATGTTGATATCCATCATTCAAGGGAGAGTTGAAGAATTAAGAAAGAGATTACATTTTGTTCTGATAGGAAAAACATTATCAGGTTACTAAAGCCAAACAACAAAATATATCCAAAATTCAAGAGTGGCACACTCCTGACAAAATATTCAAAGTCACTAAACCTTAATATGCGCTGCTAAGTAATTCGCGAATCATTTTAGAATGATTCGCGAAGATAAGGCTGTTAGCTCGAACCTTGAAAATAAACCATTCGATGAATGAATTTTAGTATACCCCTAGTCGTCTTTTATCTGAATATATTTATACTCCGTGATACCAAACGTCTTTGTTTAAATTGGAAAGTCTTTGATGGAAGACATAAAAGGAGAAATTCCAGGATTTAGGGAATTTCTAGAAATAGTAAATGGATTAATTTAGCACGTGTCGATCTTTCTTGATAAATAGATTTACACTTCATACACTCCACATAGGCTATCAATACTACCTGTAATAACAAGTGATCCTAGTAGTGAGAAATCTTAATTTGTAAAGTTATTACCAAACCAATTCTGATATACTGAAGTTTGAAATTATTTGCTCCATTCTCAATTATCCATCGAATACAATATAAATTCGATTTCGTAAACAAGATTATTTCACGGACTCTTCGTTATACTGCCTTGCTTAAATATTTGAAATAAATACCAAATATTGATATATTAAAAGGTTTAATCTTTTTCGAAGATATGTGACTTTTGGTATCTTGATCTTCAAAATGATAAGTGATAGTTTTGGTCAAAAATTTGATCACTGCGCGGTGCTCAACCTTCTCCATTGTGGAAAAATTTGTGACTGACGATCTACGATCAGCTACTGCTTCTTAAATAGACCAGGCAGGAGTGTGTGGCTGCAGGTCCTGACTTGTCATAACTTGTCCTAATACCATCACCCCCCTCTGTTTTGCCCTCCCGATTTGCAAAACTTATTGACCGCCCCTCGTATGCTTAATGTGATCATTTAAAAATATTAACAGGGGTGTTTTTCTTCTCTGAGTGCCTTATATTTTTCGACTTAATCTTTTCAAGTTACTTTTCTTGGAAGCACATATGTTGGGGGGCCAAAACTTTAATTTTATTGTAACGGTTTAATTGAATTCATTTTAAGTTTGTGTTCAACGTGTTCGGTTATTACAAGTTTTTTTTTACCTTTTAATTACAATGAAATTGATATAAGGACAGAAAATTGCATAATATGAGATTTTGTTTCATAGAGTGTATTGATGGAAATGACAAAGAGAAGGAGAAGGAAGATAAAATGGGCTATGTTTATAGCTGCCTCTAGAATAAATGTTTACTCGTATCTTTCTTTCCTTATATTTTATTTATTTGATCTTTCCTATATTTCTTTCTTTATTCCGTCCTTCATTCTTTTTCACTGCTTCCTTCTTTCTTACCTCCTCTTTGTTTGTTCCTTCCTTCATTTTTTACTCTATTCTTTTATCGGTTTCTTTGTTTTTTCCTTTTACAAATATATTTTTTTCCTTTATATCTAATTTTCCACTTTTCTTTTCTACTTCTTTCATTCCGTGATATTTATTTCTGTCAGAGATCAGAGAGAGAGAGAAAGATGCACGCTGCCGCGCCTTCATTAGAGAGATAGACAACAGACACCTGGTTGACCCTTTTTGTCTGCGCTAATGGAAGTGCGAAATGATGAAACGCTGTGGTGGCCTGAAAACCAGCCATCGCAGAAAGCCACGAAAAGCTTGAGAGCCCAAAAGTTCCCATCTTAAAAGGTTACATCTCGCAGAATTAGGAACCTTCTCGCGATCGTGCAAAAAAGGGGGAACTACTCTCGCCTGCGGAGACTTCGAACCTTGGAACCTCTCTCCTTCCCTTCGGATGGAGGGGAGGAAACCCTATTTGACCCCACTATAAAGCCTCCAGCTCCAGATTTGGAAAGCAGTATACGCCGCCTGCCCGCCCGTCAGTATCCACTGCCTGCCCTTCGTCACTCACCGCTATTCGCTTATGGCAGAACCCCTCAAGCTCCGGGTACCTTCGATTAATTCTTGTTTCATCCGCTCCTCGAAAGCAACGAGCTCAGCCTTGATCCGTGTTCTAACTTGAAAGCAAGATCTAAGTTCATCCAGGAATAGTCATTATCAAGGGATTATTATTTGAACTTTACGCCGAGGCAAGAATTACTCTCTCGGACCAAATTTCCGAAGTAACAGCAATGCACAGCTCTCCTGCGCAAGTGCTCTCTCTAATACACCTCCCCACGTGCAAGCCTCCATCGTCGGCTTCCTATACGCTCAAGGTCATTCGAGTGACCTTCGTTCAATATTGTTCATATATTTATACGGGGACCTTCACGTCAAGTCTGTCCCTTTTTTCGCCGCTGAGACTTATGTACGTCTAATGTGTATCTACTTTGCTTTAAAACCTCTTTTCACCTTGTAAAAGAATAATAATTTGCATATTAGTAAAGTTATTTTTGTAGTCGTTTTCTATTGTCTCGGAACTTCCAAGATAGTCAACTATTTGGTGTACTCTGCTTGTATTATAAATTTCACACGTAAATAGCCAACGACGACTTCGACTGAGAAACGCAGAAAACGTTAACTTGACCCTATTCTACGACATATAGTAATATATATTATATATTAAACTGTTGTTAGAAGTGGGATTAATCTTGGTCAATCAATTGATTGGAATTTAATAAATCTATTGCTTAACGTTGGTTAAATTGTTAATTGTTGGCTAATCTTGGTTCCGGTTCTGAAGTTTATAAGGTGAGAAATAGCAATTTTATACCTATAAGCAAAGTGTATTTGTTCCCGTTACCATTTTTCTTGGTGAATTGATTGTGGAGTGAATGGGTTTAACTAGTAATTTTATTCCCATACCCAATTGATTTCTTGTCCTTCTACGTCTCATCTTGGGTCGTAAGTTAAAGGTATAGTAAAAATAGTATTATTGTTTGCATTTTTGTCATAGGAGGGGTGTAACTCTCATCTAAATCACAGTGAAATCTCGACCACAAAAATTCTCTCATAAGTGTTTGTTTCCCCCCCCTTTGCTGTTTGCGTTTCCGTTTGTTAAGCAAACCCATTCGCACTGCCGCTCGTGCATAAAGAAATTCATAAATCTGCCATATTCATTTTGAAGCGTTAATTTAATTTTTATTGTTGTGCCCGTCGCGTAAAACCAGCATCATGTCGTCGCTGGAAATTTTATAGGCCCAAGTTGAGTTCCTTGGACTCAGTAGCAAAGATCTGATAGCCTACATCCAGGAAGAAGAAATAAGAGAAAAATTCACACAGGAAACTGAGACGAGAGGAACACAAAGAAAGAGAAAAGGAATGGGAAGATAGAGAGAGAATTCGTTCTCACGAAATGGAAAAGAGCAGAGCGAGGAACGAGACGCTCTCCATAAACTCCTTAAGTTCTAGACTTAACGCACCCCAGTCTGCGACCATAAACTCCCTGTCTTTAAAGAAGGCGAAGACTTCGGGTCTTATCTCACCCACTTTGAAAAGATCTTAGAGGTGAACCATTGGGACATCGAGACGGACCGCGTAGCTTAATTATGCTCCTGTTGATCTCACAACTCAGGGATACTTTTATCTCTCTCCAATCAGAGGCAACAATTGATTGCTGTTCGTTAACTTTTGGATCGACACGTCCAAGATGCCTCATAAATACGACGACCTGGTTGATTTTGTCCTCAAGAAACAATCACTTGCGTCGCTTCATTTGGAAACCAGATCCCTTGTATCGTAACAAAGGTGGCGTAACCTCAACGTATGCATCGAGGATGCAAAGGTCGAACGGGATTAGCCATAAATGCCATCCGAAAGAAGGCAAGTAATCTGAACTCTATCTCCTAAATCGAAAAACCAGTAAGAAATTTTTTTTAATAATGGAAATAAGTTCGTTAAGGTGACTGGCCCTGCCAAACCAAAACTCCCTTCTTGTCGGGCCACCGAGATGTTAAGCCTTTTGCTCTGAACCCCCCCTGCTTCGTCGTTCCCCAGGAGGACCATCATGTTCTATCCCTGTGGAGTTTTGGGTCACGTGATATCCAACTGCCCTCATAACTTGCAGTTTAGAAGTACCCCTCCTTCTCACCAGGTACACCAGGTAAGTGACACTTCTACTCCCACACCGTCGCAAAATGAAGCGCTCTCTTCTTCAAACCCACCAAATGCTGCTGGCCAATAGGTAAACCTTTTCTCGCTAAAAGTAACTGTGGGGCCCTCCAATTTGCAACTAAAGCAGTTAATGGGTGCCGGATCTACACCCTTGTCCGTGATACATGCTGCACGTGCATTGCTGTATCCGATGAACTATTCCCCCTGTGGCTCAGACCACGATAGGTTTGCCGTAGTGTATGATAAATTGGGGCGTGCCAATAGATTCTCCATTGTTCACTGCTACATTGAATGCGCGTATTTTACTGGTTTGGCTAGAGTCATTGCAGTCTTCCTTAAGTTTTTCTTTGTCCTAATTAGTGAGTCACCGAGCATTTCTTCCGCATCCGTGGCTCAAGCCGTTCCTAACCGTTCCCTCGCTAAGAAGAAACTAAAAGCCCCTACACATATGGAACCCCCGTGTGCTCCCGAATTTCAGAGTACGATGACCCATGACTTTGCCAAATGCCAGAGGGAATGTGTGTCTCTTCGTTCCTTGTGGCCAAAGCCCAGAACAAAACACGCAAAACCGTCAGAGAGAATAAGGCGATTTCTTTCCTCATCAAGGACGAACTCCTCTATAAAGAATGCACCTAGGAAAACGAGACCAAATTCCGTACACATTTTGTGCCCCGCTCCCACGTCCATCCAATCCTGCAAACAGCTCACGATAGCCTATGTGCTGGTCACTTTAGTCACATGAAGACCACTCAGAGAATCTTCGAATATTTGGGGGAGGGGGCTGGCGCGGCCGCAGAAATTTTGCGATATTGTCGTTTGTGCGACAGTTGCCAAAAAGACGTCAATAAAAGGATGAGTAAGACCTGCGCCATTGCAGAAGGGACCACTAATCCATAAACCCTTCTCCCGAGTAGCTATAGACCTAATCAAACTCATGCACCCCCCGTCGAGCGAAAGCCATAGTTACGTTATAACGCCAGCTACGTTTAAACGTTGGTCGACATTGCCACCCGATTTCCCGAGGCTGTGCCCCTCAAAAAAATCGCTAGCATCTCCTGCGCCGAAGCCCTTATTTTTTTTTTTCCGATGTGGGCCTGCCCAAAGAAATCCTCAGGGATCGTGGTCGTCAATTCACCTACGAATTAATGGAGTATTTTGGTAAATTAAGGATAATCAAGCCCCTGTTTACCACTGTTTTTCATCCAAGTGGAAATATAATGTGCGTAGGCTAAATGGAATCTTCAAGGCCATTCTCAGGAAGTTAAGCGCAGATCAGCCCACTGACTGGCACCGTTTCCTTCCAGTGGCCCTCTTTGCCTACCATGAAATCCCTCATCGTACATTAGAATTAGCTCCCTAAGTCCCCTTGAGTATCCTAAAGAGACTTTATTTCAATCAAAAATTGGATCAAAACATCCAGACTTCTTACTCGTATCTACTGTATTTAAGAAGGAGGACGGAAAAGTTTGCCAAAATTGAGTCTCACAAGGCCGACATCAATTTTGACAAGTGTAAGAAATATTTCGATTTCAAGTCAAAGAAAGGAAATTTAACCCGGGAGAAGAGGTTTTGATTCTCCTCGCCACGGACAACAAATTGTTGAGCCACTGAAAGCGCACCTACCAAATAGTCGAGAAGCGTGGCTTCGTCGATTACCTTATTGAAACCCCCTCGGGAAGAAAGCTTTACCATGTTAATATGCTCAAGCGGTACCACCGGTTCGCGAGCATCTACCAGATAGTTGCAATTGACGAAGAATCCCCCAGGGAATCTGACCAACCCTTGGACCTCTTTTGCGTAATCCAAGTCTCCTGCGTGGAGCAACACAAGGAATACCCTTTGCATGTCTTCCCCGACTTTAATAATTCCACGCCTGCGATAATTAAGATATGCGAACATCTATCATCTCTTCAAAAGGACCAACTGCAAGCACTCCTGAGTCTTTTTGATGATGTCATCACCGAGATCCCCGGTTGTGCTACCCACTTTGGTCGCAAAATCCAGCTAGCCATCCAGGAACCCATCCCTTCTCCCCCTATAATGATTAAGCTTTACTCTAATTATCGATATCAAAATGGACGAAACCTCTGATGGCAGCTATTAATGGAAATGCTTATGATAGGAATGGTAAGTGACTGTATTTATTAGACTAATGGAACAACCTAAAACAGCTGTTTCCATTTGTTCTTATAATATTTTCTCATGATGGGAGTAGCAATCGTTTTGCCTTAGAAGTGGAGGCATGCAAAATTGCGTAACCTTCTAAAATTATACGCCAATTTACACACCTATCAGATTGAGTTAAAATTGTTGTAGTAACTTTAGTTCACTATACTTTAATTTTACAAAATAACTAAACTACTTTTCTGGTAAAATTAGAACTTAAACTGCTCTGAGTTCATTATTCATCACATATGACAAGTTTGAGGCCTTTTATCTAACGCAACTAACTTTAATGGCTAAAGTTTGTAACTTATTTGCATTTATCTTTTATGCTCTAAAACTGAAAAGCGATTGCATAGGTTAGGGAAATTTTTACCACAATCTTACCACAAATTTATTCTTTTAAAGTCATTTTATTATTAGATGAGTAAAATATATTGAAAAACATACACGCCAATTTGGTCAGAAAGTTTATTAAAGACGTTTGTGACGGAAGTAATAATGTTGGCGGTACCAATAATAAGTTGTCTATTAAGTGAATGAATTTAGGGAAGATAAATCTCCATTGCAACACAAGGTAAGTAAAAATAAAAAGGGAGTTGAACAGTGCATAGTACTACAGCCCAAACAAAATAACAAATTCATATTTTGATCAAAAGGCTCAGCTAGCTTGGAAGGTGTGTAAGAGGAAATTGAAAAGCCAAAGTTCAATTACGTGCATAGTGATTTATGGTCTTAATTTTCATCCACCTTGTACAACACTCCTTTTAGTCATCTGATTTTTCGCTCTATAAACCTTTTTTATAACACCTTGCGATCTCCTCTATTAATCTTTAGTAAGGTTCACTACATTTATTTTTCCATCTTTTACTCTCTCTTTTAACCACGATTTAATTCTTAATTTATAATTGATTATTGAGTTTTGACTATTATTATCTTTTTCTTTATCTTTTATAGAGCTTGCTTTGATAAAAACCCCGTTTTTAGCTTTTATAATGTTTAAACTAAATCTAAAACTCTTGTGGTTATGTTTATCTTTATTATTCCATTTCACTATTGACTTTTATTAGTTCTTTAAATATAGAGGCTTCTTCGTGAAAGGCAGCAGTAGCCTTGTTTGCTCTATGTTCGTAGGATCATGCAGGTTTATGTAATAACTTAGACTGAAATTTAGATCATGGTACATTTGTTGTGGAGAAGTAGGAAATGAATGGTTAATCCGTGATAACGACGCAGCGTGCCTTCTTGATACGCGTTGCCCTTAAGCATCTCAATCCCATTCTTCGGTTTAGACCTTTATACGAACAGGGTCATATTTAAAAGGAAAATTTCGTGGGGGACCTAGAACCGCAACATCGCCGAGTAATGTGGAGGGATATGTGAGAGCTTCGTTACAACAGTCTTCCTGCTCTTCAGCACGGAAACTTATCTCTTTCCTACACGTGTCTGATCAAAGGGTCCGAAGAATTTTATGGAAGACACAGCACAGGAATCCCTGCAAAATTCTGGTCGAGCAAGAAGTGACTGAGAGAGATTATGAAACCCTTACAATTTGGGGTGAAGACTTTCTCAAAAGCGTTCCACCTACAGCTATTTTGATCTGCAGTGATAAAGCTGATTCAAATTCATCGGGAATGGTCAACAAATAGAAGGATAGGCACTGGTCCAAAAGTAACCCTCGGGAAATCCTCAGGCGACCACTTGATATTCCGAAACTTACTGTCTGGTGTGTGAGTGAAGAAGATGGTATCACGGTGATGCTAGCGTTTGATCGTTAATGTGAACGAATCGAGAATTTTATATGTCTAAATGTCAACGAATTACTCAACGATCATGATCTGGGAGATGTATGGTTCCAGCAAGATGGTTCCACAATGCATACGTCTCGGTGTTTCCTCGCAATTCTCCGAGGATTGTTTCCGGGTCATATTGTCTCTTTAAAGGGTAATATTAAATGGCCTTCAAGTTCGCAGGATTTTTTACTTTCAATTTTCTTTTAAGGGAGTATCTGAAATCACAAGTGTACAAACACCAGCCAGGAAATTTGCAAGACCTCTTAAGAACTAACACAGGAAATCACTTCGATTCCACATGACATAGTAACCAGGTCAAAGGGAAACTTCCGAGAGAGATTTCAATAATACAACATTCACATCTGCCATTTAAATGGTTATTTAAAATAAATGAATCCTAATGATATATAATCTTAAAATAGAAATTTTAATATCTAACGCAAGTGGGATTACCTTCTTCTGCATCATCGTGCACAATTTTGGGGTTATCTTATTGTATCGGATGCTAAAATGAGCCAATTCGTGTGGTGCTGCCGATATATGTCATAAACCCTTAAAGACACAAGGTCAAGATGTCGAACTTATCCTCACCTCACTTCAGGCTCCATTGCCATTCGAAAGTGACCATTTAAGAAATTAACCAAGTACTGAAAATTTAATATACTTTCTCAATCTCCGACACCCAGTTACGTATTATTTCTTTAATCATTATACTTCTACGAAACTCGCATTATCTTATCTGGTCCCAAAATTACCAGATGTCGAATCATCTGCATCTCTATGAAAGATTTCTCTACTATAGGGTCATAATTGCTTTAAGATGATTTATTCTCCCTCGAATTCATCTGAATATTGATTTGTTGTTATACCACTTTTTTCATCCATATGACAGAATAAACGCTTCATTATTACACTTATGTTTATTTTTGTATGCATTGTTTACTTATGATTTCCATAATTAATTCACTGAATATTTCTCTCTAATTAATACCTAAATAAACTTACCTATTGACTAAAGAAAACAATTTCATCCGACTAAATTAATTTTAGGAGAAATTCTGGCAGTAAATGATCACCATATCCGAAGCAAACTTACAAAAATTAGTCTGATTATTTCAGGTAAAAATATGGTACCTTTTGGCAATTATGGCAAAAATCAAATCCTACTGAAAAAAGGACATGAGAAACTAAAACATAACGATTCCATTTACAGCAGAATGTAGCGAAATAACAGAGGAATTAGAGGAATTGAAAATTAAATAAAGATATTTAACAGAAGATCCCCATACGTCGTTACCGCTTGTGCTGCACAAGGCTACGTCGTTGGCTCCAGCACGAGACGGATCCTCTAGATGTTAGCTGCATCATTAATTTTATTAACACCTTATTCGTGCTTTGCACAGTTGAATAAATGAAGAAAAGAATGATTAAAATATAATAGATACATTGCATAAGGTACAGAAAAGAAATAAAATTTGGAATCAATAGATTTTAAATAGAATGTCATGTATCACTAGTCAAAGTGAAATTGTTGAAGTGGTAATTGGAGTGATGAGCGATAGATGTGTTATTTGCATTCAATAAATATTAAATTTAACCAGACAATGACAGGCATTGTTCAGTGTTGATACTGTAATGGAGGAACTGAACAGCTAAAGGAAATAGGTGGATAAATATAAGAAATCGGAAAAGTAAAAAAGATTTTGAGGATAGAAAATATTATTAATGGCAAATAATTTAGCAGGAAGGGTCTTTTCTGTGCCTTAATGAAATTGGTAAAAGAATACAGAAACACAAAAGTCGGAACTTAGTCATATTGAGTTATATATAAAAAACATGTGCTGTCCAGCTTAGCACATAGAAACATGGGCTAATCAATAAACTCAAATCTTTTAACTCGGTTAAAAAATTACAAAGGAATATTTTCCCTGTTCACAACTCTTTAATTTCGCTTTTTCTCTGTACATTTAATTTTTATCGCATCTTACTTGCATGTTTACCATTATTTACCAGCTTATACTTTCGAACATTTGCTTGCAGTCGTCTTTTCCTTAGCACGTTTTACTTCTAAAAAGTTTTGAAGCCTGAATTTAATTCACTCTCTGATTCTAATACAAAAACTAGATCTTCGATCTTTGCATCTCCATGGAAATCAAGTTTCTTATGGACAACGTCCCCGTACTTCCCCATCTAACAAATACTTACCTCAGTGCAATGCACTGTTTCACCAACGCTATTTAACACCATACATTTATCCACAAAACAGTCTTATTAACATACTTTAATGCTTGATTTTTACCCCTAAACAAACAAAACTGGATCATTTATGAGCAGTCATTTTAATTCTCTCGCACAAAGAAAACAACCGATTTTGTGAGATTTCTTTAGTAATAGTTACTCATCTTCAAACTGCATTGAGCAAGGTTTACATCGGAGCTATCAAATAAACACAAATAACCGCTCTATAAGGGCGTTTTCAATCGATTATACATATTAAGCTTTATTTCGTGTGGCAATCTAGATGATGTCAGCAACAATGATAGAGGCTGGAGGCGATGGAGATGTGGTGCTGGAGAAGAATGCTGAAGATCCCGTGGACATCAAGAAGAACGAACGAAGCAGTTTTGCAAAGGGTAAGAGAAAAGAGAGAATTGATGGAGATGGTGAGAAGAAGACAGTTGAGATTCCTCGCTTATGTGATGAGAAGAGAAGTGATGGGAAATTTTGCTGTAGCTAGAATGGTGGAAGCAAGGAGGTAAAGAAGAAGGCCAAGAGAAAAATACATGAATGGACTGGTTCAGTTGATGGGATTCCTAAAAGCGCGCGAGCAGTTCATTATACCTACGTCGAACAAAGAAAGAGGGAAGTCCTTTATTACCGAGGTCTTGGAGGATATGGCACAACGGTAAGTTAAGGTAAGTACAGGTATGATCTAACCCCTGCATATGCCTACCTGGTTTAGTCCCTGGTTATCTGGCAAACTTAAAATATAGCTTTGTCCTAAGAATAATATTAAGTATTTATAATGCGCCCTTCAGAGAAGCATGAATGAAGATTGAAATAGCCAATTTCAGCTGGATTATTTTTAGTCGTTTAGGTAACTCTGCTAGATAAAATTATATGAGTGCTGTGGCTAAGAAGCATCCGCCAGCCATCATCGATTCACCAGATCCACTGTGATGGTAGCTAACCATTGCTCTGAAAGCCATATAACCTTACCTTTTTATTTATTTATAGTTACAGAATGTATCCAATTGTCAGTGGTTTGCCATTTTCATATTAGGCATTATAACTAAAAATCCATACTACTTCATTTTCTTTACTAAATCTACTATTAAACAACCTGAAAAATACAAAGCTTCCACTCTATACAACTTTTCCCTTAGATGGTTTCTTAATCTGGGTTCCTTACCATTTAACCACATCTCTCGCATGCATTTATGATAAATTATTGTATTGTCCAAATGCTCATTTCTTACACCCTAATCTTATCGTTTTTCATAGGAACTCTAAAGTTAGGTTGCTTTAGAAAACATAACTTCAATTCAAATATCGTGTTTTCGTCAATCCCAATTTATAATTTGGCTACACACAATTATCAGGCAACAGATCAGATAATCTCACCTGTATCTCTTTTATTTTCAATATAAAGATTGTCTAGCTTTTTTTTTTATGATTTTTTATATTCCTATCCTCTGAATCCTTTCATAATAATTTTTCTTTCAAATAGATATTTCTTTCACTTTCGTCTGCTATTTAGCTCTCGGTTTTTTTATACTTGTCGTACCAATTCTAAACGCACTCCCTTTATCTACATTATCATTCTTGTAATACATACTCGGTTTTGTTCTAGATTAATTCTATCAATTGAATTCTAGTTTCTATAATATTCTCTATATTCATATTCATCTACGTTTTCTAACTGATGCAATTTTCATTTCAAATTAATTTCCTGCTTCGAAATTCTATTTCTGCATTCACAAAACATCCACTAATACCGAAGCTACTTACCGTTTAGGTCAAACCCTCCTTAAAATATATCGTTTTGTGATAACGAAAGGAACAATAGGACGAGGTCACCTAAAGATAAATGAGAATTGATGGAAATTTAGAGAAGGGTCTGGTATATTCAACTCAACATCCCTATTATAAAAATAACTCTTGCCAATCACTCAACTTCTTTCTCTTTTTCGTTTATCCTTTCGCACACGCCCCACATCCTTTTCCTGTTCCTAAAACTGCCGATGGAGTCTCTATATCCACAGACCCGTGATGCAGAATACTCTTATATTGGGAGATTAGCTAATTAAGGTCCCAAGACCCAAACTAAAAAACAATCCACTTTTCCCATTAAAATATATCCAGAATGATTAAAAATATTAGAGGAATATTGAAGAGAAATAAACTTCGAAGATAAATCATTGAATATTAAGGAAACTAAGTATTTAAAAAATATTTTGTATTGGAGAATTGGGCATAAATGATTTAAAAAAATAAATTCTAACAACTACATTATGATTTACGCTTCTGAATCCAATGTTCTTTTGATATGGTATTTGTTTTTTTCCGTTTGCAAAAGATTGATTAGGGAAAAGATAGATCGACTATTCTTTTAAATCAGTTAAAAAGGCGAGTAGAAGATTTTTTCCTCTCGTTTCATTTTAGCTGGTCGATTAATAGCACACCAAAATCACTTGCCTTGGTTGAGGTACTAGGTCAATTTAAATGGATGTCGCGCCTTCTCTCCATTAATGTCCTAAGTAACCTCCACTTTCGATCGTTTAGACTACGAACTTCACCAGTATCTTGACGATGTTTGATTAAAGATATTTGACTAAGACACCTCTTTTTTTTCCTTTACAAATAATAATATAAACAACAAGAATAAGAAAATTTTATTTCTTGTCTCAATTAGTGTTTCTATCTCTTCTCTGCATTTTTGGTTGCTATGTTTCTTTTTCTCTCTTACAATGGAGAACACCTTTGACATAGTTTTGGGAGAGACGCATAACCCACCGCATAGCACCCCTGCGGTACAAGTAACCATCATTATGCCATCTACTTCTCCATTATTTAAAATTCTCTTAACGTATCCACTTTCTCGACTAACATTCTCATGGAATTTTTGGAAAGGAGAGACTAAATAGATAAACTATGGATCTACCTACATATCCCACTTAACGATTGCTTTTAAAGTAACAATCAATATTTATACTGAGTTTACTTTGCTAAGTTTAATATTAATTGAATTTTGCTTTTTTTTTATTTTTATTCAGAGGATTTCGATTTTGGCCACAAATTTCGCCTTGATATTTATAAATCCATAAATAACTTCTTGCCTCTTTAATATTAAATGGATTCACGGAATTAAAAAAGATGGAATTTTATCTTCTGTTTTGGAAGCAAATTCAGAATTTATGCATCTTAGTTTAGCTGTTTGTAGGGTAGACTTGAATGGACGGTTCATATACCTCTCATTGGTTTATATTCTAATACCACTTTAATACTAACACGGTATTGATGGTGTTATATATTGTTTTTTAATAATTAGAGCCTCTAAATGAATGTAGATATTTGTAGGCTGTAAGTCAATTTAGGTGCATCTAACCTAGCTCTAGTCTTAATTCTTTTAAATTTAAGAAACAAATTCAGATGTTTCAGATGTTTCAGATGTTCCACATTTTTCAAGTGTTGGCCACCCTACCCACTGGTGCGGTAAGCAAAAACTGCGGATATACATCTTGAATTGTCTTTTTCCGTGGTAACTCTAATTAACCTTTCCCCGTCCTAGCAAGGTGAAAAGGAATTTTTTAAGCATGATTTAATTCAAATTTCTTAGAAATTCGTGAAGCTTTCTCATCTCCACCAGAGTAACTAGTGCGCCCTACATGTCCGTTCCTTTGCCGCCCAACATATGTAAAGCCACTGTCGATCTTTCTCCTACAACTGTTGAGGTGAGAAATACTACCGCATCACCAGCAATTTAAATACAAGGATACAAAGTGCTATTCCCTCTGGTCTTTTCGAGGAAAATAAAATCTTCCCATTGTTTGTCTTGGTGGACCTTGAGAACTAATATAAAAACGCCATCTTGTCTTTTGTTGACTAAAATGTAGCTTATGGCAGAATATGCGGTTGCCCTCTATGCACTATCAATGAGTTTTCTTTAACAAATTAGGCCAGGTCAGTCTCTTAAATTACAGACTGCAAATGTTACTTTACTCCCAATTGTAGCTAAGCTGCTTACAAGTAGCTTTAAGTTAAGACGCTTTAATACATGATCTTTATTGTGGTAAAGTTTTTTCAGGCAATCCTCGGAACCGGTTTAGTCACTACTTTTAATATTCAGTCATTGCCGGAAGATTTTACATAGAAACTAATTTTGTAGTTCACACCATTCATTACTTAAGAATATGCCACAATACAAAGTGGGTGATTATTATATATTAGAATTAAAGCCAACCGAAATCATATCTACCTAAATCAAAACTTTAATATAATACCAATGACATATTAAATTTAAGAAGTTAGAATTTAGTGTGTTTGTACTTTATCTTCATGACTTCTGCATCTCGTTCTGGCATTCGAGATATCAACTTGTGGGGAATATTTGGATCAATATTGTTCCATCCTTTTCTTAACATAGATAGGAGGTCTTCATTTATTGTTGGCTTCTGCTTGTCAACCCGAATTTTAAGAATCGGCTGCAGGTTCTAAATCAGATTAAATTCAGGGAAATTTCCAGGCCAAGGCCCCACTTATTTCAATGCCCGGTTGTTCAAAAGATTTTGCTACCACTTCATCTATATGAAACTGCTCAACTATGTTGAAATGCGTATGGATCTATAATAAGTTGTTCTGTGATAGTTGTTTTGATGGGATATTGCAGGACATTTTTTCCATTTTCTGCTCAGTGCTATAATTTTAGAAATATAAATGGTCTGTCTACAAGGACGCTAGAGCTTTGTCAGGCAATAGTGGCCATGTTGTTAAAGCGACATCTGGCAACGTCACTGTAAACTGTTCAGTAGTACTTGGCAAGTCACGAAGAAAGCTTATAGCGTTAAATAGCATGTGCAAATCATCAAATGTTATTATAAAAATGAGTGTTCCTTTCCACAAACGTTCCGCGCATTACGTGATTTATATCCTCGCCACAATCGTCCTGCCGAGTCTACTTTTCGACGCTTGGTTGCCGAATTCAAGGGAAAAGGGCCGAGCAACAATCAACCAACACCAGTAGGTAGCCAAAACGCAAGCTCTGGTTAAAACCCCGCCTCCAAATATGAGAGTGTACGGGAAAATCCGAGGCAGTCAATTTCTCGTCGTTCACAAGAACTTGGCCTTTCTGCGAATTAGGTTTGGCGAATTATGCATAGAGACTTGGGTATGTACCGGTACAAAATCCAACTTACCCATTAACTAAAGGTAAACGACCATAGACAACGCCGTGTGTTCGCTGATGGGGTTCTAGAGCAGATGGAATTTGCCCCAAATTTCTCCCAAAAAACATCTTCAGAGACGAGGCCCATTTTTGGATTAATGGATTTGTGAACAAGCAAAATTGTTGGATTCAGGACGAAAACAATCCACATAAGATACACTAGCACCAATTGCATCTTAACAAAGTCACTGTTTGGATCGAATTTTCGTCTAACGGAATCATCAGTCCATATTATTTTGAGAACGAAGATGGGATTGCCATAACCGTCAACGGCGATACCTACAGATCGATGATAAGCAACTTTTTGTCGCCTCAACTGGATTATATGCCTGATATGGAAACTGCAGACATGTGGTTCCAACAAGACGGCGCTACGGGTCACACTGCGCACGCAACGATAGATATTTTGCATCAGCGGTTTCATGGCAGGGTCATCTCGCGTTGCGGCGACGTCAACTGTCCAACGTGATCATGCGATTTAACGCTATTAGACTACTTTCTTTGGGGCTACCTTAAATGGCAGGTCTATGCGAATAATCCGCAAACAGTTCATGTCTTCAAAGTCAACATAACGAAAAACCATCCAGCAAATTCAGCCAGATTTATGCGACAAAGTCATCAAAAATTGGCCCTCCCGAATACGTTCCACCAAGCGAAGCCGCGGTTGACATTTGAACGACGTCATATTCTACACTTACTGCCATGAAATGTACTTTCAAATTTGAAATAAATTGAGTGCCTATATCACACACAACTTGTTATATTTACATTTAAAATCGAGCGACCTTATTGAAAGACCCTATATGAAGAAGCCATTTCTCTCGGAGGTGAAGCGTCATCATATGTAAGGGTATTGAGGATGCTTCATGGTTGCTACGATGCAGGACACTTAGTAGCGTTATCATTTTCTTACTCCAACATTAGATAATGCAGATTTCTAAAATAGTTTACAAATGGCTTCGTCAGAGAAAATAACATTTCCCAATTCTACAATCATCCAATCGTTTTACCTTCTGCTGAACGACAACTTGTTCTTGATATATATTTAGTGAGTTGCGGCGTCTTTGCTTTTTTCCTTGTCACAAACTCGTTAGGGACAATTATTTGTTTCAACTTGTATCAGATGCCGGAGTATCTGCATGTTGCGATTCTTGAGTAAGTTTCACACTGAGCCATAAGATTCCGAATCTGAGTCAACAGAAGGTGGAGGAGGTCTTGAAACTGTGTAGATAACCTTTAGACGTTCTGAATCCTAATTTAAATCACCTACACCTCACATTTTAAACATCTTGATGTTCCAAATGATTGTTCTAACTGGCATATTTATCCTAGTGAAAATTTATGGACACGACAGGCCACTTTGATGATAAGTAATGATAACTATAATAGTTTTCTTGGGAGCAAATTTTTTTGTCAAAAAATGAAATGCTGTCGAAAGTTCTGTTCCACGGCCCCAGTCTTTAAAGCGATGGTTTCTATGAGAATGTATATTAAGTCATTTACTAAACCACGATTATCAAGATAATAACAATTGCCTGGCTAAATGTGGTTAGTTGGCTGATTAAATTTATGTGAGGTTACTCATGCCAAATTTAAGATTCAAAGTTAACATCAATTCTTTGTAATTTAGCTAACTTTAGAGATTCTATAAGAATACCACTAACGGATACATAATAGACACTGTAACTGTAATGTATTTAGATAGGTTATTCGTATAAATAGAATTATCTAGTATCAAATAAATACTGTGCAAAATCTCTTGACAAGACTGTAGTTGTTGACACGAAGCGGCGAAAACTTGGCATCACTCAGACAAAATTTTTCCTTCTACGCGGAGAAGATTGTGCTCCAACCTGTTTGCCTTAGCTTTCCACTGCAGTTGATCCACCATATTCACAGATTTTAATCTATTCCCTTACCTAGCATGCCCATTTCAAGAACATAAGCCATTTCATCATGTATTCTTTCAGCACATTGTGATATATGATGCTTCCGCCCATTTGCGCTTACGAATTTCCCCGCTACACAAAGTTACAGCAAAAAAATATCAGTTTGAGGAGATGCTGCATGCAAGCATTACTGGACACGTTGTTCATAAAACTTCAGATGATTAGGGATCCTGCGGCAGTCTTAGGAACCTTAATGTATAAACAAAAATCCCTTACTCTCCTAAGACACATATAATCGATTTTTGTGCTAATCTTGATGATAAATCCATATTTTTCAAGATTAACATCTTCACTACATATAAAAAATCCTCATTTCCTAGGTTTTAATCCATAAATATTTTCCTTTATCGCATGTCGGAATATGTTAATGGGTTAGAATTCGAGTTCACAGATTTTAAAGTTATAGTGACTCGGATTTACGAAGTTTATACCTCGATTTTTTCGGAAGATATTTTTCGAACAAGTTCTTATCATGAAGAGCAAAACTTTCACCTACAAGCATACTTCAAGGGTCCACAGTAGGTATGAATTTGGATTATACCCTTAAAATTTATCTTTGTATCCCTGGAGATTAATTTTCGTGGTCACGTCACGAAGGACGGACACTCCCCCATTAGGAAGAGAATTGAGCCACAAATGGTTGCAAAAACCTCGTTTATTCGCACATTTGCTAAGTTTTCTAAGGATTGTTAATTCTGCGTACATATTGAGACTACCTAATCCGAAGATGAGCACCATACAGGAGGAACTGAAAAAAGCATCCACACTCACGTAGATATATAAAGTATTTGAGATCTTTACGGAGTTTTAACATGCATACAGTGAAAAGCATAACTTTCAGTTCATTTATCAATCATTTTTTAAAGTATTTAAAGTCAATATTAATTTTAATGCATTGAAGGAATTTATTTATAAGTACCGATTCTCACTCTCTGTTAATTCCATTTGTAATCTATTACTATATTTTTGAATACAAAAAGGACATTGTTAAATCCCTTTTATTTTTTTAAAAGGGCAGAAAAATACATTCTGCCTTGAACTTTCCGAATTAAAAAGGTCTACTTACATTATAGCTCCTCAAAATTACCCTTACCTCTTTCTACTCACTGGTTAGAACCTTTTCAGCTGCTTCTACTTTATCAGCGGTCAGGATCCACTATGCTTATGTAAACTAATCAATTCCGCCACAATTAAAATAAAGTTTGATGGATTTGGAATTTGCTGAAGCAAAACTACCCCCGCTACTAGTGGTGATGTTTTTGTTTAGAAAGTATTCGTTTATTTCTATGTCCCACAAAGAAACTACCTCCCTTGCTGATCAACATAGATTAAAAATAATTAGATGCCCTTCCATACTTGAACGAAACAACTTGTCTGTCTTTCACGATCCCAAGGCTACAATCTTCCACATATTTTGTTCTATTAACTCTACCGTTTTATAAACCTGCCCAAAACTTTAAGTATTTTATTATATTAGGGAATAAATAACCGTTTTTAATGTCTTATAATTTCAAAGAGTTGTATAAGAGGGGTGGTCAATAAGTTTTGAAGTTGTTTACTGTGTTTTACAAATATACCTTCACGAAATATTAGGGCAACGCTCATTAATGACTTTAAATTTTATAATTCCTCTATTTCCGATTTATTTTACTATACCACAAGTAAAGGATAGTTATACTGATTGCAGATTAAGGTTAGTAAAGTATTATTTCATGATGCTTTGTAGGGACGGTCAAAGAAGAGATCTGATTTTACTATGCTAGGGTTGGGGGTATGATATAGTTTTAATTTTAATTAATCATTTTCTCACCTTTCTATGGTTTCGTTGTGGCAGATTGAAAAATCTTGTACAATACGTTAATTTTTGAATCTCTAATTAAGCAAGATGTATCTATTCTGCTCTGTTTCGAAGCTGTATCCAGGACAACCAGCAGAAAATATTGTATAGTAATGAAATATACATTTATTTATGTATATTCTCCTTAAAAACAAGCCATCTTATCGTGCAAATTAAAAAACCAAAACTGCATGAGGTGGGTATTTATCCGAGACTAAACTTCTCTTGCTTCTATTTACTCTGTAGACGAAGAGAATTAAAATGAGATTTACATTGTGTTTCCAGTAAAGGAGGTAAGGAGGTAGACTCGTTCCAACGTGGCATTCGAAGTAAACATCATTTCCTGGAAAATTTGAATTCGAAATAGGAATCGATTCATTTTACTTTTTAATTAGAAAAGGAATCGTCCATGTTCATAATATCTATGATAAACCATCACTTAAAATATTTCGGTAACGTAATCATACGGATTCATACATTCACGGATCTACATTTTACTCTCAAACAAATTAAATGTAGACTTATCTCTGGAGTGCAATTTAGATCACTACGAATTTGTGACCACCCATTCCTTGAAGAGGAAATTAAACATATTTGGCTATAAAGAAAATTTAATTTCAATCACTGGTAAGCGAACAAAAAAGATAGTTTTGAGTGAAATAGATAAAGAGGGGAATAAGCCTAATCTTGATGGTTTCTTGAATCTCTTATTCCTCGTTCATGACGGGACTCAAACTTAAACCATCATAAGGTATATATCGTTATTCGTTGCGTAATACTTTTGAAAAGTTAACTAGACAGAAATTTACTTCTTCGAGAAAAGTCGGGGGCTGGATTTAGGTGTAGAACTGCTCTGTATTCCCTAAACATATAGGTATGGCTGAGACCGTAAATCTTAAACTGCATATATACCACCATATAGGATTTGATGATATAAAGAGAATTTAATTGGGTGGCCAAGCGCATTTTCGAAACGGATCATCCAATTTATTTTACTCTGGTTAAAATTGTTAAAAATGTTTTAGACATGGGTATTGATGGATATTTAGAAATAGATAACAAAGATAACCATGAGTTTGATAACTTTATTCAGATGACACTTATAAAAATTCTTGTAAGACAGATGCATGTGTTCGACCTTATTTTGCTTACTCGTGTACTTTGCCTATAACTGACCTAATGGACGAACGAGCGTTAGTTTTAGCTGGATATCTTTAGTTAAGCAAATGCGTTTGGCTTTGTTATTATTTTTCATGCCTTTTTCTCCTTTCCCTTATTTGTGTTCAGATTTGCTTGAAACGGAAACCTTTGTGCCAGGTTCAAAAGCTCGGTGTTTGTTCTATTTTCGTTGTGGATTATTGAATTATATATATATATATATATATATATATATATATATATATATATATATATATATATATATATGAATGCTATGTCCCGCAGGAAAAATGAAAAGGTGATTCCAAGAGAAAATAATAATATAATAAGGGTATATATAAAATAGAAAGAGATAAAGGAGCGCCTGTAAGACAAGAAATCACCAACGAGGAAGTAGGAGAGAGATGGATAAATTCACATTAAGATTTAGCTATAACAGGTAGCAAGGTCAAAGCGAGAGGCAAGAAAGAGTCAAGACCAGAGCCAAAATGGTTAAAACTATTGAAGGATAAAGCGAGAGTCTAAAGAGTGAAATTAAGAGAGACACGAGAAGTAAATTGAAACGAAGGGGAGAGGGCCCAAGGAGAAAAGAAGAGAAATAAATAATGTTTATATAAAATCAATGCAATAGTTAAATTGCCACATCAGGTTCTCATCAAAATGAAAATTGCCCCCCCTCCCGGAATCAAAATGAGGAATATAAGTCAAAGCTTTAAGAATGAGTTTTTTCATAACAACATCAATTTTCAAAAGGTCAGGGGAAATGTTATAGTTATTAAATTGGCTCATACATGAACATTCAACAAGGTTCCTTAAACATAAATTGGCTTAAACCTGCAGCACAATGTTTTTTTGTCCATATGAAACTTTCCATCTAAACTCTGTCACATAATATAATTGATTGTTGATGACGATGTGCACGTGAAAATTCTATTAGGTTTCACAGTTCATATATTTTAATATTTGTAATCTTTCTCAATCCAGTTTATAAATTTATTCGAGATTCCATTTATTCAGTTTTTATAGAAGGTTTCAGTTTTTGCTTATTTATTAGAATATATAAGTGCATATTACCATCAAATACTTTATTTTTTCCAAAAGTTTTCGATTTTCATCCTATACTTTGTCTATCGCCTAATTTAAGTCTCATCCTTTCTGCAAATTACTCATTTGCGGGACATCTAGCTTTCCTTTTTAATATCTATTTTTTTACATTTGGTCGATATTATTTTAGTTTTTGAGAGTAGAGTAGTAATAACATTGAGATTTGAGGAACTTTCTTTTCTCATTGTAAATTCAAAGAACCAACCCAGTTTTTGCTAATATTGTAGAACTATTTAAACCATTATTTATCTTCGACACAAAATATTTGTCCCCCCAATATTGTAAAAATTTCAAATTGTGAAAATGTGAAAGTTAATTGTAAAAAAATCAATACACCTTATCCTACTCTAATGGACGTTGTAGGACAAATTAAATGATATAAAAATAAATCGTGACTGTAAAGAGATTTCTTGTTCTCTTTTTAGTAAAAATTAAAATTGAAATTAAGATCAGGATTTGAAAATTAGAAGCAAAGTTTATACAGCGACTCCAAAGAACCGGGCCTGCACACACTTTTTGTGATATATCATTCATTCGTTCACTAATCACCCGTGATTTCCAGGAGATGAAAGAAGCAATGCCTGCAAACAAAACTAGATCTCACTAGGAGCTCCAGCAAAGAATATACTGCGTTAAACATTACTACATGACAGGCTCGTTCAAGAAAGTGCAACGAGATCTATGGGACAATGGATAATCGCCCAAGCCATTCAGGACCACCCAGGCAGCGTACAGCTGAGCTGGTCGAGAGCGTGAGAGAATCAGTTCAGCAAAGTCCAAAACGCTATGTGCGCAAGCAAAGTTAATCCCTCGGTATATCTCGTGAGACTTGCAGGAGAGTGCTAATAATGGATGTCAAGGCATACCCATAGAGAAGATAGACAAAACAGACCCTTACAGCTTCAGACAAGCAGCAGACAGAGGCTATAGTATTCAAGCTACTGAAGAAGATTCGGAAGACCCCAACCTTCCTTAACTTCCTTTGGACATCAGATGAAGCTCACTTCCATATTCAAGGACAGGTAAACTCGAAGACAAATGTCTTTTGATGGACCTTCGGCCCAAATGAGGTAGCCACCAAGCCCCTACACTCCCCTAACTTCACGGTATGTAGCCCAATCTCAGCCAGGGACATCATCGAACCCTTCTTCTTTGAGGAATCTGGCGTGGCAGTGATAGTCACGAAAGAGCGGTATGTTGAGTTCCAAAAACCTTCAAATGGGAGTTCCAGACCCTGTTCCCATGGCTTATTGGGAAGTTCTGGTTCCAGCAAGATGGAGCAAGCTCTCACATATCAAACCTCTCCAGTGATTGGCTGAAAGAGAACTTTGGTGGCCGTGTCATCAGTCTCAAGAATGATTTTGTGTGGGCACCTCACAGGTCAGACCTTAGCCCCCAGTATTCTTTCTCTGAGTCTACCTCAAAGATAGAAGGTACGAAAGGAGACCCAGAACCATCACTAAAATTAAGAACGACATCAGGGAGGAGATCAGAGGCATTAGTCGGTCGGTTTGTAAGGACGTTTTGGACAATTTTGTTCTGCACCTCAAGAAATGAACAGAGCTAAATTTAGGTCATATCGAACACATGCTCTAGAATAAAGAAGAATAGTCCAAACACTCTCAGGGATTTATATGATTTTTAAACACAAGCTACTAGTTATCAACAAAGTTTCATTTAATCCTTGCAGAAAATTAAGAAATAAAGGCCATGCAAAAGTTGGAGCCCGTTTTTGTGGTTCACCCTGTATTACCGTCAATGAGAGATAAGTCATGATTTGGAATGATGGCCTGGGTGAAAAGTGGGAGGTTATAGTATTGCCATGTAGAATATTGTAAGGGATAAAACTATAAAATATTTCGGAGGTATAATACATTAAAAACATTTTTCACTTCTTTTGACTTCTATTGAAAAACCTTCAGTGCTGCTAACCATACTCTCGTTACCCGACTTGCTAAATGTACAATTTAGTCATAAGAATATTTATCTATTGTGTTGTTGGTCTAATTTTGCTCTTGTTAAAGAAAGAGGTAGGGTTAAATAATGAAAAAAAAACATTAGAAAGATTGAAGGATTTCTTCTTCTTATTATTTGATTCCTTTTTGTTCACTCATATTAATATTGTTTATTCAAAATAACATTGTTTGTGATTTTCGATTTAGAGTCGTTAATCGATTTCCATCTGTCATTTTTCTTCCTGGCCATCTTCTGACACAGAATATGCCTAATTGCCTATAATCTGCCGTTTTGATTAAAATAAATGCAGTGACAAGATTTTATCTTATCTGTTCCTGGCTATATCTAATAATTTTGGCATAGACAAGCCACACATTCAACTAGTACCAAGCGCATGCACGGAAAACCCCCACAAAGTGCTGACGAAACATACCATGAAGACCTCAGAGAAGTGGAGATGTGCCTAAAAAGTATGTAATCCAACATCGTGCCTTTGCTTTCTCCTTTACAAGGGTTTACAACTGTCAGCAGACCAACGTTCATAAAATCTTTTCTAGTCGTTGGATCTCTGTCACTATACTCTCATGGATGGGTTATAAAGAGGATTGACAGCAAAATCGAAAATGTAAATTTGATCATAGAAGACCATAGAAAAGTTTGATCTCGTTATCATGCATTTGTGTTTGAACCTCCACCCCATTAGGTGGACCACACCTAACGAACTTTGTTAACCTGTTATTATAGCATGGACGACTCCATGCTATAAAATAAAATCTTTTGTGTCTTGGTTGCATACAATGCGAGAAGCGGGGAGGTTAATAAAGCCTACACGCCTTTTTAATTTGTAAAAGGCCACATAGTCCTTCCTTTGGTTAATTAAATTTATTAAATTAGGGAAGATGATATGGGAAACTAGATATCGAATCTAGTTCCATTGTAATACACTTTAAGCCTATGATTTTGTTTAATACGAAGAAACAATAAGAGATTAGCGAGTTAATTATTGATAAATACACATTTTTTGAATTATTACTTACAGAACTACCCTATAATTATTAATATTTGAAGCCATTACTAAATTCGTTAAGAATTTATAAATATGTTAAGAATTATGTAAACGTAGTGGGCGTAGAAAAAGAGAACGAGTCGAGTACTGAGACCTAGTGGAATAATACTAGCAATGGAAGAATAAAAAGAGTTTTTACCAGCCATTCATGTAAAGAGGGAAACCATGTCTTAAGAAAAGAAAATTGCCTGAGTGAGAAAATTGACAAACCGACCTTGGGTTTGCTTTCGGTCGCGGTTTCGCGTGGTCTCCGTGTAGAACTGAAGAAGTCTTATAAAAAGAGATATATTTTGGTCCTATCGCTAGCAGGGGGAATAATAAGAGGTCTGGAGTCGTCCATGCTATAATGACAGTTTAACAAAGTTCGTTAGGTGTGGTCCACCTAATGGGGTGGAGGGTCAGGCGCGAATGCATGATGACGAGATCAAACTTTTCTATGGTCTTCTATGTTCGAATTTCCATTTTCAATTTTGCTGTCAATCCTCTTTATAACCCATCCATGAGAGTATAGTGACAGAGATCCAACGACTAGAAAAGATTTTATGAACGTTGTTCTGCTGACAGTTCTAAACCCTTGTAAAGGAGAAAGCAGGGGCACGATCTTGGATTACATACATTTTAGGCACATTTCCACTTCTCTAAAGGTCTTTGTTGTATGTTTAGATACATTAGATCTATCTCTCATTATTTCTGTGGCAACTCATTACTAGTTTCGAACTTGTTTATTGTAAGATTGTTTTTTGCTGATTTGTCCTTAATTCTTGTCTCATTCTTAACTTTAATATTTTAAATTGGTCTTATTATGGAATTTGTACTTTAGGTGATCTCATACCATCCTCTAATGATTAGAATTTGACTCATTTTAGCATTCAATGTTGGTTGGTGCTCATTTCTTTCGTCCTCATTATTTTCACTTTTTGGTCATGTTTGGAATATTAATGGGTTGTCCTTCGTAGTTTAGTTTGGTTTTATCCTCATTTAAACATTCCGAGTGATTTATTTGTTTTCTGTTATCTTTTTCTATTGTTTTCCCACGTTGTTTTTTTAACTAATCTTCTTCTCTTTACTATAGTGTTCCGTTGTTTTATTCCAAGCGTTTCTTTGTCCTTGGTGTCCTTTGATCTTGCTCTTGCACGATCATATTCATTTTTCTTTGGTTTCTTCCTATTTTCATTCTTGATTTATATGTCTTCTACTTTTTGTTAATCTTTTATTTTTTTTTCATTCTGCCACTAACATTCCTCTCTCATGAAGTTTTTATTTGTATATCCTTTATCATGTTCTCTTTTTAAAGTTCACTCTAATCATTCGTAATTATTTTACGTCTTTATTCAGTTTCATTCTATGATTTTCCGATACTATTTTTTTAAATTTCTATCTCGTTTACTATTCTTTATTCTAATTTCTGTTTCCCGAGTATTAAATGCATATTTTTTATTTTCCTCAATCTTATTTTTTAATTTTTCACTTTGTATTCATTACCTTATTCCATGTTAAATTCTGGCTTTAATATCTCCTTTCTTTTTGTATTTTTAGGCTGTTTATGTTTTGCTTGCTTTCTTTCTCTCTGAGTTGTATTGTCTTCTTAATTGTCAATCTCAATCGTTTTCTTTGTACACTATTTCCATTTTTTATTAACTTTTTTTAATTCTAATAGTTTTAAATTTCTTTTCACTCTTCTTCTCACTTTGTTATCTTAGTGAACTATACTTTATCTTTCTTCTTTCTGTCATCTTTATTTGATATTTAAATGACGCTTTCATTTTTCAACTTTTTATTTTTCAGCTCTTATTGGAGTTTTATGTAAATAAGAATTACTTTTCTTCCTTGATCAACCTTCATATTTCATTTATAGATATTCACTCATTACATTTTTCTGTTCCTTTCTTTCTATACACTATTACTTAAAGAAATAAAACTTTAAATGTATAAAAAATACATTTTAACTTGATGAAATATGGCTCAATAGAGTGAGACGAAAAATCTCTTAGTTTCCATCTCACCGACATTACGATTTAAAGTCATAAATGAAATAAATGTTAAATTTATTGTCAATTTTCCTGATAGAATGCAAATAAATTTGTAAGTTATGGCAAGGACAAGCTGAATTCATACCATAACAACAGTTTTTCTAATTACTCTTGTATTCCTAATAGGCTAAAAGAGGACTTGCCCACATTAATGGTATTCATAAATCAGACAAAAATTTGTTCATTTATCAAAGAGAAGCTATGGACAGTATATCATACGCTCGATTAAAACACGTATATAAGATACACTGAAATAATCACATAAAAGAATAGGAGAAGAATAAAAGGGAAAAATTAAATATTTTTACATTGTTAAGGCCGTTTATAACTTGATTATATAAACGTTTATTTGAAAGGTCTCTGGAAAATTTTATTGAATTAATTTTAAAGGATGTTTATAGTCAGATCTACTCTCTATTCGTGAATATTTAATTAAAAATTTTCTCAGAATGGTTCTTATATGTAAAGCAAGTAACTAATCAAAGACATAAATAAATTTTATAGCCTGTCAGAGTCCACAAACTATTACTAATAATAAGAAATATAAATTTTCTTTTAAGTATAACTGGGAAACAAAACATTTTAGGTCACATTAAATCCTTGCGTCTCAATTCAGGCGAAGTTTTAGGTTTTCGTAGGATGGCTAGTTCCTAATAAATTGGTGATGGCAAATAATCCAAAAAAACAGGTAATTCTAGGCCAGAACGGAAAAGATTATGCCGAGATCATTAGATTTCAATCCCCATTTTGAGCATTCAGCCGTCTTAAAATTTTGAACTTAACGATTTTACCTTTAATTAAGCAATAAACTATCAGACAAGTATACGAAAGGGATGCTTTCAGGTATATTTATTTGCTTATCTCAATTTAAACTATCCGATAGACATAATTATTATTAGTTATTTATGGTTTCTTGAATCTCTAATTCCTCGTTCATGACGGGACTCAAACTTAAACCATCATAAGGTATATATCGTTATTCGTTGCGTAATACTTTTGAAAAGTTAACTAGACAGAAATTTACTTCTTCGAGAAAAGTCGGGGGCTGAATTTAAGTGTAGAACTGCTCTGTATGCCCTAAAACATATAGGTATGGCTGAAACCGTGAATCTTAAACTGCATATATACCACCATATAGGATTTGATGATATAAAGAGAATTTAATTGGGTGGCCAAGCGCATTTTCGAAAAAGATCATCCAATTTATTTTACTCTGGTTAAAATTGTTAAAAATGTTTTAGACATGGGTATTGATGGATATTTAGAAATAGATAACAAAGATAACCATGAGTTTGATAACTTTATTCAGATGACACTTATAAAAATTCTTGTAAGACAGATGCATGTGTTCGACCTTATTTTGCTTACTCGTGTACTTTGCCTATAACTGACCTAATGGACGAACGAGCGTTAGTTTTAGCTGGATATCTTTAGTTAAGCAAATGCGTTTGGCTTTGTTATTATTTTTCATGCCTTTTTCTCCTTTCCCTCATTTGTGTTCAGATTTGGTTGAAACGGAGACCTTTGTGCCAGGTTCAAAAGCTCGGTGTTTGTTCTATTTTCGCTGTGGATTATTGAATTATATATATATATATATATATATTTATATATATATATATATATATATATATATATATATGAATGCAATATCCCGCAGGAAAAAATGAAAAGGTGTTTCCAAGTATTTTCGAACTTTATTAAGTTACTTATCAAGGATAAGGAACTTAATAAAGTTTGAAAGTACTTGGAAAAACCTTTTCATTTTTTCCTGCGGGATATTGCATTCATTTGCCACCCTCACGTGATACTTTGTGAGTTTTTCATATATATATATATATATATATATAAATGCAATGTCCCGCAGGAAAAATGAAAAGGTCATTCCAAGTACTTTCGAACGTTATTCACTTCATTCTCAAGGATAACTACAAGAGAAAATAATAACATAAAAAGGGTATATATAAAATAGTAAAAGATAAAGTAGCGCCTGTAAGACAAGAAATCACCAATGAGGAAGTAGGAGAGAGATGGATAAATTCACATTAAGATTTAGCTATAACAGGTAGCAAGGTCAAAGCGAGAGGCAAGAAAGAGTCAAGACCAGAGCCAAAATGGTTAAAACTATTGAAGGATAAAGCGAGAGTCTAAAGAGGGAAATTAAGAGAGACACGAGAAGTAAATTGAAACGAAGGGGAGAGGGCCCAAGGAGAAAAGAAGATAAATAAATAATGTTTATATAAAATCAATGCAATAGTTAAATTGCCACATCAGGTTCTCATCAAAATGAAAATTGCCCCCCCTCCCGGAATCAAAATGAGGAATATAAGTCAAAGCTTTAAGAATGAGTTTTCTCATAACAACATCAATTTTCAAAAGGTCAGGGGAAATGTTACAGTTATTAAATTGGCTCATACATGAACATTCAACAAGGTTCCTTAAACATAAATTGGCTTAAACCTGCAGCACAATGTTTTTTTGTCCATATGAAATTTCCATCTAAACTCTGTCGCATAATATAATTGATTGTTGATGACGATGTGTACGTGGAAATTCTATTAGGTTTTACAGTACATATATTTCAATATTTGTAATCTTTCTCAGTCTAGTTTATAAATTTCTTCGAGATTCTATTTATTCGGTTTTTATAGAAGGTTTCAGTTTTTGCTCATTTATCAGACTATATGAGTGCATATTACCATCAAATACTTTATTTTTTTCAAAAGTTTTCGATTTTCATCCTATACTTTGTCTATCTCCTAATTTAAGTCTCATCCTTTCTGCAAATTACTCATTTGCGGGACATCTAGCTTTCCTTTTTAATATCTATTTTTTTACATTTGGTCGATATTATTTTAGTTTTTGAGAGTAGAGTAGTAATAACATTGAGATTTGAGGAGCTTTCTCTTCTCATTGTAAATTCAAAGAGCCAACCCAGTTTTTGCTAATATTGTAGAACTATTTAAACCATTATTTATCTTCGACCCAAAATATTTGTCCCCCCAATATTGTAAAAAATTTATATTGTGAAAATGTGAAAGTTAATTGTAAAAAAATCAATACACCTTATCCTACTCTAATGGACGTTGTAGGACAAATTAAATGATATAAAAATAAATCGTGACTGTAAAGAGATTTCTTGTTCTCTTTTTAGTAAAAATTAAAATTGAAATTAAGATCAGGATTTGGAAATTAGGAGCAATGTTTATACAGCGACTCCAAAGAACCGGGCCTGCACACACTTTTTGTGATATATCATTCATTCGTTCACTAATCAACCGTGATTTCCAGGAGATGAAAGGAGCAACGCCTGCAAACAAAACTAGATCTCACTAGGAGCTCCAGCAAAGAATATACTGCGTTAAACACTACTACAAGACAGGCTCGTTTGAGAAAGTGCAGGACACCTTCATGCTTCAGTTTGAATGTGAAAAAGACCCCTCCAAGAGCAGAATTCAGGAGTGGATGGACCGCAACGAGAACTATGGGACAATGGAGAATCGTCCAAGCCATTCAGGACCACCCTGGAAGCGTACAGCTGAGCTGGTCAAGAGCGTGAGAGAATCAGTTCAGCAAAGTCCAAAACGCTATGTGCGCAAGCAAAGTTAATCCCTCGGTATATCCCGTGAGACTTGCAGGGAAGTGCTTATAATGGATGTCAAGGCATACCCGTAGAGAATATTGACAAAACAGACCCTTACAGCATCAGACAAGCAGCAGACAGAGGCTATAGTATTCAAGCTACTGCAGAAGATTCGGGAGACCCCAACCTTTCTTAACTTCCAACTGAACTTTAAAAGAAAAATTATTTACAGAAGCTGAAATACCAGTTACAAGTCACTGCAAAAATCTCAAATCCACCTTTAAGACTAAAGTAGAATTGGCAGCACTCAGAGAAAAAGAGAGGAAGAGTGGAGAGGGTTTTGTAAATAAGCTCACATAACAGTTTTTGAGGTGATAAAGTCATTAGGTCTACACAATGGAGTTTTTCATTCTATTAAATATTTTTGCGTTATGGCCAATGTTAAGAGAGATCGACTTAGAGTCTCATAATCCCAATATCACTTAATTTATTCTACTCCTCCTCCTACTTCTTGTACCCTATGGGAGGAAGAAGGCGTTTGATAAAGTGTCTACTGGTGGTCAATCTACACCCCAGTCATCTGAGTGAGAGTGATGGGAGAAGAGGTCTGTGGGATGAATCTTTTGCTCCTACTATCCGGCCAAAATCGAGGCTCATATACTTTCCATCTATTAGATATTTGAGACTGCTAACGTTCTAGTAATAATTGCCTCTTTGTAAGTAGTTATCAAATTGCTAAATTTTAATTTAATTTAAATACTATTTTACTTGTTTTTAATTGGGATGGTTTCCAATTTAACGAAATTGTGTTATAAAACCCCAAGATAGCAAAAAAGGAAGAGAATAATGATATATGTCAATTTCTCTCAAATTAAAGCTATTCAACTAATCACTTTCTACGGATCTGCATTTGAAATAAATACGATTCAGGGTGAAGTTGCAATTTCATACGGTGTATTAAATGTGATGCTGAAGAGCTAAGTGGACAATAGCTAGAAAATTAACTTGATTATCAACCTTTCTTTTGTGAAGATATCCTTAAAAAGGAAAAAGAAGAGGATTCGATGCGACATAAGGCTTGGAAGCGTAGTGGCAAAATTAACTTTTTCCTATTCGGGAAAAAGATGGCGAATACCGGAAGCCTACAGTATTAAGGGCAGTTTCCAACAAAAGGTTAACATTATTTTTGGCTCAAAATTGATACAATCTTTTATCCCACCAGAAACAAAATCAGCCAATATTTTTTTTATTAATGAAATCATTGAGCACATTGTTGATCAAGTAAATTGTATGAAATTCATTGAAACCGCAGTTATCCTCACAATACGAGAGATGATGAGATTAGGAAGTTTCTTAGTATATTGTTATACAGGGGTGTCTTCAACTTGGCATATGTTGCTGGTTACTAGGCTTTTTAAACTAGAACAATGGTCAGAGGAATGATTCGCTTTAATGAGAATACAAGGCAAAATACTATACTATGATAGATTTTATAAAATTAGAAGTTTGTTTGAAATTCTTTGAAAACATTGCCTGGTATGTGCCCCAAATTATAAGCAGAATATTGATGAAGTAATGGTGGCTTACAAGGGTAATAGAGCTAGTAATTTGTTGCGTAATTATATTGTTAACAAGCCAAACAATGGTGGTTTAAAATATAATGCAGGTCTAGTTCAAATCGATTAATTTGTGACGTAATTCTTAACCAAGGAGGAACTACAATTTTTTTTAATATTGACCTCTCAGAGTATGACCACCTATTCGTTGGTTGCAAGATTGCTTTTATCATTATAAAATTATTCAGAAACCTTAATATAAAGTAGTATATTGAAACAATTTTTCACTAGCATGGAATTTATAAACTATCTGAATTCAGAGCTTTGCCTTTTTTTGTGGATATAGTTAAAATAAATCATAATGGAAAAGGTCCTATAAAATAAGGCAAAAAACTTATAAAGTGTGAAGAGGAGCGTATGATTATTACTTTACACCGAATAGTTTAACTCTCACAAGTACTCGTTGCCAATGTAACTGTCCAAGTGATTTCCTACAATTTAGTTAAATCCTTCAAGTCTCAATTTGCTGCTGCATATGTACTACTATCATATACAAAGCATCCAAGATACAGGAACTTCGCATTTATAGTCACGAGTGACTCTATATCTCACTATTTTAGTCGGTAAGGGCCGGTCAGTTGGTGGGTCCCCGTTTTGCGTCTTTATTCTTTTGGTAATAACATTGTAACTATTCGTTCGATTCTAACGAAATCTGAAAGCCTTATGTTGCTTTACATTTGCCTTCGAATGAGATAATTCCCAAGGGCCTTCTATGGTTAACGCATAAATTATATTCTTGTGGTAATAACATCATAAGTATTCTGCCGATTACAACGTAATTTGAAACCTTTATGTTGTTTTTCATTATCTTTCAAAGGATATAATTGCCAAGATTCTCATTAGGTTACTCCGGGAATTATTCGCCAATAACTTCATCACTATTCGACCGATTCTAAGGAAATTTGACACCCATACGTGGTGTTGGTAATAACATCATAACTATTTGGGCGATTTTAACGTAATTTGAGGACCTTATGATGTTTTACATTCTCTTTCGAATGATATAATTGCCTAGGACCTACTAAGGTTACTCCTAGAAGTATTTAAAGTTTTGAAAGTCGTAAGGTCATAAATCGGCATAAGTGAGAGCACGACCCTTTGTTCAGCAAACCTGGATTAGTGACAACATAAATCAAAATATGACGCCGCCATCCCTTTCTCGACCACAATTAACATAAAATCTTTCTTTTTTATCTTTTAGCCTCTTTCCAACACTCTCTCTGTCAAAAGAGAGAAACATTAGCTCATTAGCATATATCAAAAGAGATAGAAGCAATCTCTTACTTTTTCTTATCAATCACTCCTCCTTTTCATTGATTCTTAATTATAATTCTCTCAGTACACAATGCATAAATATATTAAACAGCCTTTTGTGATATTACGCAACTTTGTTTTACACTCCGAATGTATCAAACCACTCATTCCGGCTATCATTCATTTTTACGCACCTTTTATTCCAAACTTAAATACAATTCACACTATTTAATTGTTTCCCATTTACTTCACATGTTACAAGCACTAACAAAATTGCTTTTATCTATTGTGGCGTAATCACAAACATCTTCCATATCTATGAACCCAGGGCACAGTTCATATCTTATAGCCTCATATTATCAGCAAGCTGTATCTCTTTTAATACCTGTTCCATAAATTCTTTACCGTCCATCAATCCATCAAGTTCAACTTATCCTCCCATAGTTTAGTACTAATAATAATAATAATAGGTATTTATAATGCACTCTTCAGGGCTGTTAGCCCTCCCAGAGCGCAGGTTGTGTAGCGAGTGTAGAGAAAGTTTACAGGGGAGAGAAGGAAATTCTGAAGAAAAGAGACTTCAGGACACGTTTAAAAGTAGCAAGAGAGGGAAAGGATCGGACTTCGGAAGGAAGAGCATTCCAGAGTCTAGGAGCAAAGTGAGATGGAACGGTCATCCATCGAGCAGATGATAGAACGAGGGGTATTTAGCAGGGAAGAAAGGTTAGAACGGAGTGCCCGAGGAGTATGACGAGGGAATAGGGAAGACGAGAGATGAGGCGGAGCCTCAAGGTTTAGGGCCTTGTAGGTGATAAGAAGAATTTTATAGTGGGTACGGAAGCGAATAGTGTATTCCTGTAACAAAGGCATCGAAGGAGAGAACCGGGGGCAGCGAAAGAAGAGCCGGGCAGCATAGTTTTGAACAAGTTGTAGAGGGAAAAGTGATGAAGAAGGGAGATTAACTAGAAGAGAATTCCAGTAGTCTAAGAGTGAGGTGAAGAAGGTATGAATAGCAGTCTCAAGGCTTCGTCGATCAAATGGGATCAAACACGTAAGAAGTTGCGGAAGAAACCGAGGGAATACTTACAGATACGATGGATGTGCGGTTTAAACGAGAGTTGTTTATTGAAAATCAAACCAAGATTACTGACAGTATCAGAGAAGGTGACATTTGTTTCCCCAAGATTTAGGGAGGGGAAAAGAGCTTTAGATTTCTCCACCATCGAAGCAGTACCAAGAAGGAGAACTTCAGTTTTGTGTTGGTTAAGTTTGAGAAAGTTGACAGACAGTCATTCGTTTATGGAGGTGTAGCCTGAAAGAAGATTGGTAATTGATTGAGAGATGGACACAGGGGATGGGGAAAGGTATATTTGAGAGTAATCAGCTTAGAGGTGGAAGGACAGGCCGAAATCTTGAAGATGGGAGCCAAGAGGAAGTAAGATGATGCAAAAGAGCAGGGGACCAAGGACTGAGCACCTCAAAATAAATGGGCACGGGCTCGGAGGAGAGGTTATCGAATGCGACTGACTGAGTGCCGGAGGATAGGTATGAGCGGAACCAATCAAGTGCAGTGCCCGAGGGATCAAGGAAAGTATGGTAAAGGGTGTCGAAAGAAAAGGAGAGGTCTACGAGGAGTAGAATGGATATACAACCTTTATCGGCTGCTCTACGTAAACCTTATAAACCTTTAAGAAGAGCGGTTTCAGCAGAATGCTCGCTTTGAAACCCGACTGGTACATTTCATCGATATTGCAGTTAGAAATATGGTCATTAAGGTGATAGAAAACCACTCTTTTTAAGATCTTAGAGAGGAATGGAAGCTGTGCGATAGAGCAATAGCTAGATAGTTTAAAGGGGTTAAGGTGTGTTTTTTTAAGGATAAAACGAATTGAGGCATGTTTGAAGGAAGAGGGAATCACCCCTGTGACAAGTGAAGGGTTAAAGAGATAAACAATCAGTGGAAGGACAGCAGAGAAAAGTTGGTGGAAAAGTTTGGGTGGAAAAACGTCCTTAGGATATCCAAATTTGTCAAAGCGTGAGATCAGGGCAGTGAATTCCTCAGATGACGCCCGAGTGGAGATGTTAATCGTCAATGGAACTTGGTCAGGGAGAACACCATGGGATTGTTCAGACGACTGATGTAGTACGGCACGAAGGTTAATAACTTTATCAGAGAATAAATTAGAAAGAGTAGAGGGGTTGATGGGGGAGAGGTGGGGAAAATGGGGCTCGGCGATGAAAGACGAGAGAGGAGACAAAAGATATTCCGAGGGTCATTCTTGCTCTCAGAAAAAAGTTTGCGTAAATGAGCCTCGAGCGCAGATTTTAATTTGGAAGAATAGGTCGAAGTATCAAAGCGATAGGCAAGTGAGAAGTAGGTCGTATTCTCACAACGAAGGAGTTCCATGGTGATAGGGGGGGGGGGTGCGCGTCAAGGCAGGCGAGTAATGATTGGTTTAAAAAGTTTAAGTTTAGTCCAGTGAAGCAGCAGTATCAACAGGAGGTAGGGCTGAAACAACGTCGTTAAAGAGAGAAGTAGTACCAATTGATGATAGTCGCTGGAAAGAAGGCGGATTTCGGGACGAGCGAGGAGTTAAGTGGTAGGGAATATAGAATTTAAAATTGACCCAAGAAGTGGTCGGAAATAGTACTTAACAGGTCAGTTACTGTTAGATTAGATATATGGAGGTTTTAGATGACTAAGTCCATGGTATTACCATGTATGTATGTTGGGGATGAAACATGTTGTGTAAGAGAGAAGAGGTCGATCATGTCAATGAATGCACGAAAGGTCTTACTGTGGCTAGGCAGATTGAATTCATTGAGAATAAAGAGAGAACCAGTAGATGATAGGTCGGAGATTAGGTTACTGAACTCTTCAAGAAATAAGACCGGAGACCAGCTGTGTGGGTGGTAAAGGACCACAATAGTCAGAGCGGACACAGCATCTGAGACAGCAATAAGAGCCTCAGATGAGGCTAGAGTGGGGGTGAAGAAGATTTAGGGAGAAAGATGAGTTGGGAATCAGTAACCCTCCCCCCACGGTGGTTCCGAGGAACATGCAGGAAAAAATGCCCCGGGGATGTTGCAAGGGCAATGCATGAACCAGAATCAGACTAGAGCCAGGTTTCTGCAATGCCAAGGAAGGAAGCACCGGTGCGAACAACGAGATCATGGACATACTTCGACTTATTGGTCAAGCTCCTAATGTTCACAAAAGACGGCGATAGCGCCTGCTAATGAATACAAGAGAAAGGGGGATATTTTGAGGTAAAGGTTAAAGGAAGAATGGTAGGGCAAAAGAGATTCCTAAGAAACGTCGAAAGTCTCGAACCCCTCCTAGTCGGGCGTGTTCAGGGAATACCAGCCGTCTTTATCTTCGCGTATGGGGAGTTCCTTCCATAGTTAAGTATATATCTTTCTCCCATCACTCTTAATATACGCCAATATTACTGCATTATTCCATGCTTCAGGCATTCTTTCACTTTCACTAACATAGAATACAACCCTCAGACCAATTTAATCATAAATTGATAAGACTTGTTAGCACATCAACAACTATATCATGTAATCCAGCTGGATTCCCAATTTTCAGAATTTTCAGTGAAGCACCAACCAATACTTCCTTATCTTTTCAATACCTAAATACAAGACCAGTTTACGCCCACGAGGCTTATAATTGGACACATGGGCTGGACACTTGGGACGCAGCGCCATTTGATGGAGTTCATTCTTCCACCTTACTACGACGAGTGCTTGTTCCCACTAACTGTATGGTGCACATTTTTATGATTGACTCATTCTGGGGAAACTTCGCGCACCTTACCTCTGCGGTAACCGGATAAAGGGTGATCGTTAATGCTTGTCGTTTGTACTCTTTTTTTGTGACAATAGACTATTTGGAGCAGGCTAAGCTCATCAAATATTTTTATCCTATTGGTGCTGGGGGCATGCTCATGTGCCTGATGAAGTGAGTCTCTCTACGCTGCCTCACCATGAATTTTTGCAATTCTTTGGTCTTTTTGTTTTGGTAGTCAGTGGAATTTTTTTGCTTCTATTTCGCATTTTTACTGTAGCCTAATATTTGTATGTTCTGTAGTTTCGGTGAGGTAGTCCAAAGCGGTTATTCTCCAGTTGAGCGCTAAGCGAAAAACATATTAGGACGCCTAAAGATGCTTTGATACCTTTTTGTATCATTCCGAAATTTAAACATAGAACAATAATAGTGCTATAATGATGAGTGAACTCCGCAAATTATCCATTAATTTGGGCCGACCAGGTGAATTCCATGGCGCAATTGGTCTTTCTCACTGACTTTGAAATCGTTCAGGAAGACAATTGATCCATTCAATTAGGCATATTCGTTAAAATCTGAGTCAATCGCATAAAAATGACATTGGAAACTTAGACTGTCCCCTACAATCAACTGATCCTACTAAAAGCGATCATTTGTGCTCTCAATTGTAACCATAACTAAGCAACCTAGCCCCCCTTCCTCTCCTCTATAAGAAGATGAGCAGGTTTTACTAGAGGAATGGGTTGTAATTACCCAGACACAGCCCTATTAATGTATTAATCAACTAATTAACGTGTTAAAACTTATACTTACCTTTAGGTAGTGTCAATTCCATACAAAAAATAAAAAATAATGATAAAAAAGCGAGTGCATTATTTTGTCTATTCATGTATAATGAGAGGACCGATTGAATTTGGTATTTTTTGTCTATTACAGAAACATTCCATCCCGAATCGATTTGACCTTTATGAATGAAGCGAAAATGAAAGAAGAAGGAATAAAAAAGCGATTGAAAGAAGTAGAACTAATAAGAATAGCCGCTTTAATAGGAAGAAGAAACAGTTAATGAAAGCTCTCAATAAGATTGCCTATTCATAAAATAGGATCGCTGACATTCAGCGAACTATGATGTCATGGGACTGTGCGAAGTTGTGGTAATCAATCAAAATCCAATGGCTTACTTTGGGAGAGAGGAAAGAATTTTGGGGGGATAATTTAGAGAACTAAGTATTACATAGTTGTGATAAATAAAAACATGTCCATAATTAAAGAGCAGATTTTCTCTTAAAATTATGCTATGATGTAACAGATAGTTCAAAACGTGTAAACAAGGAATCACAAAACTTACCAGCTTTAAATTCGTTTTCCATGAATTACAATATTTTTATTGTTTGTTGTTTATATTGTAGCATCCAATTTATGAATCATGTGAAGTTAGATACTTTTATTAAACAACATAAATAATTTGTGATTTCAAAAATATACGTTTCTAGAACATTACCACATAATGCATAACGGCTAGTAAATAACTTAATATTTGAATTTATGAATTGTCTGAGATATTATATATTCAGCTGACTAAAGATCAACGCTAAATCGTCAAGAATTATTTAGAAACCAAAACTTAATCCAAGTGAAAAACTATTCAAAATAGAAATAACCCCTGAGGGCATCTGTAACTAAAGGTACTATTTGTAAAAGTGTTAAAAAGTTTAAAAGAACTAGAACTATTTTCAATTTAAATAAAGGACATTAAGGACTACTGAAAAGAATAAGGAAATAAGAAAACATTAACTGTGTTTGTCAGTTATTAGTTGCAATAAATGGTTAATTGTTCCAAATTTTATTAATGATAACATAAATGATGAAACATAATTATAAACCTTAAAATAAGATATAATTAGAAAATTATATACTGCAATTGAGGCACAATTAATTTCATTTAGTGGATTCACGACGGTCGTCCTCCTTAGTGAACACTGATTATTAAGAATCGCTTGTAGGATGTATTTCAAAAGCGAATAATTTCAGTAAGCTTTGAGACCGATTGGTCTCCCAGAAGACTGATTTTACACAATGTGATTTATTTTTATGTGATAATTTGGAGAGGTTGTTTATTTAACACCTCTCAAACTCGATGACTTGAGGAATCGCATCAGAAATGAAGTCAGATCATATAGGACACGGCAAATGCTATCAAAATACTGATGAGGGTGATGAGAAATAGAGCTCATGTCTATATAAAGGGAATGGCGTCATATTGAATAATGATTAAGGTTTGCAATAAACCTTAAATAAAATTGTAACTGTTATTAAGGATTTGTTACTTTGATCTTATTAGTTTTTTATTATTAAATCAATATCACAGATAGTGTTGTCTCATTTACCAAATTGTATGCAGAATAGCTCTTGTAAACGCTCTAATTTAAATACATGCTACTTGAATACCATGATGTTTACCTGAAAAATCATTTACGGAGTAAATGAAGACGGTTTTCTACACCAAACAAAAGAAATGGTTTCCAAATATCTCAATTAATGAAAAGCTATTTATGTAGATTTAAATCTGCTATACTTGTTTTGTGATTCACTTTGTATAGTGGAAATCTTATTTTTATAGAGTAAATGTATTCTTCATCTTACAATTAATACTTTTATTTTTTTTAAACTAAGAAGCGAAAATCGACGAAGGCTTCACAAAAAAATATGACTGTCTTCAAGAAAGTGACATTAATAGGTATGAGAAAATATAAAGAAAGTACACAACAGCAGTAACTAAAACAGTAAAGTGACTTGTTTAAAACCTACTGAGTGTGCGTCTCTTAGATTAAGTTAAATCTTTATCTTTACGTCTCAAATGAGATAAAAATTCACACTGTATATTATAACTCTGTGTAATAGAGTTTCACTCTTTTCTTGTCCATGAGGTAAAAGTATTATTTTCCAATTGTTTCTGGCTCTATTAAATAAAAAAGTCCATTTTATATCCCTGAACTTTGCTTTTATGGCTAAGACATTGAATTTTGAAATTAGCCCATTTATTGTAAATAACATTATTTTGATGCAAATAGTAAAAATATATAAAAAGTTTCAAGGGTAAAGTTTTTTTTGAGTTATGGTATAAACATCATATACTGTATTTAAAAAGCTATAGAAACAGTAATACAGTAGTAATAGCTATTTTAAGAATTTCTAGAATATTCTGGCAACGTAGATGACTATATAAATACGAAGAATGTCTACTCAACAGATCAGTTTATCTCTAGCCGTCACAGCGAAGACATGGTCACTCGTCATTGATAGAAGCATTCGTCACACATCGCATCAAGAGGTTGTAAGTATCCAACAGACGCATTTTTCTATATCACCGGCGAATTTATTAAGGCTAGACCTGGTCTCCAAAAGCACTTGAGAGGAGCACTATTTTTACTTCTCTGATCGAGTTATCCTGTCCATTATTTTCTCGGTGAAAACACTCATACCAAACAATGTCATTGACCACCTTTGTGAATGATATTATATTTTTTAAAACGCAATTTAAAACATAATTTATTTCCCTAATTTATAAACCAGTACATATTTTAGGTATTTAAATTCTTACCTAGTAGAATATTAGTATATTTTTGCTGCAAAAGAACTGCTACCATTTGTCCCGACTTCTTTTTTATGACAGACTTTAAAATTCTATTACCATCGTAGCAAAGCGTACAAGGTGGTGAATCTTTCTCCCTGCTTCTGTCTTTCTAGTATCGCGCATCCTCTTAATTATTATGGAATAGGGAAAGATCATCTATCTCTTCCTTTTTAATTGCGTAAATCTATTAATATTAACTCGTTGATCTAAGAAAAAAATAATAAGAAAAATATACCTACTTTAGTTATTTGAATACTTCCATAGCTTTAAATGCTACACCAAAAAGTTTAGTTACTCTTCTTTAGCCAACATTTACTTTCTTCTGAAGAGCACCATTTTGTGCTCAAGTAAGGTTTTGTTGTGATTTTATTGAATTTCCAAGAGACGGTGTTCTTGGTTGATAACAAAAATCATTCTATTAAGGAACACAATTAACAGTATTGCTATTAATGATAGCAAATGATGGTTTCTCACCAAAATGTTGCAGTTTTTAAAAATTTAATAGCTTATTTTGCTCTTCCGCCTTTCTTCATATTTACAACAACCTCGAGCAGGGCATTTTTCACCATTTCTCTTTAGTCAATCAAGCCATTGCTTATCTTCCCTCTTTGGCAGCCCTTTGCGTTGTCCAATATTCTCCCCTAAAAGGCAAGAATATTTTGTCAAGCGTGTTGCAAAAATCTTTCTTCTTTTGTGTTTGCTGTCTACCAGTGTTAGAACACTTCTTTACCCAAGACTTTTCCCACTATGTGTTAGTTTTTAACCATTGAAGTGTGAAATTTGTCCACTTTCACATTGATATCAGTATGCAATCACTATCCTTCAATTTCTTGCACCATTAATCTTGCAATTAATTTGTCTTTCAGCTTCTTCAATAATTTGACTTTTTTCTAAAAGTTGGTGATTTTTAATGCAAAAATATACAAGACCTTGATGTCTACTCATCAAATAGTGAAAATTAATCTTTTAAATCATCTGTTAGAATCCATAAAAATAATACAATTACAATGAATGTGAGAGTCTGAATAATTTTCAAGATTTAGGCAAATTTAGAGCATTACTGTTTGGTAAAATAAACAAATACAATTACTTCTATTGTGTGTAGTCTATTAAAAGAAGTTCAATGTTTTCTTTTAATTTTGAATCCACATTGGACCATGATGCAGCACAGAGTAACTTGATTTTGAATCACACCTACCTATTTAGGGAATCAGGTTGCTAACATCAGTATTTTTTATGTCTGCTTTTCAGTCTGTGCCTTTTGTTCCTGAACCGAGATAGATCCAAATAAGATGTGGCACTACCCTAAAGACGCACAAACCACAAATCCGGAATGAACTACCCTGATTTAGTTCATGATGATTACTGATTGATGATTAGACAAATTTGCTTAATTAGATACTTTCTAATGCACAGAGATAGATTAAGTGGCCTCTGGCGAAATATTACTTTATTGGCTATAGATACCTGTGTACCGGTTCATGACAAACTTGTCACCATAATTAAAGGATCTACTATTTATTGCAAGATTAAGGAATTAATAAAATGGTTTAATCGCAAACTAAATCCTATTTTTATGCCGAAGACGTTTTCTCCAACAACGGATTATCATTTCCATTTTGTTTGATGGGAGAAGAGATATATATAGTTTGATCCACGCTAATAAGCTAACAGTTACTGAAAATCTATATTTAAAACAAATACGAGAATAAATCAGAGGATAACATTCCGTCACTCATTATCATTCCTTCATGACAATGCATGTCCACACGTAAAACGTTCAAACGAAGAAAAAATTCAATACTTGCTCATTTAAAAAAAAAATTTAATTAAATCAATGTCCCAACCTCTAAAAGGCAAAGTTTACTCTGTGTCAGGTGTGGGGTTTAACGCTATATCTTTGCAAACACTGGTCTCAGTCGAGTAAAGCATAGTGTTATTCGTTATAATAATAGAATATAGTAGTTCCCTTTTGTTTTAACGATTGCTATCCCCTTTCTTTGAAACTTAAGAAGCTGGAGTAGCTCAAGGAACTGTTATAATAATTTGTTTGTGTTTTTTTTTTGTGATTTTGGTCAGTGGTTATTTAGATTGAGAAACCAAGTACGAATAGGTCAGTGCCCATATTTAGGTAGGCTAATTCTATAGAGGCATAATTCTTGTTGCGAGGAATTTTAGTTGGTTGACTAGTGCGCCCCCAAGTGCAAAGATGACTCAGTTTGAATTCTTTAAAGCGCAAGGAGAATCCTTGGGACTTTCCGGAAAAGAACTAATTAAGTACATAAGAGAGGAATGGATAAGACAAGTGTACCTTCACCATCAGATTAAACTAGCTCAGGATGAAGAAAATTATCAAAGAAAAGAGGTAGAAAGAGAAAGGGAAAGAGTAATCCGACAAGAGGAACGAGAAAGAGAAATACAACGAGAGGAACGAGAAAGAAAAATACAACGAGAAGAACGAGAAAGAGAAAAACAACGAGAGGAACGAGAAAGAAAAATACAACGAGAAGAACGAGAAAGAAAAATACAACGAGAAGAACGAGAAAGAGAAAAACAACGAGAAGAACGAGAAAGAAAAATACAACGAGAAGAACGAGAAAGAGAAAAACAACGAGAGGAACGAGAAAGAGAAATACAACGAGAAGAAAGAAGGAAGGATTCGCGCTCCTTCCCAGGAAAGCTGACAAAGTTTCCGAGCCCCGTAAAACCCCAAAACTTCTTTCCCCAAAACCAACAACGGGACTCCAAACCTCCGGTTAAGACTTTTCCTCCATCTCTCTTCCCGAAGCGACCAACCATATGCTTCACCTGTGGTGTAGAAAACCACATGAGCTGGAATTGCCCCCAAAATTCTAGGCTTAAAAGCGGACCAGCCCACCAAGTTTACCAGATTAATGCAACCCCGGCTCCCCCGGTGGTACAGACCTAAGCAGAAACTTCTCCCCCTCCGTCAGGCCACCAGGTAAATTTTGTTTTTGGTAAAAGTTCATCGGGAACTTTGAAATATGAGGCGGGCAGCGTGGACAGCTGTCGAGTATCGACTCTCGTCAGGGACACAGGATGTACGTGCTTCATCGTGTCCGACGAACTCCTCCCAGTGGTCTCTAACCACGAAAAATTTGCGGTGGTACATGACCAACTTGGGCGGGCGAACAGATTCCCCGTCGCTAGATGTTACCTGCAGTGTCAATATTATAATGGCTGGGCTGAAGTCATTGTAGCACCCATAAAATTCTGTTCCGTACTTATAGGACAGAGCCCCCAAGTAAGTTTCGACCCTGTGTTTCAGGCCGCCCTTCCTCAAGGCCGAGATAAGAAAGAAGCCCAGGAGCCCGTCCCCATCAGAACCCCGATACCGTCCGATTTCTCGGAGACCCCTAACCAGGACTTTAGGACGGCAAAAGAAAAGTGTGAATCACTAAAACCCTTAGGTGATAAGGCCCCAGACAAGGACACGGAGACTGTCCCTGGACCCCAAGAAAAAAAGAACCCCCAACGCGCCCATGGAGATACCTTCGTAGAACTGGACGAAGCATCGGCGCTTGAAGAGGATTGCCCCGCGGAGTCCCTTAATGTAATCCAGACAGTGTGCATCCAACCTGATGCCGATTACCCTCCTCCTTCCCTACCAGGCGAGTCTTTGGAACCCTCTGACCTGGATAGTGACGCGCAGCTGACACCACGTCAGAAGAATCAGCTCCAAGAACTAATTAAATGGAATTACCATTTATCCACCCTATTAGCTCTTTTCGAGCAACTGCGTGAAAATGGCCTCACCATTGGCCCCAGCAAATGCCAGTTTGCCCACGAAACCATCAAATATTTGGGTTTCAAAATAGGACAAAACAAGTTAGGTCCCCACGAGAACAAGATTAAGGCAATCGCCGACATGCCCCTCCCGATTACAAAGAAGCCATTAAGATCGATCCTAGGATCAGCTTCTTCCTATCAGCGATTTGTTCCGAATTTCGCTGCAATTTCGGCCCCCCTATGCCCCCTTCAGGAAAAGAATTTCTCCGATCGTTTACGTTAGAATGATGTCGCTGTTTCCCATTTTAATCAGCTCAAAAGTAAGTTCATTTATGCCCCCATTTTTAAGTTGCCCAACCCGGAAAAATACTTTGTGGTTAAGACCGACGTGATCAACGAGGGCATTGGAGGTGTACTCCTTCAATACGTGGATGACAGAACGAGTCATCCAGTTGCATATGCTAGTGGTCAATTATTACCACGCGGAAAGAGATATGCCACTAGAGAAAAGATAGCTCTATCAATTATCTGGGTCATAGACAAATTCAAGCTGTACTTGATATGTAAAGAATTTCAAATAGGAACCGACCACCGTCCGTTAGCCTATATTAGGAATTTGAGACACTCAAACGGCCGCATCATTTGCTGGAGTTTACTCTTGCAAGAGTATCAGTTTAAAATAAATTAGATAAAAGGTTCCGATAACCAGGTCGCTGACGCCCTCAGTAGAAATGCGTTACCGAATAGCGTAGAATAATTGTATTCATAGGATTAGTATCTCCATGTAGGCATATACCGTCTTGTACGACTTAATTTAAGATTCTTTTGTAATATAATTAATTAATGTATATGTCTGAATTTTGTAACGCTCAATGTCTAATTTTTTGTATATCTATATATTTGTTCTTATTAATTTACGTATAAATTATTTTGTTCCGTATGTACTAAGTTTATATCATTTCATTGTTCCATGACCTTTTTTTTTCTTTGATTAAGTTGTATTAAAGGTTATTTTCCCCTGTAATCTAAAGATCAAAATAATCATATGTATTGAGGTAATACTAGTTAGGTGCAGGAAGGTACGGTTGGTACAAGAAAACGAGTTTCCCACAACGGAGCTCTATCGTTGTCCCTTCTCTCTATTTTTTCGAAGTGACAACTTCCCCTGGAATGGAGGGGTGTGATAGAACGAGTTAATTTCAAATCCTATCCCATATTATTAAAAACCACGATGCTGCCCACGTGCATCTTCGATTCGAGGCTTGGAATCTTATCTCAGCTACCGGATGCCAATGTTTAAACAAGGAGGTTATCGTATCCCCGTTCATCCCCATACGCCGACCTCGCCAGATCGAGTTAGGCTTATGAACCTATAAGGCATTTTTCTCCGGCCCGGCTGTGCGTTCCCTCCAAGCTTTCACTCCATTTTCCCCCACGCCAAGGAGATGTCCTGGCTATTTATATGGAAACTTTACCACTAAGATCAGATTGGAGATCCAGATTTTCGTCGCGAAACATCACCACGACCCTCTCTCCCTTTGTGCGCCAAGGGACCTCGACCTCGAGATTCACCATCACTTGTCCAGAAGGAGGACAATATTCCTTGAGTGCCAAAGGTTCGAGCCTTTCTGACGTCAAGTCCCCAAGGCTTCCCCCCCTGTTGTTCAAAGGAGAACAGCATTAGAACAGCCATTGTTCGTTTTGAGCCCTTCGCCAAGAAACGGTTCTCATCCCCCCCTGTTGTTCAAGGAGAACAGCATTAGAACAGCCATTGTTCTTGAGCCCGTAGACAAGAGACGGTTCTCATTCCCCCCCCCTTTGTTCAGAAGAGAACAACCTAGAACAGCCATTGTTCGTTTTGAGCCCTTCGCCAAGAAACGGTTCTCACCCCCCCTGTTGTTCAAGGAGAACAACATTAGAACAGCCATTGTTCTTGAGCCCGTAGACAAGAGACGGTTCTCATTCCCCCCCCTTTGTTCAGAAGAGAACAAAGTAGAACAGCCATTGTTTTTCAAGCCGTTCGTCGAGTAACGGTTCTCCTTTCCAAGACGCCTCGTCGGGATCCTTTTATCCCCCCCCTTCGGCTGGAACTCGCCAGCGGACCGAATATTCCTTCAAGTACCTTCCACTGCACCCTAATGAAAAGTTACGTAAGCCAAACGTCACCTTTTGAGTATTGATCCCTTTTTGCCAATTCTATCCTGTGCTTTAAATTGTTTATCGAACCATCCCATCTCTTTAACTCTATATTTGTTTTACCTTTTTTTAATCCTTTAAATCCTCGGATTAGCCCGAGTCTCCACGACCCTTTCCATTCTGTTTATGTCAATATTTTCCGTTTTTGTGTATTGTTTATAGTTATTATTAATAAAACTCTATTTTATTAATGATAGCAATATTATTATCCTTGAGCTCAGTTCCACTTCTTAAGCATATCGAAGATATATAATATCGGCCGCCAGACAGTAACGCACTCTAAAGATAATTAAGGAAGTTCCCTCAACGAATAGTGTAATATATGGTATCGTCGGGAGTCATTCTACGACACTCTGATATGAGAGAAGGAATAGAAACCATCAAATAATATATTTCACCAAAACTCTAAGAAATGTCAAAAAAAGCTAGCCTTATTTAGGTCAACAATTGTAGACCAATGATTATAATGACGAAACGATTTGTTGAGAAAATTATTTTTGATTATACAAACAATGTTGCTTTTCTTTTATAAAAACGCCCCTAATTTCCTAACAACTTCATAAGGACCACCTATTTCCTGCCATGCTGATGGTAAAAACCCTTTCCTTCTCTAAGTCAAATATATGTAGGCTCATGAGACTTGACTAAGGGGGGAAGGGAGGAGCATTCAAGTAATGTTTATAGCTTTTATCCATTATTTCGCTCACTACTAAATTAGCATCAGCATAAATACCTCCACATCTATAGGTACCGGTGACGATTGATTACCTACAGTTTCGAGTGGAAAGAGGAGAAAAATCAGATATCAGACATTGTCAAATTACATTAGGGTAGAGACAAATTTTGCAAGCAAGATGTTCAAACAAGAACCACGATTTAATGAAGTAGAATTGAACAAGGCAGAATTATCATATAAGACTTACCCAACCATAAATAGGGAATAAATAATGAGTGAATCACTAACAGATAAATACATAAATTAAGGTACCCACAACGTTAAATACCATAATCAGTACCAATATATTTATCCAAACTCTAGACGAATGATCTTATTGTCCCATATACAAAAATTCTGAGCATCATAATATTCAAAAGATCACATTATAAAATGGCCTAGAAAATCTGTAATAAACCAAAAAGACCTCAGAGAAGAAAGAAGCATAAAATTCATTAATTGCACTCGCGCTTGAAGCTGTGGAAAGAAAGTTAATAAACATTTTATTAATTTACAATAATGAGCATGAAACTCTATTGAGAGTCAAAAATATAACAACTCTTAGATTTTTCCATACCACTAATTTTAATCAGGTTTGATACAAGAAAACTAGTTTTGTTTCAATCAATGGAAAACACACCCTAGGAAAGTTTTTACATATGTAAAAAATAGAGTTAAATAATGTCTTTTATGAATAATGAAATCAAACGTTTCCAAAAAATGGAGAGTCAATAATTTTTTCTATAATTTGAGATTTTTCTAATTTGATAATTCTTTAGCCATCCATTATATTTCTGAATAGATTTTTGTATCCTATTAATTAGGTTAAATAACTTTTCTCCTTCTTTTCTATCATAGAATAAAAAATTCTCTGTCATCAGCTTGAAAAGATCTCTTGTATAGTATAACTTAGCATGGCTCATGTTTCAATGAAGCTAAGAGCAAAATGTCTCTTATGATACCAACTTATATCTTTATTACGAATAGAAATATGATAGATATAAAGATTTCGAATATATATATTAAGGGAATTCAAAGGGTGTGTAAACATTCAAATGTTAAATAACAACAAACAAGATTATATCTGTTCAGTTTCAATCTAACCTTAGATTATACAAATAATATAGTTAATTTTGATCATTTAATAAAACTCTTAGATTGTTTGTTGAAACCTCTCAAATTAAAGACTGCATAATCCCTGTTAAAAAAAAGAAAAAAGTACTAAGTTGCCCATGACATTCAAAAAAGACAACGCAATATCTTTAGGAAATTAGGAAATGGAGATATGCATAATATGAGAAAAGGTCACCAAATCAAAATAAGACAAGCGTTGCGGGGTCATCTGAATATATTAGTATATAATTGACAAACAGGCCTAAATTCACCCTCTGCCCTGGATTTTCCCGAGAAATTTGTCTAATCTCGGCACTTTATTTGATATATACTGCAGATATTCAACCAACATACATCATCATTATATGCGTCAAAATCCAGTATGCTGACCATATCAGTTATACCATATGTAGAATGACCATATAAATTGTTTCGATGCAAACCGGATAACTTCTGATGAAATCGAAGGGATAAAAGAGAACTTAAGTGAATTGAAATTCCGCAACAATGATAGGAAAAATGTATTATTACTTAGGAGATAGGGTATAAAAGATATTCCTAAACAACACAGTGTGATGTGCTATGAATAGAAATTACAGGAAGCACATCATAGGACGTTTCGCAAAAGAGCTGTTATTATTCAGAACAGTAACTCAGTCAAAGTCCTCTGACCAGAAAAAAATATCTATTTAGCTTTTGCCAGATAAGCTATAATATATCCTTTCTCTTCCATATTCTGACTCTCAAAAATGCAGAAATTTTACATGCTGACATGGCAATTTTAATGCATAAGAAGAAGAGAGAGATGAAAGAGGAAAGAAATATATAACATGGCGATAGTAGATCTATAAAACGATATAGAAAAAAAAGGGCCTTAGCCATGAAGAAAATTAAGAAAGAACCTTATGCCGTTAGGAGAAGAATTAGAAAAAACAAAGAGTAGTTTCAAGGAACGAATAATTTCCTAGTTTTTCAAACAAACTGAAAAGCATTGATGAACCAGATCTAGAAGCATGACAACAAAGGAAGAAGAAAAGTGCAGTTAAAGATAATCTAACGAAAACAACTAAGAAAATCCGAACTATGAGACAAAACCTACTTAATAAATGAATTCAGAAATTGACTTAATAATAATCTGTTAGAGAACCTTAATTTAACCTCTAATTTAATAAAATTAGAAACCTATTTTCACCTTTAATTTGACCTCTAATCGAGTTAATTTGGGAACCACAACTTACGACCAATAACTACATAACCGAGATACATATGATATCGATAACAAAATCTGCCCTTTAAGACAGGACAAATAAAAGCAGCAACAACAACAGTTAACTCAAGTACAAAGGTTTGAAAACATTAAACAAAAAAAAATAAACAAAGAAAAGTATAATAAATTACAGAAACCTATAAAACAACAGTCAAATTGCATACAAAGGTTTTATTATCTACGAAAAAACAAGAACCATCCGAACAAATTAAAATTATCTACAGTAAACTACATATTAAGACTACCAACACAGATAGTCGGATATTTTAGCAAATTGCATCTCTTTGCTCACCCTCTTTTTTCTTATCATTTTGGTACTATATCTTCACCTACCCTCATTACTCTTACGCTTCCACATTCTTTAGCACCTTCACCCAGGTTGCGATTGTCTTGAAACAGATGAACCTGCTTTGTCGGCGTCAGAAGTTTTGCGTGAAAGAGACCCTTGTCGTACTGGAGTCTTCCTGGCAGCCATTCGCTCACACGGTCATTTTGTAGAAGAGACTTTTTTGTTCTTATTACGCCTTTTATTTGTGCCTTTATAAATAGAGACCGCCTACTAATACTAACACTTCTTTTTCCAACCCTTATCATTTAATTCGCCAAACGATGAAGAAGCTATACATAAATATAATAAACAGTATAACAGAAATTGGAGAAAGTCTTGTGACTGAATTGCCCGCAAATGAGAAAAATATTTCCCCTCACAAATTAATCCGATCTCTATCCTCTTTGGAGGTAAAGATCAGAGGGAAGTAAGTAATGCTGCCTCAACTTTTATTTCGGGAGGTGAGTGTGAATAAAAATTTAGAGATAATTTATCGATGATTTTTGGAAACCATTTGCTATTTATAAGCCAAAGTGTTTATGTGACCCACGTCTGGCATTTATTTCTTTGATTTGGAAACTTACTAAAATGGATCAAATGTTCCATCAACTTTTATTTCTCGTTATTCAAAGTAAATCTTTATTTAATTATGGTTAAGAGGTATAAATATATACTGAGGTCTACGTTCTTTTTTTTTAATTCATCTGAAATGAGCAAGAGCATGACAGCTCGAATGTTTAGGGTAAGGTTTAAGTCAGTGAGAAGTAAATTAGTATAAAAGTTGCATTTTTAGTGTAAGGTGTTGCAAGCACAGTTTATACAAGTTACCTAAACCCTCCAGGGGTAAGGACTCAAGGCTAGTCCTTATACGGATTATTAATGCTAAGTAAAACACTAAAGTTGATGATAAACTATAAATATAGAAACTTTGTAAGAGTTATAGTCAATTGTTATGTAAATTGATAGAAAAATAAAAAGAATTATTTTCATTTTGGAATAACAACATCGAAAGTTTAGTACCATAAAAAAATACGTAAATAATCCTCAAAACTATTAAACTTATAGGTGATGTTAAGTGAACGTAATAGTCTTTGAGTTTTATAAACCCTTATTACTATCAATGCCCCATGCCATTATTATCTTAGAAAATTTGCTTGCTAACAGGAAAAGGCCTCATTTGTAGCCTAGTATGCAGTTGACTCGTGAAACTAAAGTGAGTTAAATAAAGTAGATCAAGTTGGAGGGACGTGAACTTTCCTTATATATTCTTTAATCATAAATCCAAACAACAGTTGACAATACAGATTCAATGAACTTATTTAAGCACCTAACCTGAAGGTTTCAGCAAGGCAGGGAGAGATCTGTCCAATCAGCGAGGTTGCTAGTACACAGGCGCAGGCGGCTTACGGGCATGAATTATGGATTCGTCATGCGATGCTGCTACTTAGGTATAGAGAGGTGTAGGTATGGCGTAGTTAACAGCTGCGAGGTATTTACGTGCCCAAGCAACGTGTTTCATATTATTTATTCTGTTGTATATGAAGTCTCCCTCCAGTTTCCCTAGTTGACATGTTAAGCTTGCGGAGTTGGGTGTGTTTAGGGGATCGGTTTGTTTGAGTCGTATATTGGAGATATTGTCGCATACAAGGGAGAGCGAAAGGTGCGCTTCACATCAGAGTTCTGAATGCGTTGTATGCTCCTCTACATGTGGATATTGCTGCGGTCATTCTGATTGGCGCGTAGTGATTTGTGGTCTGATGAGTGTCTTGTACAGAATTTCACTGACAAAAAGAAAAAAAAAAATTCATTGAAAAAAAGCACTTTTAATTCTTTTAAAATAATAAATAAACGAATATCTTGAAAATATTAAATATAATTACCTTTGTATAGCTATGAAGAATAATGTTACTGCCCCCAAAATTGTGGTAGAATAATTGTTCGGTTTAAATTATATATAACATAGGAATATTTATATAAATTTATATCAAAATATATTGTTTATTGAACACTTTCCTACTTCAATATTCGAACCAGAACTGATTTCATGTTAAAAATAAGAAAGAATATAGAGACACTTAGTGAATAGCAATTGTGGTGTGTATGGAAACGTAAGGGTTATTAATAAAACCGACCTTTCGGGTTGGAAAACCATCTACATGATCTAAGAAAAATCTAAATAGTAAATATACTACAATGTTGAAGTATTTATATATCGTATTATTGAATTGATTTATAATTATGATAAAATATAAAATGCAAAAATAACAGGAACTTATATAAGTTAACAATGTTTTTCTATTAAATAAAATTTCTACAAGTATGGTAGAAATAGAACTAGAACACTGTAAATGCGACGAACTCTCGTATCTTTGAAGGAATCACGTTTTGTTATGTAATATTTCAATTATTTGAATAGTCAAAGCTTAATCTAAGTTTAAAAATTGTCTTAAAAAATAACCACATTTGGAAATATGAAAGAATATTTTGTAGAGAAATATAACTTCCTACGACATTATGAGGTAAATTATGTACGTTATACGCTACAGTGCTGTTCAAACTAATTGGGACAGTGATATTTCAACAGCTAATTTTATTATTCATGTATTATTCTCAAAATCCTAGCATAGCATGCATATCATTTTAATGTTGACGGTTAATAAGAAATATATCCTCCCTTTGTTTTAATAACCTCAGCAATCCGATTTGGCATGGATCCCACCAATTTCTGGCTCGTATTCCGTACTTTCTCATCGTGATACCAGGCCTGTATAACAACACAAAATAGCTTTCCTATTGATTTTCGACGGTTCTTTGGGGATGGAAATAATTAGCCAAATTTGTAATAAAAAGGCGAGCTAATTTTATCAGAATTTAAGGGAGTGTTTTCGATTAATTTATAGAGTGAGTGATTATATCTTACTCATTTATCATTACCTGTATTGATACTAGAAAATCATCAAAGAGGTTATATACTTTGTCGCAGCTTTACAAATATATGATGTAGGAAAGAATCAAAATTGTGGCGATAAATGTAGACGAAGAAAGAATGCTTTACACTAGCATAAAATTAGGCAAACATGTTATACTTTGGGATCGAAAAAAGATTGTTTAAAAAAGTATATCTGTTATCCATTCTGTAACAATTATGTAATGAGAAAAGATGACTTTTATGAAAAATAATGTATGTGTATGTAAGCAAGGGTACGCGAATAATGATATTAAATTTAAATGTGATGGTACAGACACAAAGAAATGCAGACCGAAAGCTGTGTGTGGGTTTCTGAAAAATGGCTAATGAAAAACGATGAGTGCGCGTAAGACGTATATCGCTGAATGGAAGAAAGTGTAGGGTTTTTTTTTCTTTTAACTCGCATTATAATACACTACCTTTGATAAAATCAATCATCACATTACTTCAAATCAATACTTAAGCTTCTTACTGCAGATTTGCAATTAAGGAAAATCTCATATTAATTATAAATCCCAAGGTTGATCGTTGGTAAGACATTTGCTCGATTAAATCAAGAGAAGTCAATCATCAGTCTACTAGGTTCTGGGTATTCTTATAAAATCTCTTATAGTCGAAAAAATCGACTGTTTGTCAAGTCATGGGGAGCAAAGATTGACTCGAACTATGATACAGAACATGAAAGCTGCAGCAAAAGTAGTAAGTAAAATAAAAAATAAACATGAAGTACGAAAAGAATGGATACATAGATAGCAAGAAGAGCAGAGAAGCACTATTATTGACTCATAATTAATTTTACCCAGTTCTATATTTACCATTGAACATCTGGTGAAACAAGCACACTTTTAAAACGAGGCCATATAGTCCGAGGAAACAAAAAAATAACTGTTTTTTTCTCTTAGGGTTATCCACATATGACGGCAGCTGGGCTCTGCATATATTGGAAGTATAACGTCTTGACATTCAAGAATTATCAAAAGACTATGGGACAGTTTTTATTTGCAAGAATTGGTCAAATCTATAAAATTGAAAAAAAGATGAATGCTTATTAATAATGAGGAATTATTAAAAAAATACTCCACTCATCCGTTATTTCCATTAGGATATAAAGAGTTACAAGGAAAGGAAAGAAGGTACCCTAGGAGACCTTACGGTCCATTCAAAGAAAGGAACCTGGATAAGTCTTACGATAGGAAAATGTTAAGAAGAATATATCTATAAAAATATTATCATGATTACAGAGAACAAACGAAAGGAATATCGAAGGAGCCAAGCACTCCCCTAAATTCAATCAGATTTAATATTTCTGGTAAAATTATATTTAAAAATTCCAAGAATTTATCCCCAAACGATTACCGAAATAAATAAAAATAATTAGTGGCTAAGGAAGTTATTAAAAGAGGAGTAGATAAAATTTCATGAATTTATTTGTTAATTTTGACATTAATATATATATATATATATATATATATATATATATATATATATATATCACAAACTAGCACGTCGGGTTAGAAACGAGTACTATCGAGCTTTATTCAGTTCCTTGTCAAAAAGGAAAATAATATTATTCAACAAGATTATATTTAAAAAAATAAATAAAGCACCGTTTCTAAGACAAGAAATAACAAATGAAGAAAAATTAGAATTAGAGGGATGGTAAATGCACATCAAGATTTATCAGGAGTAGTCAGCGAGGTCAAACGAAGTGTCAGAAAATTTAAAAAACAAAGCCAGAGGCAATAAAAAGATTAAGGTAATTCTTGGAAGTCTAGACTGATTTTGAAATTTATTTTCTCTGGTTTTCTCCTGAGTGATTTATTGTAAGGAGGTGCGTAATTCCGTTTCTCCCGAAAACAAAGGATTCTAGAATATTAGAGCTCCAAATCAGTAATAAAATAATGCTGTCAACAACAATGAATTTTTCTTACGACATAGCCCTTCAAACATATATATATATATATATATATATATATATATATATATTACGGTCAAATTATTATGGATTTTTGCAATTTGGTGGATTTCTCTATATAATGGGCCGATAAACTGGATATATTTATTGACAGATGATTTACTTCTTATTATTTATACAGAACTAGTATTTCAATAGTCAGTTGGCCACCCTTTAGCAAAATCAAGGAATAGTACACGACGAGGCATGCAACAACAATTTAGTGTTTTGCAAAACTCGTTGATGTTATCCGAATAGAACCAAACTTCTATGAGATGTTTAATAAGCTTTTCTTTCTTTGGGATTTTAAATTGATGCATTTCATCTTTCAACAGAGACCATAAACCTTCAATGGGGTTCTTGCCAGGTGAATTATTTTGCAAAAGTAACACGTTACCACCATTTTCTTTACTGATTTTGCTGTATTGCATGGGACCGAGTAAGGTCGAAAAATCCAATGCCTATCTTAATACCATCCCCTTACTTGTTGTAGTAGACAGCCTCTAATTACCTCTATGTACCTCTTTTTGTTCATTTGTCGCTCAATTATCTGTAGGCAACAATTAAAAACTATATCTGACTAATAGAATATCCAGTATAAGTGTCTGTTTTAGTATATGATAATCAGAAATTAAAAGTCATTTTAAATAATTCTTCACAAAGCTAGTTTAAAGATTGAAATCAATCATAACATGTTATTTTATCAAAAAATAGCATATTTTATCAATTATTCAATATCTAAATACCCTCATCTACTATATCAGATGGTCTAACCTGGTCCCATTGCTCAAAGTTCCAGGCATGGCGTGCTTTCACGATCGTCGGGGAAGGCCTAGGTTTTATCTTTGGAAGATATTCTTGTAATCCACTTTCTAAAAGCCTATTGGTAATTGTTCTAAGAGGCAGAGTTATGTTCCTTCCATTAAATCAAGGGGAATCTTAATATTTTTGAGGAACATTCTTTTGATTTTTTCTATCAATTTTATGGGTGCTTACTTGCTTACGACGACAGTTATCAACCCTTTTTGGTAACACTTGTTGTTTTAAAATTTTCTCTTAATTGATCTAATTGTCTGAGTTAAAAAATATTTAGCTTTCTGAAATTACTACCTAGTTAAATGTGACTTCAGTCAAATACACTTCTATTTGTGTAGTTTTATGGGCACTAATATCATTATGTACATCCATCTTGACCTCAAAATGAAATAACACGTTATTTATACTTTAATTCAACTTTACTAAGAAATTTCTGATTTATACAATGAAGAGTGGCTAAAAAAGATATTTAAACATAAACAAACATCTTAACAGACCTCTACTAAATTATAACTGAAGGAAACGTGGGCTGCAGCAGTTGGACCGCATGGTATAATTGAATATTGCCACATAAAGACGGTCTGTCACTAGAAAACTGCTAAAGGGTTGCAAACTGACTACATAAATACTAGTTCTGTATAAATAATAGGAAATAAATCATGTGTCAATAAATAAATTCAGTTTATTTCACCTTTATATAGAGAAATGCCTAAAATGGCAAATATCCATAATAATGTTTCCAGTACTGTATATATATATATATTTATATATTAGTTTTTAAACTTTAATTTTTTGCGATAGGAATAATTATTCTAATATTGAAATGATTGCAGGTTTAGTAGAAAGTCAGAATTTAAAATTAATAAAAATATCTCTATTCCTTCGCTTGATCCTAAATTGCTCAAGGGTTCCGTTCTTAGTAATATTAGGTGAGTTTCAGTCCTAGAAACTTTGTTATTAAAGTTAAACGGTAAAATAATGGAAAATATGTGTTAAATAAATTAAGTTTATAATAAATAATCTAATTTCTAATATTTTATTTTCGGAAAAATAAATAATTTATATCTATTCAATTCTAGAAGTGGTTTTTCCCAAAGAAAGGCGTGCAACCAGTATTGTGTAGCACAAAAATGGCCTGTAGTGAAAGCATATAGCTTCTAAAGATAATGCTTCAAGAAGTTCCATCTTTTTGATTATTAATTACTTCAAAATGACTGGTTACACTCTTATGAAGGTGCCCTCTAGAAGCCCATTGGTTTCAAACTAACGTCAAGATCGCCTTCCGGTATTTTCCCAGCTCAAGTAAAGGGTTCGCTATAGTAGCAAGTTTTTCACGATTGGAAATGGTAGATGTAAACACTTCAGCTTGCACAAAAGGCACAAACTTTTTGACAAAGGTCTTAATTCGTAAAGTGTTGCCAAGCACCCTCATCTCAAAAAATCAAACTTATAGATAGGCTACACTTTTTCTTAAATTGAAAGAATAGAGTGTTAAAGACTGGATAAAGTAATATTAACTGGAAGATCACTATATAGGTCGGAACAAAGAGAAGTGCTTTTAAGAGTCTTGTGTCATGTCCATTGTGAAGGATATGGATATTCCCTATGTCTGTAGCTGGCTCTTTTATAAGGGAGCTGAACAGTAAGAATTTTTTATGCAAAAATGGAAAAAAAATCCTTTGCCTACGCAACTCTCCAGGCTCTATTTTATCCCCTTTAACCTCTGATACATTTTAATATTTCCGCCACAAGGAATTCAAGGACAGCTTTGTGTCTGAGAGTTTGTTTACTATTATTTCTCTTTATGAAACGATTCAAATTCGCGGAAAATTCTCATTTCCTAAATATATCCAAGCAAAATTTAAAAAAATGCCATATTTAAAACTCTCCATCAAACCTTGTTTCGATTTGTATGATGGTATTTTGTATGAACAAGTCAAAGAGGCTGGAATGGGTACTCATCTTAGTTATGTGATACCAAATATTATATGGTGTTATTATTAAACGTTTTGTTCGATTATTGTCCATTAAGTTTTGTCTGGTCTTATATAGATGTTATGTAGATGCCACTTTTTATTATCTCGAGATAAGTCACCTTATATCTTCTTCATGCTTAAAGCATGTTACTAAACTTGGCATCGAGAATCTCGGGGTAAGGCGTATTTTGCATGAAGACCTGCAATGCTACCCTTACAAATATGTAGGTTATTGTGCAACAGTTAAGAGCAGGGAACTATGTACAGCGGCTTAACTTCTGACGTCAGATAGATGCAATTTTTAAGCAAATGACAACCTCATTTGTTAATGAGCGATTGGGATCATTTTCCTCTAAATAGAATGGTGAATCAACATCTCGTCCTTATTAAGCTCTTAAAAAAATCCAAGAAAACTACAGGAAAGACCGCTACACACCCCGAAAATGACGGAAATGCTGTTACTGTCAAGTCTAAGCGTTACATCGAAATGATAAACAAATTCTTTGTTTTTGAATTCCAACTAAATCATATTTCTCTCAGACATACAAGTATGTCGTTTCAGTAGAATGGACAAGGGGCCCATACAGCCAGAAAATAAATGGACGTTCTTCACCCTCTCTTCAGTGATCGCCTCATTTCAGGGTATGTGGACTCTGCTTGGCCCCATCAGTCCCCTGATTTTTCCATGTCTGATTATTTCTTGCAGGGAAACCCCAAAGCACGCTTGTATCAGCATAAGCCCAGACATTGGATAATTCCAAGAAATCTATTCACGGAGAAGGCGAGCAAATCGATAAAGCAATAATGAAAATGATGCATTCAGAAATGCAACAATAAAAACGGAAACCGCATGGAGGATGTGGTTTCCACACTTTAGTTTGTCAAATTCTAATTCTATACGAACAATGTACAAGGGTCGGTCAATAAGCATTGCGAATCGGTTGGGCAAAACAGAGGAAGGGCGATGGTGGTTTGTGGGGGTGTTAACAAGTTATGACAAGTCAGCACCTGCAGCCGCACGCTCCTGCCTCTTCTATTTAAGAAGCAGTAGCAGATCGCAGATCGTCAGGCACAAATTTTTCAACAATCGAGAAGTTTGAGCACCGCGCAGTGATTAAATTTTTTTACCAAAGAAGGCAAGAATGCAAAAGAGATCCATGAACGCATGGTTGCATTGGACACCGACACCGCCCCTTCCTAGGCAACCATTGTTCGCTGGAATACGAGTTCCGCCATGGTCGTAAGTCCTTTGAAGATAACTTCCATCCATGACGCCCGTCAGACGTGAACAACGAGGACAATGTGGCCCGTGTGGAGAGGATGATCCTCGAAACCGACGGGTAAAGTTTGAAGAAATCGAGCGAGAACTTGGAATATCACATGGAAGTGTTATCAACATCATCCACGACAATTTGGCCTGACCAAGGTCTGTGCCCGTTGGGTCCCTAGAAAGCTCACGCCCCATGATCAACTTCAACGTCGTCAAAGTCCACAAGGCCAAAGTTGCTTAAGCTGCCCTGCGCGAGTGCGGATTCGAGGAGCTCAACCATCCCCCCTACAGTCCAGATCTGTCCCCTAGCGACTACACTTTATTAAACCAGATCAAGGCTGCACTGCTTGAAAGCCGGTTTAGGAACGATGAAGATGTCCAGCTCGCCGTCCAGGAGTGAATGGAACAGCAGTCGGGAGATTTATGGTTGTCGGGAACTGGAAGCATCAGGGACAAGTGGTGCAGGTGCATTGACGTCGACGGTAGTTATATTGAAAAATAATAAAACACTTTTCCTCATATCTCGTGTACTTATATCCGAATTGCAAAATTTATAAACCGCCCCTCTTGATATCAATAAATTTCTTTCTTACCCAAATTCGATGATTTTGTGGAATTTTCAAAAACATCCGTCATATTTGCCCTACCATAAATATGAGAAACCAACAAAGTAGGGCGTGAGTAGAGCAATAAATGCATAAAATCACCCAGGAAAATGAAATAGGGATTTAAGTATTTTGAACATGTTCAATTAATTCTCAAGGAATAATAAATTACTTTATAGAGTTTGTATATATATATATATATATATATATATATATAAGAGAAAATAGAGTGGTGCCCCGCCTATGTACAGCGAAAAGACACAAAAAAGAGAAGTATTATCTAAATGCGATTAAATACCGAATACGAAGGGTATAGACATATGGATAAGGTCTAATTCTGGATGTTCAAACTGTAAGAAAAGAATCTAAACACTTAGTTTATAAAGCTATGAATAAATAGCATTAAAATGGACAATTTCATTACAATTAAGCCTTTTAATTACATGGGTCAGTTTAAAGAGATGGTGGATATATTAAAATTAAGCAAAGAATTAATGAATGAGCATTCGAAAATATTTTTTTTAACATAGTCATAGGATTTGTAAATAATTTTAGCAGAATTCAAATTGATAGGGTGACTGTTTTCCAATAAAGAGACAAAGAAAGAACTATTACTTTCACATCTTCTAATATTGTATTTATGTTGGGTTAAGCATACACTTAATGATTAACAGGTTTGGCTAAAGTATTGCATAAAGCAAAAAGCACAATTGGCAAAATACCCCCCCTTATATTATTGTTATTATTATAAATCAACATTTTGTACATGGTAGAGTCATACTTGAATATGACTGAAACATTCAAACTTTTCAAGATGCGGGGAAGCAAGGAAAAAGACTCATACAACGGTAAAACAAAGGAGTTCATAAAATTTTATGCGAGAGGGATTTCAGTGTGTGAAACGATTTTTTCCCAAAGTTAGGCCCCCTCTAAGGAATTTTTGAGGCTAACAAACATTGTTACCTAATTCAAAGATCTTAAAATCTTAAAAACCAAGCAATTCGAGCTGTTGACCCGCAACTACAGGAGAAACATTGAAATAAATTCAGACCGTTTGACTTTATCATTATGGCCTGAGTAAAATGAATATAAATACGGGCATTGGTAGGCTTACGATAGACTAAAAATTTTATTCCAGATGAAGTTTTATAAATAAGTAGATCTAGGCACGAGAGGAAACCGTTTTGTTCTAGTTTAAGGATAAATTTAATAGAGAGAACCAGAGAATTTAGTTCAGTAAGAAAACAATTGACATCCTTGGAAGCAGGCCATAAACAAATAATATCGTCTATATAGCGGAACCAAACAAGGGCAAAAATCAAATGTGATGGGGAGTAAGGAAGTTTCCAAAACTCCCTATATATATTAGAGATGACAAGAGATAAGCAATTTCCTATAGCTAAACCAAACCTTTGAAGGTAAAATTTACCACTAAAAGAAAACTTACAATTTTTAGTACACATTGAGATGAGTTGAATGAAAATATAAACAGGCAAGGGAATATCAAAACTAGGCAATTTATCACTAAATAAGGGACAAAGCTCGTTTACCGGCAGCTTACTAAAAATTGGATGACGAACATCTAGACCGCAGACAATGGGTAATTTTTGCGCTTAGTTAAAACTCTAACTAAATGATAGAATATATCTTTATCTCGGCAACACAAATCATATTGGTTATACATATATATTTATGTTCAGTAGTTTACTTGCATGAGTTACTTTAACTTTAGAGACAAATTCTGCAACACATCTATTACACAAAGAGTGAAATCAAAGTGATAGTCTGAGACATATTAGAAGTTAGTTAAATGCCATCTAATATAAGTGAGGAACGATTAGATAAACCACAACATTATACGCATTATAAACCAAAAACTAGGAGAGAATCGTAGATGCTTCATAGGAGTAAAGTTGGATAAATCATAAGCCAAATTATAAATTTTTCCTTAACTGTTTCTTCCTCTCTAACTACGTGGAGTATAAAGTTGTGTTGACCATCTCGTCAAGGTCAGTAGCCAGGAAATGAGGAAGAATGAGTCAGATCCCTATGTATAAACATTAAAAACATATACAAAAAATAAATAGTATCAAGGAACTATGACGTTTTCCTATACCCCATTAGGAACTGAAGATATATTAAAGGTTATAAACAATAATATTATTCGTATTCAATGAACTTTCTTAGCTATCTTTATCAAACAGTTAATTTTCTCAGTTTCATTTAACTATATTTTCACCACTTCTTTAAAAATGAGCTGTAATTAGGAGGAAACAAAATCGTGTCATAGCCGCCTAAGTTAGGCGTGTTTCAAGTCATAAGATTGCAATTTTGGCTAACCAATTTGACTATCTCATTATTTCACTCCTTCAACCATTTGTGTATTTCTATTTATTTAATAGTGTATACTTACTAAAATGCGTGTGAGCACTTCTTACATTGCAAATTTGTTCCATATTCATTTAGAATAATGAAAGGTATTTATTTCTAAAACAAGTTATTAAAATGGTTTTAAAGATTGGTACCAATATTTCTTACATTTAATATGAAATTTGCGAAGCAGAATTTAAATATATGTTTTTAGTAAGAGAAATGAGTAAGTAAGATTATTGTACAAAGAATAAGCACAATGGAAGGTAAAGCCAATGTAGGCAATAGTCGTACAATTGCAGGTAAAAAATAGATGATAACGGGAATATTATTGGATTATCAATTAATTGCAGAAATAAAAACAATTGAATAAGATGTGCCTCAGACAGCAAAGTAATAAGAAGGAAAACATCCATTTGCCTACCCCAAATCAATCATCAAAGAGTAAGAAAATATATCAGGGGAAGCGAAATTGTTGACCGTATTGAAAGCAGATGATATGCACATTGTACATAAATGATAAGAACATACATGATTAGCCAGCTAATTAAAATTAGAGTGTTCACTGAATGTACAACTATATACAGCAAGGGCAAAAAGTATAAAGAAGCCCTCATAGATTTATATGTTATAAATATTTATTAAAAATTGTAGAATGTATCATATTATTAATAAACATCGATTAATATAATGTGCATTTTGCTTTGATATTTTGTTAATGTTTGAATTATTTTGTATTTTACTAAATGACATGTAATTAATAAAAGAATATTTTTCCCAAATTCGAACTGCACTAATGCTTTTATATGTTTTAGCTTAAATTTGTAACTTGTTTATATTCAAGAAATATGTATCTAGGAAAAGATTCAGCAGTTAACTTCTTACAACATATAGATAAGATATCTATTATTCTTCCCTCACTACAAAATCGGAGGAAGACAATTTCTAAAATTACTGAGAAGTTTATTGAAGAAGAAGTTATGTTTTATTACAGAAAAGAATGAACTCTATAACTTCTACCATCATGTTGTCACAAGTGTTATAGCCACATATCAAGAAAGTGAATTTATCAATACAAAAACTGAAGTTATATTTGAGCAGGAGAATGATTTATGCCATGCAGACGTCCACAGCAATAATTGGTTTGGAGAAATGGAAATCATCCTTTGAAAACTGACCATATAATATATGGATTGATCTGGACGGTTGCACCCGATTGCTTTATTAATTTGGAAGGCTTCTTTTGTGAAACAGTGTAGCCGCTTTTGCCCTGTTTATGGGCTTGAAAGAGTTGGCGGTGTAGATCCGAAGGACAATGGATCTGTTAGTGTGAGAATTTATCCCTTAATTTAATGGTAAATTTTACATTAAATGGTTTGGTATAGTATAGGAAATTGCTTATCTACTGTCATCTCTAATATATATATGGAGTTTTTGAAATTACCTTACTCCCAACCACATTTGATTTTCCCCCTTGTTTGGTTTCGCTATATAGACGATATTATTTGTTTATGGCCTGCTTCCAAGGATGCCAATTGTTTTTTCACTGAACTAAATTCTCTGGTTCTCTCTATTAAATTTATCCTTGAACTAGAACAAAACGGTTTCCTCCCGTGCCTAGATCTACTTATTTATAAAACTTCATCTGGAATAAAATTTTCAGTCTACCGTAAGCCTACCAATGCCCATCCTTATATTCATTTTACTCAGGCCATAATGATAAAGTCAAACGGTCTGAATTTATTTCAATGTTTCTCCTGTAGTTGCAGGTCACCAGCTCGAATTGCTTGGCTTTTGAGATTTTAAGATCTTTGAATTAGGTAACAATGTTTGCTAGCCTCAAAAATTCCTTAGAGGGGGCCTAACTTTGGGAAAAAATCGTTTTACACACTGAAATCCCTCTCGCATACAATTTTATGAACTACTTTGTTTTACCGTTGTATGAGTCTTTTTCCTTGCTTCCCCGCATCTTGAAAAGTTTGAATGTTTCAGTCATATTCAAGTATGACTCTACTATGTACAAAATGTTGATTTATAATAATAACAATAATATAAGAGGGGGTATTCTGCCAATTGTGCTTTTTGCTTTATGCAATACTTTAGCTAAACCTGTAAATCATTAAGTGTATGCTTAACCCAACATAAATACAATATTAGAAGATGTGAAAGTAATAGTTCTTTCTTTGTCTCATTATTGGAAAACAGTCACCCTATCAATTTGAATTCTGCTAAAATCATTTACAAATCCTATGACTATGTTAAAAAAAATATTGTCGAATGCTCATTCATTACTACTTTGCTTAATTTTAATATATCCACCATCTCTTTAAACTGACCCCTGTAATAAAAAGGCTTAATTGTAATGAAATTGTCCATTTTAATGCTATTTATTCATAGCTTTATAAACTAAGTGTCTAGGTTCTTTTCTTACAGTTTGAACATCATGAATTAGACCTTATTTATATGTCTATGCCCTTCGTATTCGGTATTTAATTGCATTGAGATAATACTTCTCTTTTTTGCGTCTTTTCGCTGTACATAGGTGGGTCACCACTCTATTTTCTCTTATATATATATATATATATATATATATATATATATATAAACAAACTCTGTAAAGTAATTTATTATTCCTTGAGAATTAATTGAACATTTTCAAAATACTTGGAATCCGTATTTCATGATCCTGTGTGATTTTATGCATTTATTGCTCTACTCACGCGCTACTTTGTTGGTTTCTCATATTCATGGTAGGGCAAATATGACGGATGTTTTTGAAAATTTCACAAAATCATTAAATTTGGGTACAAAAGAAATTTATTGATATCAAGCTGGCGCGTTCAATAAGTTTGGCAATTCAGAAATAAGGAAACGAGATATGAGGAAAAGTGTTTTATTATTTTTCAATATAACTACCCTCGACTTCAATGCACTTGCACCACTTGTCCCTGATGCTTCCAGTTCCCGACAACCATAAATTTCCCGACTGCTGTTCAATCCACTCCTTGACAGCAAACTGGACATCTTCATGGTTCTCAAACCGGCTTTCAAGCAGTGCAGCTTTTAGCTGATTTAATACAAAGTAGTCGCTAGGGAACAGATCTGGACTGTAGAAGAGAGGTTGAGCTCCTCGAATCCACACTCGCGCAGGGCAGTTTGGGCAACTTTGGCCTTGTAGACTTTGACGCCTTTGAAGTCGATCATGGGGCGTGAGGTTTCTAGGAACCCAATGGGCACAGACCTTGGTCAGGCCAAATTATCGTGGATGATGTTGATAACACTTCCATGTGATATTCTAAGTTCTCGCTCGATTTCTTCAAACTTTACCCGTCGGTTTCGAGGATCATCCTCTCCACACGGGCCACATTGTCCTCGTTGGTCACGTCTGACGGGCGTCCTGGATGGAGGTCATCTTTAAAGGACTCACGACCATGGCGGAACTCGTATTCCAGCAAACAATGGTTGCCTAGGAAGGGGCGGTGTCGCTGTACACTGCAACCATGCGTTCATGGATCTCTTTTGCCTTCTTGCCTTCTATGGTAAAATATTTGATCACTGCGCGGTGATCAAACTTCTCAATTGTTGAAAAATTTGTGCCTGATGATCTGCGATCTGCTACTGCTTCTTAAATAGAAGAGGCAGGAGCGCGCGGCTGCAGGTCCTGACTTGTCATAACTTGTCCTAACACCCCCACAAACCACCATCGCCCTTCCTCTGTTTTGCCCAACCGATTCGCAATCCTTATTGACCGACCCTTGTACATTGTTCGTATAGAATTAGAATTTGACTAACTTAAGTGTGGAAACCACATCCTCCATGCGGTTTCCGTTTTCATTGTTGCATTTCTGAATGCATCATTTTCATTATTGCTTTATCGATTTGCTCGCCTTCTCCGTGAATAGATTTCTTGGAATTATCCAATGTCTGGGCTTATGCTCATGCAAGCGTGCCTTGGGGTTTCCCTGCAAGAAATATTTACACATGGAGAAATTAGGGGACCGATGGGGCCAAGCAGAGTCCACATACCTAGAAACGAGGCGATCACTGAAGAGAGGGTGAAGAACGTCCATTTATTCTCTGGCTGTATGGGCCCTTCGTCCATTCTACTGAAACGCCTTCTCATATGTATGATATAAATATGTTTTAGTTGGAATTCAAAAACAAAGAATTTGTTTATTATCTAGATGTAACGCTTATACTTGACAGTAACAGCATTTCCGTCATTTTCGGGGTGTTTAGTGGTCTTTCCTGTAGTTTTCTTGGATTTTTAAGAGTTTAATGAGGACGAGATGTTGATTCACCATTCTATTTAGAGGAAAATGGGTTCAGTCGCGCATTAACGAATGAGGTTGTCATTTGCCTTAAAAATTGCATCCATCTGACGTCAGAAGTTAAGCCGCTGTACATAGTTCCCTGCTCTCAACTGTTGCGCAATGACCTACATATTTGTAAGGGTAGAATTGCAGGTCTACCGTCAAAATACGCCTTGCCCGACGATTCTTGATGCCAAGTTTAGTAGCATGCCTTAAGCATGAAGAAGATATAAGGTGATTTATCTCGAAATAATAAAAAGTGGCATCTACATAACGTCTATATAAGACCAGACAAAACTTAATGGACAATAATCGAACAAAACGTTTCATAATAACACCATATAATATTTGGTATCACATCACTAAGATGAGTACCCATTTCAACCTCTCTAACTTGTTCATACAAAATACCATCAAACAAATGGAAACAAGGTTTGATGGAGAGTTTTAAATAAGGCATTTTTTTTAAATTTTTCTTGGATATATTTAGGAAATGAGAATTTTCCGCAAATTTGAATCGTTTCATAAAAAGAAATAATAGTAAACAAACTCTCAGCATCAAAGCTGTCCTTGAATTCCTTGTGGCGGAAATATTAATATGTATCAGAGGTTAAAAGGGCTAAAATAGAGCCTGGATAGTTGCGTAAGCAAAGGAAATTTTACCCATTTTTTCATAACACATTAACAAAATGCTAATGAGAACTTTTTATAATTAACAAGAATATTAATGTGTTAGGTATGTTCACGTTCTTCTGGAAAAAAACTTGTATAATTTTATTATCATTCCATATCACTTCATCATTGGCTTTCATTTCCGCATTTTCATATTATTTAATTCATTTCACCATTGAGCCTTACGTTTTAAAATTTTCCCTAGCATATGTGCATATTGTAATATGAGGTTTTAGTGATTTTTTAGCTGTGAGGATGGTATTCTTTATAATCCTGAGACGTTTGCAATAAATGTTATGAAGCATCTACAGTTTTCTCCTAGTTTTTAGTTATACTGCATATAATGTTTGGGTTTATCTATTCGTTCCTCACTTTTATTAGATACCATATCGCTAACTTCTTATATCTATTCGCTCAAGTCTCTCACTTTGATTTCACTATCTCGTATTGTAATAGATGTGTTGTGGAATTTTTCTCTAAAGTTAAAATAACTCAAGCACGTAAACTACTCAACATTAATATATATGTATAACCAATATGATTTGTGTTTCCGATATAAAGATATATTCTATTATTTATTTAGAGTTTTAACTAAGTACCAAAAATACTCATAGTTTGCAGTCTAGATTTTCGTTATCCCATTTCAGAGCTTCCATATTTCCGATACTTCTTTAGTTTTTAGAGCTTAAATAATATCCCGGTACATTGTACCAATACAGGTTTGTTCTGTTTTAGGGGACACACCATTTAAATACGTTTAGAATTTAGAACCCTTTAAAAGTTTTTCCATCATCATTTCCGAATCTGAATTTTCACTCTTAGAATGATTCTGGTTGGAAACAAATTAAGAAAAATATTACGGTTAAACAGCGGATAACTTCTAAGAGAGAGAATCCAGCTTCGGTGGTGGTTATGCGTGCGTAAAATTTATGAGTCTAAAAACACATCAGATCTTCGGGGAAGAGTAGGTAATGAACAATCAAATTGATTCCTTGAAAAATTCGAAAAGGAAATTCATCGTTGTACAAGGCAAGTTATATTGGGATTTAATTAAATTAAATTTATCTCCCAGTTTGCCAGATTCAAACCCTATGTAAAATGGAGTGTAAGCAATGATAGAGGAAAAGGAACCGACTAAATCTCAACAGTGTATCAAAATGTTGATGTGGAAAGTGTAAAACTGGTGGAGAAAATAACAGGTAAAATCCTGCAGCCCCTTACGCTCATGATATACTTAGACTTCATCGTGTCCTCGACGAAAGAGGAGATCCAATTGAATAGTGGTTACATCATATTTTTTCAAATACCTTTTTTATTTTGAGTCTAAGCATTATGTAATATTATATTGAGTTTTTAAAACATTTTAATAAATATTGCTAAATTTCGTGGTTGCGTTAGGTATAACTACATTCTTAGTATTCCGTGTAACCTAAGCATTTTAAAAAGATATATGTTTATATGCAGATAATGAGAAGAAATGGTCATTCCATATAATGTAATTTGGGCGCCATGGAAAATAGTGTACGACGATTCTCTAGCAATTTTCGTCTTTTATGGAGGACCAGGAGACCTAAGGAAGAATTTTATAGTTCTTTAAAGGCGAATTTAATGGTCAGGAGCAGCGTCGATTTTTTTTTATATTAACTAATTATATATATATATATATTAAAAGAGAGGTCTTAATGATTCAGCACATACATATTTTCAAGCAATAGACCTCTATAGCTATAATTTGTGGACTACTAGAAAGCATTCTATTCAAAACAAACACCACCCTTCATAACAAGGTTCAAGAAATAGCTCAAGTCTATATAAATCTTCTAGAATACATATAGAAAACTTGAAAATTATTTTCTAAGATTTCATGAGGATTTAAACAACTTTTAATTACCGGATGGTGTAAGACACGAGATTCTATCTCACCAAATATATTCATGTCCTTTCAGAAGAAATCTTCTAGAGGGCTAACTGGCAAAATAAGGTGATCAAGATCAATCGAGATCACCACAATCACCTAAGATTCGCACATAATTTTGGAGACATAGCTGATAATCTAGATAAGATACAAACAATGTTCAAGAACTTTATCTTGAAAGCAAAATATTCGCCCCCAAAATTAATTCTGGAAAAACAAAAGTTATCACAAAGCAACAACTAATATATGTTTATATTTAGGAAAATAATTTTTTTTCTTTATCTTCCTTAATAAATTATTAAATATTGTTAACATGTGTATGTATCCAAATATGTATATGAGTATTTTTTTGTATGTATGCCTTCTACATTCTTTTCTTAAAATAACTATCTATCAGTGTCTGCATTTAAATTTCGATTTACGTTTAATTATATTTATGTTATGAATTATTTTTCCAAATAGTTGTTTTCCTAACATATCAGCGATAGTCATTTGTTTGAATAAAACCTTATCGAGTGTCCTTTTTTTTGTCAGACCTTTATTGTTCTTTCAATTTCACCTCTTCATTCTTTTGTTGTTATTCCATTGAAGATTTTTACAAACGAAAGCACTCGAGCTCTTGGTTGTTTTACGTAATTTCAAGTCGAATGACCTTTGATTAAGTATATATGGATCTTTTTCCATATAAATATATATTTATATATTTATTTATTTATAAATATAAATAGCGATTTCTTTATGCATGCATTACATGTGTTGAATATGTTATCTTTTTAGAACTAATTAAGGATTATAATTATCAAAAGAAATTAATAATTTTGTGAAACTAAAAATAGACTAAAGCTTGAATCATGCAAGTATACTGGCTATCGGGCTGTGTAAACAGAGCCTTGTTTTAATTTATTTCGATAATTAAGTACAGATTTCTGTCTGCACACAGAAAGAAATACGGGTGTAAAATCATTAATTAATTATGTCTGTGTACATAAAAATGTTCTTAATTATTTATACTACGCATATTTTTTATCCTCATAGTTAATTTCCCAAATCATTATTTTTAAAGTATGCTTTGAAAAATTACTTAATATTTCAACTAAAATTAATTAAAAAACTTTATTGTGATCATTTTTTATGAATGGAATTCCTTTATCAAAAAGAAACATCGGGTAATTTTGACAAGGCTTATTTCCAGTCTTCATCAGCAAGCATCCATTTGTGTTTTGTGTTTCCTTCTCTGTTTTAGTTTGTTAGTTTTATTAGTCATTTTTCTTTAGAACTCTGATACATTGTTTAATAACTTAAAGAATTAAAGTTCTTAAATGGCCAATTGTAATTAAAGATACAAAATGCATACAGGAGATTAGGAGTGAATTGAGGTCAAAAAAGTGTATTTTAAGGAGAAAATTGGGGGGCCATTATGTCTAGAGATTGCATCCCATGGGTCTCTTTTGATATTTTCTTTATTATTTAAAATCAGTAATATGCTTTCAAGCCTTAGTTTCTAAATTCTAAGTCTATTTTTATAGTGCTTATGTTATTCTTTATATATATATATATATATTCACTTTAATTTTGTTCTTGTTTTTCGTTGTATTTTCTTATATTTTACATCTTATTTTGTTTTTGTTTCTTTTGTACATTTCGGCTGTTTATCTTTTGATTTTCTCCTGTAGATTATTTTTCTTTTCTCTTTATTACTCAGTTTTACATTATATGCATAATATATATATATATATATATATATATATATATATATATATATATATATATATATATATATATATATATATATATATATATATATATATATATATATATATATATATATATATATATATATATATATATATATATATATATATATATATATATACCTTGAAATATTTGTTTATATTTTAGGTCATTTATTTGGTTGTTTAAATTATAATTGTCGATAAGAGCAGTTTTTCATTTCTTTTACTTCTGGCTCGGCAATATTTATTTTAATTAAATATTGTTCAATAACTAATCATGCACGTAGTTCGTTGATTTCATATACCCGTTAAAGGTTTTCGAAAAGTTCCTTATTTTATTTATCTATCTTTTGTTGTTTTCCATTTTATGGTTCTTCTAATCTATGTGACGTGGCTGTCTCTTCTCTTTCTTTGACCACACTCGATCTTTTTTTTATAAATTGGCTGTGCAATAAGGTAAAGCACGAATCCGGGTAAATAAAGATCAACCGTCCTTTAACGCTGCTAGTAAATCTTCCTTGTGCGCATAATAATGGGATCTGCCTAGATTTATAACTTTCATAATTTTATAGGGATTTGTGAATTTCTAGATCGGTGCCGTCTGTCAAGCATATATCTTCATATTTGGATCCTGGGTACTTTGGACGGGTGAACTTTGTTTCGCTCATTTTTTTCTGCTCATTTTTTTTCAAACCTTGGGTCATTTATTGTACTGCTAACTTTTTCTTTTTTCTCTCAAGACATGTATTAAGTTTCTAATAGGTTCAGGTCATCTAGGCTTAGTTAATCGATGGTCTATCGATTTGCAGAGATCTCTTGTCTTTGTTTCTAGTTTGCTCCATGTTTATGCCAGGTAAAAAACTTCTAAAGGGGGATTGTCCAGAAACCACTTTGGTTAACTCCGTTTTGTACTAGTATTTTATTTAACTTTGCTACGTATCTCCCTGGCTTTGCAGTGTTTATGAAGTGGTAGGATTACGTAATTTACTAAATGAAATTTCATTAATAGATCTATTTGGAATATTAACTTTCTTTGTTTGGGGTACTTTGCATTTGCGCGTATGTGGCATTCGCCCTTATGTTCTTCTACTCTATAATTTTTTTTATATTCTGAGTTACTAAATTCTTGTGGATGTATGAAGCTCATAGTATCCGGTGAGGATTCCAGCAGATAATAGTTTTTTTGTTGTTTCTGTTTGCGAATTCTCGAGACTATTTCTACGGAACTACCCGCCAATACCGCGCCTCTTCAGGTCTCCTTCTGTCCTCTTCAAAATTTTGAAACTCGCGAAACGCACTGTCTTTTTATGGAGTGTGAGCTTGTACTTAACATTCACTAATGCTTTGTCTCCTAGACTGTTCGGCACATTCTTGTTGAATGTCCCAGCCCGGGTGAGCTCTGCACACGTTACCTGTCCACGTATCAGAAAGAGCAGCGTCGCAACCGTTGGTCCCTTATACTCGCGGCCGATTTGAGTACACATATTTGTGGACGATCTGCCATGTTGACGGAGGCTTGTCTCTTCATTTTATTTGACCATCTTTGTTATTGGTTGCATGTTCTTGCGCTTAAGGAAGGGAGGTTTCCCTGCCCCCGACGCCACATCGGGCTTCCTTCTTCTTCTTGCCTTTTTGGGTACTTTGTGTTTCTGCTTTTGTTTTTGTTTTGTGTATCTTTCGAAAGTGTTGTTTGCATGTCTATTTAAATTTGTTTTTTTAATTTAGACTAGTATTATTAAGATATAGCGTTAGTACAGCGACTTTTGCCCTAGTAATCATTCGACAGATGGGCTACTAATAACAACACTCTCCAGCTGTGTCCTTAACCGGCATATTCTGAAACCACCTTTCCTTCAAATTTGCTCTTGTATCGAGACGACCGATTTTATTGCCATGCGGGCGTAATAGAAAACCTAATAATTCTTGATTCCTAGCTCTTGGCAGCCATCTCTTTTGTTCTAAATGTGGATTTAAATAGATAACTGTAATCGCCGCCATCTCTGTTCTCAAATTTGTAAATTTCATTTATTTTTCCCAACTTTACATTTCATCAATTTCATTTTAAATGTTTTCCGATGTGTAAGACCCTATCCATGGTCTTTGTGCTTCCATATTACTGATCCTTGTGGAGGGATGCGGGATGAACATTACTTAATAAGTTTCAGGACTTTGTTTTCGTTTTGAGTCTATTTTGTTTATAGATATTACGTTCTTTTTATGTATATGTATTATTTTGCTTTTCTTATGTTAATCTTTGTTGGGATCTTGTTTTTTAGTCTAATTTAAATCCTTTTTTTTTATATTTAGGTGCATATATAATTATATATATACATACACATAAGTTATTCTATTTTTCTGTAAGTCTTTTTGTAGTTTATCTTTTTAGATTCTTATAAAAAAAGAGTTTCTTTTCTCTTTGGTTTTGTCACATTTTATTATTTTTACTATTATTTTTATTACTTTCACTATATTCGGATTGCTTGCTGCGCGCATCGCTTGCTGCACCTCATATTCTTGTCAGTATCGTCCGTTTTGGACCAGAAAATCGTACAATTTCTTCCATAGACGTTCAGCTCGTTCGGCAGAGTTAAGTTTAGTTATTCCTTCCATTTAATATCATGTCTTCTCGGGAGGGAGGATACAATTCTTCGTGTACAAGGAGGAATTTTAGTTTTCCTTTGGCTACCGGTATGTCATTAAATTTGGTGACGTCAGTCTGGCTTTTATTTCTTTTCTCGAAAAGATTCAGATTGGCTATTTCCCTGCTTGTCCTCCTAGCGATGTCATTGGGGTTCGGATTATTGCTAGTGGTTATTTAAAAATGTTACGTGGTTACAGGGCGCCAGCAAGGACTCCTTATTCCACTCAAAGGCCTGTCACATTCTATACTAATATGCTCCTCCTTTGGACATTTTTGCCACGATGCTCACTCAAAGCGATAGTGAATCCATAACAAGACTCCGTTTTTAAACATCATCACTATTCCTAAAATAACCATTAATTTTGATTTTAAAACTATTCAAACTACTAGCATTTACTACCTCCGCGGTAAGTGATTTCCATCTATCGATGATTTTAAAGGTGATATATGTTTTAGCTATGTTCGTTTGAAATCTCCGTCCTATCACTTTAAAACCGTTTTTACGTGTGATACCATGGTCGTACTTAATACTTTGTTCATAATTTACTTTTTAATATATATTTAAACTTTTGGAATACCTTGATCAGCTCACTCGGCAATCGCCTAGTTTAGAGAGTCAGTTTTTTTAGTAGATTTAATTTTTCGATATTGGACCTATTTCTAACGAAGAAATTATATTAGCTGCCCGTTGTTGAATTCTTTCCAATTTATTGATGTTGACATCTGTATAAGGTGACCTTAGTAAAGTTTTAGATAGAGGTACGAGTATGTACACGCTTCATCACACTGTTGGTTAAACTTAAGATCTTTTGATACCCGCACCCCTTAATCTTTTTCTTCGTCCACGGAGATAAGAGTTTTACCACCCATTTCATAGTAAAAACTTAGGTTATTGCAACCTACGTAAAAAACGTTACACTTGCCCGAATTAAATTCATGTTCCATTTATTATACCATTTTAAGATTTTATCTAGATCCCAACGAATTAAGTTGCTATCGTTTTTATTCAAAATTTGACCTTTAACGAGATTAGTATACTCACCTCCAACTCTGTTCTTAACTTTGTAAATATCGTCTACCTTGGCCCAACCATTTTGTCTTGAATTTCTCTCTTTATTTAGTCTGCTCTATGTGAACCTATGAAAGGATCCAAGTGCCTCCATATCACCGATCTTTGGGCTATGAGGTGTAGAAGAACTTTGGCTATTGAACTTATCTCTTCTAGTTTTGTGCGTGATTTTATGCAGAGCAAGTAACCCAGATCCCGGTAGTTGTCCGTAATAGCTATGTATCCGTAGGTTTGATATATTACGCGACTAAGTGCGATGCACTGTTTCTTGAAAACACCTACAATTGTTTTTCTCTTGTTGGCTTAAATTTACCGCCATCGGAAACTAAAATCAATACGATTTCCTTAATTGTTTTTTAAAGTAAAGCTATTTAGAAAAATATGATGGTTCATATCAGAACTTCTTGCAGGCAAATGAACCGGACCATTTCTTGTATCACCCAATTGAGAAATTAATTATTTAAATAGACTATTACATTTGAATGGTATTGAGCTGGTGCTCCATCATGCATGCTGAAACCACATTTCTCTTCTTGCTACCAGTGGCTCATCTTGCAAAAGTTCAGGTAGAACTTATGATGAAAAAATACCATGGGCATTTCCTGTGAGTGAAGACGGTAACAATTAATTTGTCACCTAGAATTCCAGCCCAAATATTAACTCCAAATCTTTGAGGATATCCACGCTCCCACACAATTGGTTGGTTAATATGATGCCACTCATGATTATTATGCTGTTCAAAAACACCCCCACGGCTTAAAAATGCCTCGTCTGAAAATAAGACTTTTTGCTAAAATCTTGATCTTTGTCTAAGAACCAATTAGAAAAATTAATATTTCCTTAACACTGCATTTGCGGACACATGTTCATAAATGAAAGATTGCTTATTTTGACCAGTTCTACCCATACGCAAATTTAGAACATATAATTTTGAAACACCCTGTATATATATATATATATATATATATATATATATATATATATATATATATATATATATATATATATATATATATATATATACATTAACCACGAAAATTATCCAATCACCCTCGAAATTTGTATTTTTAACATAACAAACATGTTTACTATTGACTAACCTTATATTATTATTATGTCATCTTTCCTTTGGCTTCGATGACTTATATACGCATGGATTTAATTAAGTTTTGACAAATTACCGCTGCTCTTTCCTTGCACCATACCTTTGGAATGGCCTTTTTTAATTTTGGGACGGAGCCAGTGTTTTGGCCTTTAACCTTATTCTTTATTATTACCCCTAAATTCTCTATGAGATTGACATCTGGACTATTATCAGGCCAATCTATAATATTAAATATGCTTTAAAAATATATTATAAAAGTTTGGGTGTTCTTATATGTTACATTAAATAAGGAAAACACACTAATATTGCATAAGATTCAAAATAAGATTATTGCCAACCTAATATAAGATTCCAAGTACATTCTTTATATTCGCAACGATCTGTAATATAATTTTGATTCTAGTAAAATCAAATCTTGGTACGCTTCCGTCTTCTCCTTGCTCTCTTCTAATTGGGAGTTTATTTGATAATGCCCTTATTAATAAAGTCCAAGAGAATTGTAATTGCATTTCTTTTCTACTCTAACTTAAGTTACCTATATTAAGTGTAAATTTTTCAAACTTTTCTACTGTTTCTACCATTCATTATAACTTTATTACAAAATATCTTCATTGTTATGTTAAGTTACCCCACAATAGCGTCTAAATTTGGCCCTCTAAGCATCGTTGATCTTAAAAGGAATTTTTCCAGGAGGTTTCTATTGCTCCCTCTTAGCCCCTAAATTTAGGAAAATTAGCAGTGTGAGTAGGTTTAATGAAGGATTCAGAAAGTAAAAAGCTTCAAAATACTACTGCTGAGGCTATTTACACGAAGGGCAGGCAAATCTCCAACAATTTTACTCTGTTCCACACGACAAAGGTCCTCAATTGCTCAAAAATCCCAATTCCCTTTTCCTTGGCAAGGTGCAATGGACGTATTCTGAAAAAATTAGGTAAAAATAGTTCATTTATTTACAAATACAAATCCATTTGTGAAAACATGAAATGCCATATTCAGTTCACCAAAAATTCAAATAGATAAATATCCAAGGATGAAGTTTATTGCCAATGGCTAGAAATAACCCCAGAGCAGACGGATATCAAACGTGCAAAATAGCTACAATAGCAAACTGTAAGAGAAAAGACAATAAGCGAAATTATATTGCAGCTGGAGCTATCCAAAGGGTAAAATAGATTATTCAATTTCGTATTAATTTTTTTTAAAACAATTTGGTAGGTGCTATTGTCTCCAATCTTGACTCTATCACTTTTTTTAACAATTGGACTGGCTTTTAAGATGCTTATTTCCTCTTTCCTTTGATTTTGAAGGTCATCTAAATTTAAAAGTAATCAATAATAAATTTATACCCTAAGTGACCCTCAAAATAACTCACGATGGAAGGCCATTCACTGTTATAATATTGCAAAACTTGTGTTGAAAAACTTTACGTAAATTACTCCAAAACTAAGATTTAAATGACAGGAACGACGTCTTTTATCCACCATGCGAGTTGAAATCTAAGCTTATCAGTATTAGATATATTTAAAATGTTTTTTAATTTAAAAAATGAAGGCACTATTTTCAATTAAAATAAAGGACACTTAGCATGTGAAAAAACTGAAGGAAATCTAGAAAACATTGAGCACATTCCTCAGACAATGGCACAAAACTTGACTGCATCCACACCGCAAAATGGTAGTAGACTTTCACTAAGCTCATTTTGACGAATTATTAGTAAAGAATTGTAATTTAATCCTTACAAAAGAGCTATTATACAACACCTATTTGAGAGAAATTTTCAGCGCCGTTTCCAATGGCGACAATTTTTAGGAAGAATAGGATGATCCTTTGATGATTTCAGGGTAAAAGAGGAAAATTGATTTTATATGAAAAGACTGGTAAACTGACATATGTTTAGCCAGTATGACCAAAAATGAATTGCCTCAAACTATTCTGTAATATACTAATACCTAGAGGAAGGAAGTGTCTTTGTCGATAGTTTTCTAATTCAGAATAATTGCAAAGTGACCAGAACCGCAGTTTTGGGTATACTTAACTTTTTAAAATACTACTTAAATACGAATATATATAATCTCGAAGACAATCATAACACTGGCCTGCATTTGAAAAAATAATTTGTGTTGTCTGAGTTTTTTCAACTGGTTTTGTATAAATTTACCTCGCTAAATGCGGAAAGGATAAAGGTTTTAGAATATCAGGTCAATTTTTCTTCTCAGGAAGCTAAGAGTAAGGCTAATTATTATGTTCTTCTCCCTAGTCCATTTCGGCGTACATAATTTTGCTATCCTTGTTTGTCCATTATGTAGAAGTAGCAATCAGTCACATGGTGGTTTCTTTCCCTCTACACTATAGGTATACCAAACGTAATGCCTTTAGACTTCCCTTGCTCCATAGTCTGAAGCATTTGACAGAGGTTCTGCAGCATATTTGAGAAGCAAAATCCATATCTGCCATCTTCATGCCAAAATTGGCATGATGGCAGGTCTTTACAAATGATATTATGTTCAAATGTTGCCCAGGCACTTCCAGTTTGCCACCTAGTTAGCATATCCTATTTGCGTAAATTTTTTAATTTTCTATTCATCATCCTAAGTTTCCTTTAAAATAATGAATATATCCAAAATTGTGACAGAAATTTCTCTTCGAGTTGTTTAATAAAAAATATAAAGTTATGAAAGAAATATTCCTGAATAAAAGAGTACTTAGAGCATTTGCATAAAAGAAAGGTCTACAGACCTAAGTCAAGCGCTCTCAGTTATTTTAATAATTTGAAAAAAGATTTAATTAACAAACGTATTATCTTTCTCTCTCTCTTTATCTCTCTCACCCTTCCGGGCGAGTGTCGAAGCTAACCACGATAGGGTCACGAGAAAAATGGACGACCTGGAGTCAAATCGCGATAATAATAAATGTGATGTGACAAAAAAAAAATTTTTTTTGGATGTTTATAGCGTGAAGAGATGACGAGAAAGGTGGAACAAAATCAAATCAAATGACCATAGAAAAGTCATGCAACAAGAAATTAGCCATCCTTGATTGGAGGGGGGGGGGCAGAGAAGGAAGAGAAGGCATAAATAATGGACTTCATTCTGTTTCATCAAAACGGTCACATTCATCGATTTCGCCCATAGAGATATACGAAGGAACACTCGAATTCTCTTAATCAAAATTCTCGTGTTATTTATGAGATTTTTGTCGACCAAGTCAGGTTTTTATTTACAAACTCAATAAACTAAAGAAACATGACCATACGACCTTCACAACTTTTGAAAAAACATTAAAATGTAAAACGGTTGCCATCCGACCGACTGACCTACGGAACGACATAGTAACTTATATACTGACGTACACCTGACCAAAAATCTGCCTGGGAAGGTGAAAATTAAGAGTGTTGTAAGGAAAGATCTAAACCTGATCTACTTAAACTGATTACAGATTTAAATTCAGCGCAAAGTAGACATAATTGTTCCCATATCCCCTCAGAATGGGGAAAATTACACAACATATGCAGTAACGACATAAGAAAGTGTAAAATTCCGTTATTAGTTGAATAAAGCATAATTAAGAAGTTAATATGTGAAGGATAACTAAGCTGGATTTATTCTGTCAGGTATGAGGGTCAAGAGAACCTAATTGGGCTACCAGTCTAGGTCCAAAAGTTATCTTTTAGAAACTTACGTTGTCGCAAGGTTTATGTTTGCTAAGGGGTAACCATCACGACTGAACTATTTTCAAGACAGGATTATGGTGAGGTAGACATTTTGGGTTGAAAACACAGTTGAAGAAGCATAAACTTCTTGTGTTTCTTTGCTACTAAAGCTACAGGAAAACTTCTTAAAATAAGCATAACCAACAGGAAAGGATATTATAAGGCGATTTTGCCAGAATTCTTCTACTATCAGCCTGAAAAGTGAAGTTTGGTATGCAGTTTTAGTTTCAACACGATAATGGTCCCAAACGTAGTGCCATTGAAGGAAAGAATGAGTTGAAGATTAGAAATTTAAAGTTTAATGATGGCCATCATTAATTAGCAGTCTTAATTCCCTAGAAAATTTGTAATTGGAATTATTATAAGACCACAAACAGAGACAACAAATTTGAACGAGTTGTAGAGTAACTTGACATAAAACGGAGCAAAATATATAACAAAAACTGCTACAAGTTAATGCAAAACTATGAAAAAACTCACAGTTGTAATTGTTAAAAAAATCTTACGAGAAAATAATAATTATATTTTTTCTATATTGTTGTAAGACTATTATGTGTTAAATTTTATCATCTACTCAAAATACTTCATTCAAGCTCAGAAAACCTCTAGATTGAATCTTTAAATTACCCTTGAGGAAATTTTATGAAACCTTTACTCTACTACTAGAATCTTTCTAAGATTAAAAGAATAAATTTTCAAAAACTTATTTATAATTCCGATTCAAATTATGATTATTTCTGAACTCACTGAGATTGGTTAGATATTCACAGTAGCCTGCGAAAGATAATACTTGGCAATGTACAAGAATCGTCGACAACAAAATATTAATTCGTACTGTAAAACACTATTTACCAAAATAAGGGTAAACATATCAATATCTCGAGTTTCTAAGCAGTGTACTTGGAAAATAATGTGGAATAATTTAACTGTAATTCTTATTATTTTGAAAAAAATTTTGAGTTTAATGTACAAAATACAAGTTTTAAAGCAGAAAGGAGCATCCTGTGTAATATAAATTTACCAAAATAAAAATAAGATTAGGAATAAACTACACTAAAAAATGAATATCAAGATGAAACGCCAAGTTACATGGGCTTTACAGATGGCGAAGTTTAAAGCGTTTTAAGAAAGTTGTAAAAGGAAAATTCCGACTGCCTTTAAAGATATGAAATCCTGCGTCTCTCAGTATTTCACGCTTCGTGGGATGCTTACCTAGGCAAGGTGAGTATGGTTTCTACCTAAATAAACAACATAATTTTGCCTAGCATTGGCTAATCTAATTTAAAGTTAAAATACAAACACCTAGCAATCAAAATAGGAGAAGAGACAGATAAATTTCAAAGGATGTTTTGTTCACATATTTTTCCCATTTTTCATATTTTTAAGTCTCTCTTATCTGCTTCATTTTGTCCTTAATCTTTGTTTTACTCGATGGTTGATGACGCAAAGTGATGCTTAGTGACCTTCAGGTTCTCCTCAGCCAAGAGGATAAAGTGCTCCCCCCCTTCCCCCAGGTATGGAGACTGATTCTCCACCAAAGCGGACTCAAAACTTCGGTGTTCTTAGGGCAAAACCTCAAGTCCTTCGCGACCTAATCTGAAGTAGTGCCTACATAGATCTTCTAAATACTTCAGCACCCACATAGCTAATCACAATATCACTGATCTTTTATCTCATTCGCAGGCACAACATATTATCCTTCCTTCTACAGAACCTGGAAACCGGGGTTTCAATACACACCTGCGGGATAGTGTATGAGTGCTCTCCCTTTTGCCACGAAGGGTCCAAAACGCTCACCGGTTGATTACCTAAGAGCGAACTACCGCCTTGTCTGTCCTTCTGCAACGTGTAGTGGCCCATCTTCCCCATGTGCTTGCCAGAGTTTTCCAGTCTGAATTTTATGTGATATATATTTCAACTCAACCTTTGGAAGGAATATGAGGTGCAATCATTTAATTAACCCTCTTGGTTCTTGTCATTTTGGGGATGGTCATTTCTCTTCTCGCCTCGCTCGATTATCCTTATACACACATATAGTTTTCTTTACCTCATACGGCCCCTGGTTCTGCCCAGGACGCCACCCTTTAGAGTACCACATTTGGCTATTTGTCGCCACGCCTCTGCTCCCAAAGCTTGTACGGCGCCGGGAGTATTGCGTTCGACCTTTTTAGAGCACACCTCGTGTGACGCTTAAACCGTGCCAGTGTATACAAATGGCTCCAAGTCCCAAGAAGGGGTCTGCTTCCACGCTGTATCCCCTCTGTTTGAAGTCAGTGGAGTTCTGCAAGGCGCTGCGTCTGTCTTCACGGCCGAGATGGTGGCAATACACCACTTGGTACGGAAGATTACGCGACGTGCCTGGTTCGAAGACCGGATTGTGATATATAGCGACTCACAACGCGCCCTGAGTGCTCTCGGGGCATTGGAATCTCCGCATCCCCAGGTTCGCGATATCCTTGTCGTCACGGTTATGGCAAGCCGGGCAGATGTCAAGATTACCTTCTGCTCGGATCGTGGTCATGTAGGAATTGCGGGGAATGAGGGCGCCAAAGAGTCCACGAGGACTCTGCGATCGGACCAGCGTTTCGCTCTTCCTCACACCAACTACATGGCAGGAATACGGGCAGCTCTTCGGACTGCTTGACAAAGAAGATGGGAGACGGTCGAAGAGAACTTAAAGTTGCGTGCTATTGCGCCGCGACTGTTCTCATGGACCTATTCCCCAATGCCGCGACGGCTTCAGGTCGCTTTCTGTCGTCTCCGAATCGGACACACTCGTGTGACGCATCGCTATTTGATGGAGCGCTCACCTGCGCCCTATTGTGACGACTGCGTCGTCCCCCAGACTGTTTGGCACATTTTTGTCGAATGTCCCAGTCTGGGTGATCTTCGCGCACGTTACCTGTCCCGGTACCGGGATGGGCGGGGTCGCTACCGCCTGTCCCTTGTACTCGGGAGGCCGGCCTTCTCCCTATTATTTAAGCAGGGTTTGTTTTGTTCTTTGCATTTCTTTTTTTTCTCTTTAGGTTGCACGCTCCTGCGCCGGGGGGGACCTCCCCCCGACGCACCAGCTTGCTTCCTTTCCCCCTTTTTGGGGTGTTTTTTTTCGTCTCTGAATTTAATTTTAAAGTAGCCTAGAACTAGGTCCGTTTCAATACGGCGACTAATGCCCAAGTAGGCAGTCGCCAGATGAGCTCTTAAAAAAAAAAAAAATCTTTACCTCATATATTCCCATTCATTATACATACCTCTTTGGATTACACACACATTTTCTTTAACTAAAAAGTGGAAAATTCTTGTCAAAAACTTCAATTCTTACTTTTCACAATTCCATCACAATTAGTTCATAACTAATTTAACCTTGAATATACACAAAAGAACTAGATTAAACATCCTAGGCTGTATCATGAAGCACATATTCAAACCATAGCTAAATAATACATAGTTCTTAATACTCTAAACTCTCTTTAAGAAGAAAATGGAATCAATAATATATAAGTGGGTCCGGTTAAACTCCTACTCAGCGCAAATATTCAGAGGTAGAGACAGCAAAGAACTCAAAGAAAATATGAAAATATCAACGGAGTGATGAAATAACGAGAAAATATTGCAGAAAATTAATCAAACCTGAAAATAATACCTATATAATAAGAATTACAAACACAAAAGGAAAGAAAACTACCAAATCTAAGAAGAACGAAAATATTAGCACAGAGAGGAAATCTCAGATTCAATTCACCAAAATTAGAGAACAAACTGTGAAAATATAACAAAGTCTGAATAAAAAATGAACTTGTAACTGCCAAATTGAGCTTGAACAATAATATGAACAGTTTAGCGCAATCAATCGATGAAGGCAGGAATGTCTGAATGTCTACAGGGTCACTAATGAGTGTGGAAGTCTTTAACACAATAACCGCATTTAGTGCATAAAAAGCCAGGATTTTTAAACTTGCATAGATAAATTATAATAAAATTTCTACTAACCTAAAATATTTAATATCCAACATATTAAATGAATCCTTTAAAATAGTGTATTTCCGAAATAAATTCAAAAGATCGAACGAAAATGTTATTCACTTTGAAAGCCGAAAACATTAGCAAATCTCCATAAATAAACTAACATTCATACTTAATTTACTTTAAAAATATCAGAAAATACTAACAAGAAAAAACCCATAAACGCTTTACTTCTTAATAAACGAAAAATAACAAAATCACAAGGAAGATAATGCAATATAGATATGGTTCTTAGAGAATTCCCTAAAGCCTTGGATACATCATGAATAGAAGGCTAAATTCTCCATAATTATTCAAAGTACATAGAATGAAAATCAACATTAAAATGAAATTATGTAACTATTTATATTAGTAACAAGAATGCCTAAATCTCTAACGAGGATTATTTTGGTTTATTAAATATGTCAAATAAAAGCAGGATTGCCACCAAGACCTGGCTAAGGAAACTATTATGTTACGGCCTTAAATCCGTCATACATCATCCCAGAAGACAAGGATGTAAGAACTTAAAGTTTGCTGACATAACTCAAATAATCGTTGTATTATACCTAAAGTGCAAACCACAAACTTGAACAGAAGCAATAGAAAAAGTAAATACCAATAAATTACAATCGAACATCAATTAACTTATTAATTTAGTGTATTACTAGACTAATAAACCAGGCTTACAGATTATCATCTATTATTTATCTTTATGTACAGTAAATTCAAATTCTTAACAGAATCATTTGTTGGCATCAGTTATGATTACGTTTATTCATAAAAGATCTTTCAAGAAAAACCGAACCTAGTTCAAACGAATATAAGGGAAAAATTAATTAGAATATAAATATCAGATCTGATATTATTAGTTCTGTAAATTCAAGTTTTCGGAGTAAATTAACAGATGGCTTTATTTTCATAAGCATTGTTTAATCTAATCTTTCCCATATCCGTCTGACATTGTCAGAGAATTTAAATTTACCAGCGATAATGAACAGCGAATTATAAGGCGGTGTAAGGTTAAGATGAGAGGTGGTGCTTGCACTTCCTTCTAATCTCCCTTTAACTTAACGTTCCTCTTTAGGGCCAGGAAAGGGGAAAAGAGGGCATTAAATTTTCTAAAAAAAAGACAGAACAATTTATAAATCCGTAGTGAATTTTTTAAATAAAAAGATATATATGTATAATATTTGATCAAGTTTACTTTAATAATAGTGAAGCTACTTTGATGTTAGTAAAGCTAACTAAAGTTCCTTTTTGCAAGACATGGATTGATTTTTAAATAGAAAAATACATGTATTAATACCAACAAATAAAGAAATTTCATTGCACTTAACAAATGATTATTTCAAAGCACCACTTCCTTCCACGGTCCTTTCCTTCATTTCCTCCCAAGCACAGTTGAGCTTTGGATCTCATTTTCCTAACAATATTTTTAATTAAAACGGAAAGGAAAACTCAATATAAAAGTTTTTTTCAGAAAATATATAAAATTATTTAATTCTTCTCCTAGGAGACATATTTCGGAAGTGAATGGCTTCCATCATCAGTGCAATAATAATGACTTATAGGAGCCTTTGGGTACGACCATTATATACTTGCCCTTATTTTTAAATAAGAGAAAAAAGTATAATTATAACCATAGTTTATCTGTGGTACACTCAATTTAAAATTAAAAGTTATATGCGGATTTTACTTAAAGAAGTGAATTTTTTGTTATTCTCCCTCAATTTTTATTTTCAGGTTTCTCGCAAGAAGAAATCACAAAGTGAAAAAGTGTAAATTTGGAGCCAATAGTTTAAATGATTCAGTGAAACCATGTGATCGTCGAACATATTTTTAAATCTTTCTCGCCTCTTAAGGCTTGTGTATGTGATGGATCACAATCCAGTCAGTCTATTGAATCTATTAAAAAAATTGCGGCGAATTTCCATAATCATGTTGAGGAAGAGAGTTTATCCATGTTATTGCCATAGAGCAATGCTTCAATATGAGAGCTGTGAAGCATATCGCGACACCGAAACAAATTCTTCGTTAAAGTAAGACGCTCAAATTTGAATTGATATCATTATCCAAAAATTGCGTGAGTTGATTTAAAAGGAATTTGAAGTATCTGGTTCGGTGAAGAAGCCCATTCTTGATTAATTGTTGCTGGATGGGGTATCTTATAATAATTTAATTTCAAATCAAGTTAAATTAAATGAAAAAATGAGGATTATGACAGTTACATTCCATTTTTCCCTTGCCGTTTGTCAAGCATATATCTTCATATTTGGATCCAGGGTACTTTGGACGGGTGAACTTTGTTTGGCTCATTTTTTTCTGCTCTCAAACCTTGAGTCGTTTATTGTACTGCTAACTTTTTCTCTTTTCTCTCGAGATATTTAGTAAGTTTCTAATAGGTTCAGGTCATCTAGGCTTAGTTAATCGATGGTTTATCGATTTGGAAAGATCTCTTGTCTTTGTTTCTAGTTCGCTCCATGTTTATGCCAGGTAAAAAACTTCTAAAGGGGGATTGTGCCTTAAACCACTTTGGTTAACTCCGTTTTGTACTAGCATTTTATTTAACATTTTTGTGTATCTCCTTGGCCTCGCAATGTTTACGAAGTGGTCAAATTACGAATTTTACTAAATGAAATTTCATTAATAGATCTTTTTGGAATATTAACTTTCTTTGTTTGGGGTACTTTGCATTTGCGCGTATGTAGTATTCGCCCTTATGTTCTTCTAATCTATAATTTTTCTTATATTCTGAGTTACTAAATTCTTGTGGATGTATGAAGCTCATAGTATGCGGTGAGGATTCCAGCAGATAATAGATTTTTTGTTGTTCCTGTTTGCGAATTCTCGAGACTATTTCTACGGAACTACCCGCCACTACCGCGCCTCTTTAGGTCTCCTTCTGTCGTCTTCAAAATGTTGAAACTCGTGGTATGCACTGCCTTTTTATGGAGTGCTCGCTTGTACTCAACATTGACTAATGCTCTGTCCCCCAGACTGTTCGGCACATTCTTGTTGAATGTCCCAGCCCGGGTGAGCTCTGCACACGTAACCTGTCCACGTATCAGGAAGAGCAGGGTCGCTACCGTTGGTCCCTTATACTCGCGGCCGGTTTGAGTACACATATTTGTAGACGATCTGCCATGTTGACGGAGGCTTTTCTCTTCATTTTATTTGACCATCTTTGATATTGGTCGCATGTTCTTGCGTTGAAGGGAGGCATCCCTGCCCCCGCCTCTACAGTGGGCTTCCTTCTTCTTCTTGCCTTTTTGGGTACTTTGTGTTTCTGCTTTTGTTTTTGTTTTGTGTATCTTTTGAAAGTGTTGTTTGCATGTCTATTTAAATTTGTTTTTTTTAATTTAGACTAGTATTATTAGGATAGAAGCGTGAGTACGTCGACTTTTGCCCTAGTAATCATTCGACAGATGGGCTACTAATAACAACACTCTCCAGCTGTGTCCTTAACCGGCATATTCTGAAACCACCTTTCCTTCAAATTTGCTCTTGTATCGAGACGACCGATTTTATTGCCATGCGGGGGTCCCAGGGCGTAGTAGAAAACCTAATAATTCTTGATTCCTAGCTCTTGACGGCCATCTCTTTTATCTTAAATGTGGATTTAAATAGATAACTGTAATCGCCACCATCTCTGTTCTCAAATTTGTAAATTTCATTTATTTTTCCCAACTTTACATTTCATCAATTTCATTTCAAATGTTTTCCGATGTGTGAGAGGAACATTACTTAATAAGTTTCGGGACTTTGTTTTCGTTTTGAGTCTATTTTGTTTATAGTTGTTACTTTCTTTTTATGTAACGGGTGGCCCAAAAGTTACTTTACATATTTAAAAATTAATAACACAAAAACTACTCAAGTTATAAAAGTAAATGATATATAAAATAAAAGAGAAGATGTTGGATTTTTTGCATTTAAATATAATATCCTTCAAATGTTCTCCATTATTTTTAAAACCAAAGCGGATTCTTTGCAACATATTTTCCATGACATCTTCAAAAACATCAGAAGTGATTTTTTCCATTTCTTCAATGATGTTTCGTTTCAATTTTTGAAGATCATCAAGTTTATTTGCGTACCCCTTTTTTTTAAGTTATTTCCGAAGGAAAAAAAATTAAGGGGGAAATTCAGGTGATCGTGGTGGCCAAGAAACGTCACATAAACGTGAAATTAACCGACCAGGAAAAGCTGCTCTTAGTGTTGCCATGGTTAACCAGTGTTCAGTAACAGCCACAAACGTCAACTAGGATACGTTTCAGTTATTACGAATTTCTTGAACATTATTGTAGCGCATCCTAACAAAAGAATTAATACTTCATCCATACAAAATTAAAATTACTCAACAATTGAAAATATTGCAGACCATCAAAAAGGAATAAACTTTGCACGCGCATTTTTGGGACTAAACTAATGATCCGACTTTTACCTCGCACCTAATTATGTCCGATGAAGCCCCTTTTCCCATTACTGGATAGGTTAATAAACAAAATTTCAGATTCTGGTGTGCTGAAAACTCCATGATAATTCACGAGCAGCCTCTTCATGCACAGAAAGTTACGGTTTGGTGCGGCATAACCAGTTCGAGAATCATTGGTCCCTACTTCTTTCAAGGATGCTGTCGAAAAACCGGTGACAGTAATAGAGGACACTTACTGAGAAATGATGCAAGATTATTTATTGCCAGAACTGGAAGATTTGGATATGCACGATATGTGGTTTCAAAAGATGGGGCAACACTAAGAGCAGCCTTCCCTGGTCAGTTAATTTAATGTTTAGGTGACGTTTCTTAGCCACAACGATTACCTGATTTTACCCCTCTTGATTTTTTCCTTTGGAGATAACTTAAAGAAGAGGGATACGTAAATAAACCTAATAATCTTCAAGAATTGAAACAAAACATCATTGAAGAAATCGACAAAATCACTCCTGATGTTTTTGAAAATGTCATGGAAAATAAGGTGCAAAGAATCCGCCTTTGTTTTAACAATAATGGAGGACATTTGAAGGATATTATATATAATTAAGGAAAATACAACATCTCTTCTTTCATTTTATATATCATGCATTTTTATAACTTAAGTAGTTTTTGTTTTATTAATTTTTAAATATGTGAAGAAACTTTTGGGCCACCCGATATATGTATTATTTTGATTTTCTTATGTTAATCTTTGCTTGAATCTTGTTTTTTTGTTTTTTTTGTCTATTTTAAATCCTTTTCTCTTTTTTATATTTATGTGCATATATAATTATATATATACATACACATAAGTTATTCTATTAGTCTGGAAGTCTTTTTGTGGTTTGTCTTTGAAGATTATTATAATGAAAAGAGTTTCTTTTCTCTTTTGTTTTGCAACTTTTTATTATTTTTACTATTATTTTTATTATTTTTACTATTTTCGGATTGCTTGCTGCCCGCATCGCTTGCTGCTCCTCATATTATTGTCAGTATCATCCGTTTTGGACCAGAAAATCGTACAATTTCTTCTAAAGACGTTCAGCTCATTCAGCAGAGTCAAGTTAAGTTATCCCTTTTATGCAATATCATGTCTTCTCGGGAGCGAGGATACAATTCTTCGTGTACTAAGAGGAATTTTTGTTTTTCTTTGGCTACCGGTATGCTATTGAATTTGGTGACGTCAATCCGGCTTTGATTTCTTTTCTAGAAAAGATCAGATTGGCTATTTCCCTGCTTGTCCTCTTAGTGATGTCGTTGGGGTTAGGATACTTGCTAGTGATTATTTGATAATGTTACATGATTACAGGGAGCCAGTAAGGACTTTTTAGTCCACTCAAAGGCCTGTCACATTCTCTACTAATATGCTCCTCGTTTGGACATTTTCAGCCCAATGCTCACTTAAAGCGAGAGTGAATCCACAACAAGGCTCAGTTTTTAAACAATATCATTATTCGTAAAATAACCGTCAATTTTGATTTTAAAACTAATCAAACTACTAGAATTTACTACCTCCGCCGGGAGTGAGTTCCATTTATCGATGATTTTAAAGATGATATATGTTTTAGCTATGTTCATTTGAAACCTCCGTCTTTTCAGTGTAAAACCATTGTTACTTGTGATACCATGGTCGTACTTAAATTTTTTTTCATAATTTACTTTTTAATTTTTATTTAAACTTTTGAATACTTCGATCAGATCACTCCACAATCGCCTAGTTTAGAGAGTCGGTAGTTTTAGTATATTTAATCTTTCGATATGTCTTATTTCTAATCGAGGAAATTAGTTTATTTGCCCGTCGTATAATTCTTTCCATTTTATTGATGTTGACATCTGTATAAGGTGACCAGAATTGTATCGCGTATTCTAGGTGTGATCTTACTAAGGTTTTAGATAAAGGGAACGAGTATGTAGTGTTTGTAGTGAAAACTTCTCGCAATAAACCTAAGATAAAAATATGCGTAGTATAAACAATTAAGAACATTTTTATGTACACAAACCTAATTAATAAATGATCTAACACCCGTATTTCGTTCTGTGTGCAGACAGAAATCTGTACTTAATTATCGAAATAAATTAAAACATAGCTCTGTTTACACAGGCGATAGCCAGTATACTTTCATGATTCAAGCTTTAGTCTATTTTTAGTTTCACAAAATTATTAATTTGTTTTGATAATTATAATCCTTAATTAGTTGTAAAAAGATAACATATTCAACACATGTAATGAATGCATTAGAAATCGCTATTTATATTTATAAATAAATAAATATATAAATATATATTTATATGGAAAAAGATCCATATATACTTAATCAAAGGTCATTCGACTTGAAATTACGGAAAGCAAGCAAGAGCTCGAGTGCTTTCGTTTGTAAAACTTTCAATGGAATAACAACAAAAGAATGAAGATGTAAAATTGAAAGAACAATAAAGGTCTGACAAAAATAAAGGACACTTGATAAGGTTTTATTCAAACAAATGACTATCGCTGATATGTTATGAAAACCACTATTTGGAAATAAATTCATAACAGAAATATAATTAAACGTAAATAGAAATTTAAATGCAGAGACTGATACATAGTTATTTTAATAAAAGAATATAGAATGCATACATATAAAAATATACTCATGTACATATTTGGATACATACACATGATAACAATATTTAATAATTAATTACGGAAGATAAACAAAAAATTATTTTTATAAAAATAAACATATATTAGTTGTTGCTTTGTGATAACTTTTGTTTTTCCAGAATCAATTTTGGGGGCGAATATTTTGCTTTTAAAATAAAGTTCTTAAACATTGTTTGAATCTTATCTAGATTATCAGCTATGCCTCCAAAATTATGTGCGATTCTTAGGTGATTGTGGTAATCTCGATTGATCTTGATCACCTTATTTTGCCAGTTTGCCCTCTAGAAGATTTCTTCTGAAAGGACGTGAATATATTTGGTGAGATAGAATCTCGTGTCTTACACCATCCTGAAATTAAAAGTTGTTTAAATCCTCATGAAATCTTAGATAAGAATTTTCAAGTTTTCTATATGTATTCTAGAAGATTTATATAGACCCGAGCTATCTCTTGAACCTTGTTATGAAGGGTGGTGTTGGTTTTGAATAGAATGCTTTCTAGTAGTCTACAAATTATAGCTATAGGGATCTATTGCTTGAAAATATGTATGTGCTTAATCATTGAGACCTCTCTTTTAATATATATATATATATATATATATATATATATATATAAATAAATATATATATATATATATATATATATATATATATATATATATATATATATATATATATATATAATTAGTTAATATAAAAAAACATTCGACGCTGCTTCCGACCATTAAATTCGCCTTTAGAGAACTATAAAATTCTTCCTTAGGTCTCCTGGTCCTCCATAAAAGACGAAAATTGTTAGAGAATCGTCGTACACTATTTTTCCATGGCGCCTAAATTACATTAGATAGAAAGACCATTTATTCTCATTATTTGTATATAAACATATATCTTTTTAAAATGCTTAGGTTACACGGAATACAAAGGGAAATTTCCTATGAGACAAAGAATGTAGGTATACCTAACGGAATCATGAAATTTAGAAATATGTATTAAAATGTTTTAGAACTCCATATAATATTACATAATGCTTAGACTCAAAATAAAAAAGGTATTTGGAACAATATGATGTAACCACTATTCAATTGGATCTTCTCTTGCGTTGAGGACACGATGAAGTCTAAGTATATCATTAGCGTAAGGGGCTGCAAGTTTTCACCTGTTATTTTCTCCACCAGTTTTTTCACTTTCCACATCAAAACTTTGACACACTTTCGAGATTTAGTTGGTGCCTTTTTCTCTATCATTGACTACACTACATTTTACATAGGGTTTGAATCTGGCAAACTGGGAGATTAATTTAATTTAATTAAATCCCCATATAACTTGCCTTGTACAACGATGAATTTCATTTTCGAATTTTTCAAGGAATCAATTTGATTGTTCTTTACCTACTCTTCACTGAAGATCTGATGTGTTTTTAGACTCATAAATTTTACGCCCGCATAACCACCCTTGAAGCTGGATTCTGCCTCTTGGAAGTTATCCGCTGTTTAACCGTAATATTTTTTTTAGTTTGTTCCCAACCAGAATCATTCTAAGAGTGAAAATTCAAATTCTAAAATGATGATGGAAAACCTTTTAAAAGGGTCTAAATTCTTAAGCTATTTAAACGGTATGTCCCCTAAAACAGAACAAACCTGTTTTGGTACAATGTACCGGGATATCATTTAAGCTCTAAAAACTAAAGAAGTATCGGAAATATGGAAGCTTAAAAATGGCCTGAGTAATTTTGGCGCTTATTTAAGACTCTAAATAAATAATAAAATATATCTTTATATCGGCAACACAAATCATATTGGTTATACATACATTTTAAGCTTCTGTAGTTTACATGCATGAGTCACCTTAACTTTAGAGACAAATTCTGCACCACATCTATTACATAACGAGAAAGTAAAATCAAAGTGATAAGCTGGAGCGAAGACACATTAGAAGTTAGTGAAATGGCATCTAATAAAAGTGAGGAACGAATAGATAAACCCAAACATTAGATGCAGTAAAAACTAAATACTATGAAAGAACCGTAGATGCTTCATAACAGTTATTGCAAACGTCTCAGGATTATAATTAATACCATCCTCACATCTAAAATATCACTAAAACTTCATATTACAATATTCCCCAATGCAATAAAAAATAGTTAAACGTGAGGCTTAATGTTGAAAAGAATTAAATAATATGGAAACACGGACATGACAGCCAATGAGTGAAGGGATGTTGAATTATAATAAAATTATACAAGTTTTTTCACAGAAGAACCTGAACATACCTAACACATTAACACATTAGCATTTTTGTTAATGTGTTATGTAAGATGGGTAAAATTTCCTTTGCTCTACGCAACGCTCCAGTCTCTATTTTATCCCTTTTAACCTCTGATACGTTCCAATATTTCCGCCACAAGGAATTGCTGGCCAGCTTTGATGCTGAGAGTTTGTTATCTATTATTTTTCTTTATGAAACGATTCAAATTGGTAGAAATTCTCATTTCCTAATTATATCCACGCAATAGTTTTAAAAATGCCTTATTTAAATCTCTCCATTAATCCTTTTCTTGAACTTTTTTCGTTTGTTTTATGGTATTTTGTATGAACAAGTTAAAGAGGTTGGAATGGGTATTCATCTTAGTCATATGATACCAAATATTTTTTGTGTTATTATAAAACTTTTTGTTCGATTATTGTCCATTAAGTTTAGTCCGTTCTTATATAGACGTTATGTAGATGCCACTTTTTATTATCTCGAGATAAGTCACCTTATATCTTCTTCCTGCTTAAAGCATGCTACTAAACTTGGCATCGAGAATCTTTGGGTAAGGCGTATTTTGCATGAAGACCTGAAATTCTACCCTTACAAATATGTAGGTCATTGCGCAACAGTTGAGAGAAGGGAACTATGCACAGCAGCTTAACTTTAGACGTGAGATGGATGCAATTTTTAAGCAAATGACAACCTCATTTGTTAATGAGCGATTGGGATAATTTTCCTCTAAATAGAATGGTGAATCAACATATGTCCCTTATGAAGCTCTTGAAATATCCAAGAAAACTACACGAAAGACCAGTGCATAGCCAGAAAATGACGGTTTGGTGTGCTATTAGAAAACTAGCGTCATTGGTCTTTACTCTTTTGAAGACCACAAGGGAAATGCTGTTACTCTCAAGTCCAAGCTTTACATCGAGAAGATAAACAAATTCTTTGTTTCTGACTTCCAACTAAAACGTATTTCTATCTGACATATGTGGTTTCAGTAGAATATAGGAAGGGCTCACACAGCCTAGAGAATGAATGGACGTTCTTCACCCTCTCTTCAGTGATCGCCTTATTTCTAGGTATGTGGACTCTACTTGGCCCCATCGGTCCCCTGATTTCTCCATGTCTGATTATTTCTTGTAGGGAAACCCCAAGTCACGTTTGTATGAGCATAAGCCCCGTACATTGGATGATTCCAAGAAATCTATTCCCGGAGAAGGCGAACAAATCGTTTAGTAATATTGAAAATGATACATTCAGAAATGCAGCAATGTCAAATGCACACTGCATGGAGGATGTGGTTTTTCACACTTTATTTTGTCAAATGCTAATTCAATACGAACAAAGTAATATCAATAATTTTTTTTGTACCCAATTTTTAGGATTTTCTGAAATTTTCAAAAACATCCGTCATATTTGCCTTACCACGAATATGAGAAACTCACAAAGTACCGCACGAGTAGAGCAATAAATGCATAAAATCACACAGGATAATGAAAGACGTATTCCAAGTACTTTTAAATATTTTCAATTGATTCTCAAGGAATAATGAATTACTTTACAGAGTTTGTATATATAAGAAACAATAGAGTTGTGCCCCGACTATGTACAGCGAAAAGACACAGAAAATAGAAGTATTATCAAAATGCGATTAAATACCGAATACAAAGGGTAAAGACATGTCAATAAGGGTTAATTCCAGAAGTTCAAACTGTAAGAAAAGAATCTAGACTTTGAGGTCACAAAGCTATGAATACATAGCATTAAAATAGACAATTTCATTACAAATAAGCCTTTTAATTACAGAGGACAGTTTAAAGAGATTGTTGGATATTAGAATGATGACTTTTTGCCCTTTTTTATCAAAAATTATTTCCTGTAGCACGCATGAATGAATTTTTGTCTATTAATGACAAAAAATACTTTTATTCCATTGAAATATTTAAAAAGGTCACGCACAAACCACTTTGAAATGTAATATAGACCATTTTAGCATTTTATATGTGTCAAAAATATTTATATTAATTATATAAGTCATCAAACAGACTTGTGCAATAATTTATGTACCATAGAATTGTATAGAATTTTCCAGAAAATCATCACGTCATCGCTTGGGCGATTTCTGTAGAGTTCCAGAATTTTCTTCAGCCATTTCGCGTGAGGTATATAAGCAAGATGTTTAAAGCGGGTAAGTACTAGTTCAGTTTTAACGGCGTTGATATTATTATTGCCTTATAATAATTGTTGTGTATTCTCCAAGGTTTATTGTAAAGAAATCCTGATATTATTTGGTAAGCTACCTTTAACTCTCTCACTAATTATATATTATAATAGCATATAATATTTTATTAGTGTCTGCCTTCTCTCTTATTTTTTATAATTGTAATTTACTTGTTTTTTAATAAAATATATGAAAGCTCAATAAGAGTTTCTTTAATTTGTTACCTATTTAATATTTAGGTTTATTTTCTATTTCAGTTGCTGAGTACAAAACATGTCGTTCAAGAAGAACTTTTTTAACACGGAGAAGAACAAAAAAACCTGGACAAATAACTTAGTCCAGTTTCAAGCACCATCAAGATGAGGCAACGTGGCAGTTTATGAAGCACCCTTAAGTGAACAGAGTCGCATGCCCCTGAAATTCCACGTCGTTGGATGCTTCAAATTTCTTGAATCCACCGCCAAACAACATAAGGAGAATAACGGCCTAATTCTTGTGGAGCTAAAAGCTTGATGGAGCAAAACATTGAACTTCCCGCATGTATTTTATCAAGCCATTTGTGGAAAACTAGAAAACCTTCTGAAAGACTATGAGTACTGCAGCAGAAAGAAACAAAACTTTAATTCTTTGAATGAACTGTTTGACGTGACCAAGGTGAAAGGCAACTGGTTGTCCAAAGAAGATGAGAACCTCTATAAACAGTAAATTTTGATCAAAGGCCAGGTGTGTTATTCCACTGGTAAACCTGTAGTGCCAAGACCATCCACCCATCCAAGCAAATGAAAGCAATGGAAGCGACTGTGTCCTTACTTTCCAGCTCAGTAACACCTGATTGTTCCGAAACTAACACGGACTAATCCAATAACAACGAAGACGAGTTATTGAGAGAATGAGAATGCAGCATCAACGTGGAAAAGGAAGCATAACCCAACTGGTTTATTAAGACTCCTTGCTAGAAGCTCAAAGTGTAGTCCCACAGAGCAGCAAAGGTATGTCGCTAGCTTTCTGGTGAGGGCATTGAAATCCCAACCCCATGTCAGTCAGAAATCCACAAGTCTATCTACACGAGAGCAGCTCAGGTGAAGAAGCACTTGGTGAAACGCAACATCTGAAAAAGTGGAGCTTACACTTCGACGGCAAACGCATTGAGGACTTTAAATATCAGGCCGTGGTCTTCAAGAATGAAGCGAAAGAAATAAAGTTGGCTACGCTTAAATTGAAGGATGGGAAAGCTGTAACAATTGCAAAAGGGCTCCAGGGTGTGTTAGAGGAGCTCAATCTGTGGGGATCAATTGTTATGCTTTTCGCCGACACAACAAGAGTGAATACCGGCAAAAAGACAGGCTTTGTTTTTCGACTGCAGCAAATGTTCAAAGATAAAAGTCACCCTAAACCCAAGTTCATCAGTAGCCAGTACCATGTCCTGGATCGGATTCTTCGCGTTGTCATGGACGATGAGCTCCATGGGTCGACTAAATAACCAAACATATAGTACTTCTTTGTGCATTATTTGATGGGAAATTATGGAAAATTGAAAGCAGCCTTTAGCTGAGATGAATGAGGTCCCCTTTGTAATGTTTATAAAGATCACAAACATCAGCAATGCATGTTGGAATTCTCGTGCCATTTTAGCCCTTCTTTCGTTCATTCTGATGCCTGACACCCGGAGCAGGCTGCGTAAAATCTGTTCATTCATTTCTTACTCATGGGCTGACCATTGGTTCAGCACCCACTTGTTCTGCGCTGAAGATTTTTATGAACTATCTGCAGCTCTGAAGGAATACCCAACAAGTCTCAAATGCTTGAAAACCCACTAGAAAACAGATGAATCTCCAATTAATATTGCCCGAAGCAACCAGTGCTGTGAGCGTGCGGTCAAAGTTATCCAAGACTTGCACGAGTCCTGCCGCAACAAGGACAACCTATCACTGAAATTCATTCTGTCCAATGACATTATTGTAACTAATTTACTTCCATGTGTTTGATGTCCCTATATAATGTTATAGATATGTGACTCATAAGCTTGTGTTTAATCTTGTATATGCTGCCAGTGACTTCAAAAACTGGACAAAATATCTAAAAAAGAAATTTTTTTAAATCATTTATCAAATTACCTTGAAAGTAAGATTTTCTATAATCTTGAATTAAAGCTTATCAAATAATAACACAGGTATATGAGGTTGTAAAAAAGTCATCATCCTTAGTGGATATATTCAAGTTAGGCAAAGTAGTAATGAATGAGCATTCGACAATATTTTTTTTAACATAGTCATAGGATTTGTAAATAATTCTAGCAGAATTCAAATTGATAGGGTGATTGTTTTCCAATAAAGAGACAAAGAAAGCACTATTACTTTCACATCTTCTAATATTGTATTTATGTTGGGTTAAGCATACACTTAATGATTTACAGGTTTAGCTAAAGTATTGCTTAAAGCAAACAGCTTAATTGACAGATTATCTCCCCTTATACTATTGTTATTATTATAAATCAACATTTTGTACATGATAGATTCAGACTTGAATAGGACTGAAACATGTAAACTTTTTAAGATACGGGGAAGCAAGAAAAAGACTCGTAAAAAGAAAGAATAAAAAAGTTCATAAAATTGTATGCGAGAGGGATTTTAGTTGTGTAAAACGATTTTTTTCCCAAAGTTAGACACCCTCGAAGGGATTTTTGAGGCTAGCAAACATTGTTACCTAATTCAAAGATCTTAAAATCTCAAGATCCAAGCAATTCGAGCTGGTGACCCGCAACTACAGGAGAAACATTGAAATAAATTCAGACCGTTTGACTTTATCATTATGGCCTGAGTAAAATGAATATAAAGACGGGCATTGGTAGGCTTACGATAGACTGAAAATTTAATTCCAGATGAAGTTCTATAAATAAGTAGATCTAGGCACGGAAGAAAACGGTTTTGTTCTAGTTCAAGGATAAATTTAATAGAGAGAACCAGAGAATTTAGTTCAGTAAGAAAACAATTGGCATCCTTAGAAGCAGACCATAAACAAATAATATCGTCTATATAGCTGAACCAAACAAGGGGGCAAATCAAATGTGGTGGGGAGTAAGGTAGTTTCAAAAAACTCCATATATATATTAGAGATGACAGGAGATAAGCGATTTCCTATAGCTAAACCAAACCTTTGAAGGTAAAATTTACCATTAAAATAAAACTTACAATTTTTAGTACACATTGAGATGAGTTAAATGAAAATATTAACAAGCAAGGGAATATTAAAGTTAGGCAATTTATCACAAAGGACGGGGAGAAGCTCGTTTACCGGCAGTTTACGAAAGTGCCGGTAAAGTTGGATGAATCCTAAGCCAAATTATCAATTTTTCCTTAAATGTTTCTACCTCTCTAACTACGTGGAGTATAAAGTTGTGTTTACCGTCTCGTAAAGGTCAGTAGCTACGAAAGGAGGAAGAATGAGACAGATCTCTATGCCTTAACATGAAAAGCATATACAAATATAAAAAAAAGAAATACTATCAAAGAATTATGACGTTTTACTATACCTCATTAGGATCTGAAGATATATTAAAGATAATAAACAATAATATTATTGGAATGCAATGAATCTACACTTATCAAACAGTTAATTTTCTCAGTTTCATTTAACTATATTTTCACCACTACTGTAAAAATGAGCTGTAATTAGGAGGAAACAAAATCGTGCCATAGCGGCCTAAGTTAGGCGTATTTCAAGTCATAAGATTGTAATTTTGGCCGACCAATTTGACTATCTCTTATTATTTTACTCCTTTAACCATTTGTGTATTTCTATTTTATTTAATAGTGTATACTTATTATAATGCGTGTGAACACTTCTACATTACGAATTTGTTCCATATTCATTTCGAATAAAGAAAGGTATTTATTTCTAAAACAAGGTATTAGAATGGTTTAAAAGATTGGCAAACACTATTTCTTAAATTTAATATGAAAGTTGCAAAGCAGAATTTAAATATATGTTTTAAATAAGAGAAATTGGTAAGTGTGATTATTGTCCAAGGAATATGCACAATGGAAGATAAAGCCGATGTAGAAAAAAGTCGTCAAATTGCAGGTAAAAAATAGACGATAACTGGAATATAATTGGAATATCAATTAATTGCAGAAATAAAAATAATTGAATAAGATGAGACGCCAATGTGCCTCAGACAGCAAAGTAATAAGGTGGAAAACATCGATTTGCCTACCCCAAATCAATCATCAAAGAGTAAGAATTTATATCGGGGGAAGCGATATTATTGACTGTATTAAAAGCGGATGATATGCACATTGTACTACATGTTAAGAACACAATTGTCAGAACAAAATTAAAGTATATGGGAAGCCAGCTAATTTTAATTAGAGTGTTCACTAAATGTACAACTATATACAACAAGGGCTTAAAGTCTAAAGAAGCCCTCATAGATTCATATGTTCTAGTTCTACATATTTATTAGAAATTGTAGAATGTATCATATTATTAATAAACATCGACTATATAATGTGCATTTTGCTTTTATATTTTGTTAATGTTTGAATTATTTAGTATTTTACTAAATAAAACGGTAATTAATAAAATAATATTTTTCCCAAATCCGAACTGTACTAATTTTTTTATATGTTTTAGCTTAAATTTGCATCTTGTGTATATTCAAAAGATATGTATCTAGGAAAAGATTCAGCAGTTAACTTCTTACAACAGATAGATAAGATATCTATTATTCTTCCCTCACTACAAAATCGGAGGAAGACAATTTCTAAAATTATTGAGAAGTTTATTGAAGCAGAAGATATGTTTTAAAACAGAAAAGAATGAACTCTATAACTTCTACCACAATGTTATCACAAGTGTTATACCAACATATCAAGAAAGTGAATTTATCAATACCAAAAACTGAAGTTATATTTCAGCAGGAGAATGATTTATGCCATGCAGATGACCACAACAATAATTGGTTTGGAGCAATGGAAATCATCCTTTGAAAACTGACCCTTTAATATATGGATTGATCTGGAAGGTTGCGCTGGAGTGCTATATTAATTGGAAAGGCTCCTTTTGTGAAACCGTGTAGCCGCCTTTGCCCTGTTTGGGGGTTTGAAAGAGTTGACGGTGTAAATCCGAAGGACAATGGATCTGTTACTATAAGAATTTATCCCTTACCCAGAGTTGCGTGCATTTAGAAGCATGGGTATCCCACAGCCCGTCCCCAGCTACAACTTTCAAAAGGCAACATGTAGTTATCGAATATGATGGCGTTAGCTCCCCAACAATCAAATATATTCACTTTATATTTTAAAACTATCATTAATTTTAAACTCAAACTAAGCTCAAGAAAATTTACCCAAACAAATTCTTCGCCCCAAAAAACAATTTGCTGTTTTTCCATTGTGTTTATAAAACTGCTTAAACAAAGTAAGTTAAACTCCACTGAATCGCGAAGAGAAATCGGGCTGAAAATTACTTCTGCATTCGTAAGTACAACAACAGCATTTTTTACGTTAGGCTTCTAAAAAAAGATCAAACTTTAAACTGAAACACTCATACAACACTTGTAAAACCTTTATCAAAACCTGACGATGTGAATTGAAACCAAGTCATGCGTTATTAGTTTCATCAGACAAAAGAACACTAGTAAACTTTAGTATGTAGTTATCTGGTTGGAAAAAATATTACTTATCAAACGTGATACGTGCCTATTGTAGCACTTTGTTTTAACAACGAAACCTGTAAACCTGGCGCTATTCGGGCTAAATATTGAGTGGCAAACCGGAGAGTCGCATGATTGTCGAACAAAAAACACCTTCGTTGCCACACTCGTTCCAGCACAAGTATCAACTTTCAAATCAACCTCCAGGAAGTTCTCAATCTATGAGAGATGCAAGCATGACTTTAGTGAACAAAAAGAATTACAAACTCACTTTTTGATTAAATAATATTAATCTCGAGCGTGTTTGAATAAAAAACGCACCATTTGTGATACCGTGAGCATGTACACTCTTAAACCTGCATCATCAATCTCATTTCTGGAAAAATTCTCCATGAACTCGTTATGGCTCTTCAACAAGAAAAAAACCCAGCAGCCATCGACCACGCATACAACAATTGTTTTGGTGATTCCATTTCGTTAATATTTGCTAGGTTGGGCTAAATACTGTCTTCATCTTTGCAAGCTGGGATTTGAGGCACAAAATATCTCTACCACTAAGACAAATTTCGACTCACTTACTCCCGTTTGCCAGTTAACATCATAAAAGCAGTTAAATTGATATTCTGGTTCTAAGCCAAAGAGAGGACACGTATAAAAGTTCAATACAATCGTTATGCAGTACCACAAGACCTCTGACTAACAATAATTGTATAAACTCACCAGAAACATCATTCTGGTAAGGCAGAAGCCCCACCACTCTCTTTAGGCAGCCAGTCACCAACGTATGTGTCGACTTCCTTTCGCGACACCCATATTACATCAATACAAGAGGCGCTGTAGGAATTTAAACCCCTTAACACTTTGTCATAGATAGTCGATCTCATCCTAGCTGGGAATGCATCTGGTGGCCAGGAGCAAGTTGCCTCCACTAACTCCAGGTCAAGAACACTTTCTATCGGGGGCCTCCAGCTTATATCTGCACTGGCTTACTGCGAAATGCCGCACTTGAATCTCTCTCTCTTTATTCAGGAGATATAAACGAGAGTCAACTTCCACGTTGACAGCGGCTCAACAACCGTGTCCATTATTCAAGCTTTGCTTCAATCTATCTCATCTCTCCCGGTTTAGGCTAAAAAACTTCTTTAGATCTTATCTCTAGAGAGAAAGTTTCTCCATTGACTCGTTTTAGTTTCTAACTTCGGTGATTTCATCATATAGGATAACTTTCTGTACTATATCTACCTTATCTTAGACTTAAAAGGTGGTGTTTTACGGACAGAATGTCCGTTAGTGTTTAGTCACTGCACTCTTTCCTGCCACGGCCCCGAGTTTACCTGTACCGTGTCTGTCCAATGACTTGACATGCCTTTTCAAAAGGAAATCCTTTCAGTCGTGCGTACAACAATGCATTTTAAATACATTGCCTTAATCGTATCTCTCACAGACTACCCTCGCCACCTTTGTAAGGACAGACGGTGAAACACTATACTCAATACTATCTACATAAAACAAGCCACCATGTATACGGGAAAAGTAAAAGTGGCAAAGGAGATGTAGTCCAGAATGGAATAGGAAGGCATATTTCGAGAATCTCGATCTTCCTGCGCATCTTCATAACATCTAGTTTATAACAAATATGGGTACTATAGGCAAGCTTGTGAATTCCCTGCTCTAAATAGAGTAACTAAGGATTATAGTTATCCAATTGTCTTTGTCTCTGAATTTACGGCTCAAATCCCATCTGATCAAAGCTTTCAATAAAATTATGGCGGAAGTGTCGATTGAGAAAAAAAACGTAAGTAACCAACCATTTTATGGATGTTTTTTGTAAATTTACCTTGGTTTGATGTCTTCCATACAAACGTTTGTGCGTTCCGTTAACGAAGTAATAGGAGATCTTTCAGTCGCTTTCGCATATATATACTCCATAGTGGCTATTATCCAGACCAGAAAAGACATCAAGTACACCTAAAGCCGATATTTGATCACTTGCTCGCCTATTGTCGAATTCTGGAACTACACGATGACAAATGGGAGTAAACGGGTTCGAATTACAGCGATACCTCCTAATCACCTAGGGCATCTCTTCTCGCCCTGACAGAGTTGCAGCCACACGCAATTTTCCCTCACCCACCACATTTAAATCTCTAAAAGAATTTTTAAGTCTATTAAACTTTTAATGGAATAATCTCAAAAAATGCAGCCTCCATTATAAACCCGCTGAATGCGCCCAAGAACTGTGCAAACAAACGCAGTCAATCGACATCGGTCGCAACGGGCTGCGTCTGCTATTTATGAGGACAAACTTGTTCTTTCCTCAACCAATGAATTAAGACATCCATTGCAGGACACCTCATTTTGAATTTTGACCGATGCAAGTGAAACTGGTGAGAGTGGTACTTTAGAATCACTTCCAAAAGAATTATTGGCCCCCTTAGATTTATTCAAATCAGTTCGCTGCAGTTCAAATAAAAATGCATACCTTTGGGAGTAGAGTTTTTTAAGGCTTTTTCAGCAGTAAAGTATTCTACCATGACACAATGCTTCAAATGTAACCCTCTTCACTGAACACATGGCTCACCTTGGCATTCCTCTCTCCAAATTCTTCTGACTCTTACCTGGTGGCTCGACATCTGGATTTTATCACTCAATTTCTAGACCACCACCTATGGTCACACGCCAAGCAACTGCCCAGAGCCGACGCTCTGTCCAGAAATAAACCGACGAAAAAATCCTCTCCCGGGGTGAAATGACGATTTTCATCTTGCAATGTTTGACTTTAGCACGCTCAGTTTCTCTTATTGTGGCTGCAAATTCAATTTCCGCACGTTTTTTCAAATTGTTGCCCATTCCCCTGCTATCCGCAGGATAGCATAGCATCCAAACTATTACACGCATCTTAACCAGGAAAATAACAAACATTCAATTATCCTCTCTCTGCCTACCGAACGCTCACCGCAAGTTACTTGTGGACTCCTTGCTGAACTGGAAAATAGTTGTCGTCCCACAAACATATTATGTTGTAATATGGACAGCGCATGATTGCCATACTTAACCCCTTTGCTGCCCCCCTCGATCCAGGCCAAGTGCCAGCTTTCAAATCACTCTAAACGAAGTTTACTACCCAAAGCAACTTGCAAGCCCAATGATTTGTGGCAATAAGAAGAACTTCTAACCTGACCTTATAAATAAATATTATTAAATGTAAGTTTGTATTCATAACCAACAGCTCTATTTTTTTCTTACCTACAACCTAGGTAAAACAGTCGTTCCCGCTAATTGGTTGGTTGGTTACTTTTAAGTGGGGCAAGTACTAGGCTAAGCCATCCAGTTGATTGAAAATCCCATAATATCATAAAGAAATAATTTGAAAAGGATCGGCGAAAGTGGTTTCCCCGCTATACAGTACTTGCAATATTTTTTTTATTGTGAATCACTTAATGTCTTTTACCAAAACAAATAGTGGTAGCAATATAACTTAAAAATATAAGAGCTGTAATCATTTGGAAATCCAGAGATTAAAAGTTACAGTAAATTTTCTAATAAAGACTAAAAAAGTATTTTTATTACAAAATCAGATGAGACCAATCGAATGTTGACTTTAAATGAATATAAAAAGTTTCAAATATTTTTAAATGTTTGCGAGATCAATTGAAACGAAGAATTAGCCTATGGCCCACTAAAAATAGGAAGAAATCTTTAAATGGGTTATAAGAAAAATTTCTTAAAAAAATATTGAACTAATAGATAAGACTAAATATCCAACTTTACCTTATAGAGTATGTTCGAAAAAGACTACTGAAATTAATATGGATTTTATATTTGGTGTCGTTTATTCGAGACATTTTATTTATATTTTTCAAACGACACACAAAGGACACTTTTCTTTAACTTTTCAAAATGGTGAATGTATTCAAATGTTGCGAAGTTATTTATATGTATTTGAGCATCAATAAAATTGTCAGTTTTGATCTCCAAACCCTCTTTTTAAATGTTGCTGTTGAAGCTTTTAATGTCCTTTTTATATATGTCCTAAAACTAAAAGTTTTCTTTCCTCTCTTTTTTGCCAAAATATTTACAAATTCTTCATTTATGTGTAATAATGTATTTTCACGTGAAAATATTTTTTAGCACGAAGTTTATGGGTCAGCATGAGAAACTCTCCACGACTCTGTGTAATTTATTGATGAAGATTTTCAAAATTACTTTTGTACATCAATTAAAACATGGTCGATGTTTTTTTTCACTTATGTTTATAAGGCATTCTTTGTTAGCCTCTAACCTACTAAAATTTAAAAGTATATTTGAAAATTTGAACAAAATACAACTAACTCATCAGTTCACTGTGGAATGGGAAGCAAAAATATATTTTTCTTTTATCGATATCAAACTACATATAACGGACAATTAACAAATAGTGCCTTCTATTTACTCGAAATCAAAAAAATTAAAAGACTTATATTCCCAAATCTTCCGTAAATATTTTAGAAATATTTTTTTCTTTTGCGGTATTTTCTAATATCTACAATATTTGTAGACCTCATTTCTTTCCGAATAAAATTACATTGGTTTTCTGTACTTTTATTGGTTTAGTTTACCTGTCTCTATTAAAATGTGCCCCTCTAAGGCAAGTTGTGTTTTTCTTATATATTGAGTTAATATCCCCCCAAAATAACTGTAATAAGACCACAATCTCCTCATTTTGTCAACAGATAACTTAAGCAAAATTATTTAAAATTCAAAAGGGGCTTTCAAGATGAAATCACGGTAATTTTCATAGTTCTCACACTCTGGTTCTCCAATAAAATCTGACTACCCTCTGATTTGACGATTGAGAGTGGATTCAGATTGGTGAATGTAGAGGTGATGTCGTGAATTGAAGTGTCCCGTTTTGCAGAAAAGCCACCAATATACACCCTTAACCAAAATTATAGGCAGGTATGAAAATGTGAAGAATATGATTATAACTCATTTATTTCGTATATTCTATCAATAATTAATAAAAGATGGGTCCTCTTTTTTCTTTTATATCCGCTTTAATACGTTTTTGTATATTGTGCATTATTGGTTGGTGCAACCTTCTGCCATTCAATGTGTGATACTAACGTTTATTCCTATTTTTCAGTAATTATCTTATTGATAACTTACAAGTGGTAATTTACTGTTAAAAATGTATGAAGCAACAGATTCCTGAAGCTCGAAGAGCTCAAATCATTGCATTGTCCAGAGAGAAATTATCCCTAGTAAAAAGTGCAAGAAAATTGGAATACTCGAGAAATGGTGATCAAACCACCATTATAAGTTACAATAAGAACAATTTTTTCAAAACCCCTGATAGTGAAGGTTAGAGAAGTTATTGAATAGGACATCTCTGCCTGATAAAAAAAATACTCTTCTGATGTAGCTGCTGAGCTTCAGGCAACAATAAACAAAGAGATATCAAGCCGCACAGTTAGAAGAAAGATATTAGAAGCTGAGCTCAAAGGATTTAAGGCTAGAAAGAAACCGGGGATGTCTCAGATGAATAAGAAGAAGCGATTGTTTGGGGCAAAAGAGCATGAAAATTGGAGTGATGATAATTAAGCTAAAGTTCTTTGATATGATAAAAGCCACTTTTAGGTAGGTTTTCCAAATGACATTCCAACAATTTATTATCAGTAAAATTCATATTTCTCTCTCCAATCTTTGGATCCCCTGAGCTGTTTCTGTTCTTCAAAGAGTTGGGGAAGATTATGAAGTGATATGTGTTATCATAACAGTCAAATTGAGAGCTCTCGGTGTAATGATTGAGGACTACATGTCGTCTTCAGGTCCAGGATTGTTGTTCAGTTGTGAGGGTTGAATGAATTCCAAGACAATGCTCCACGGATAAAGGTTGCTATAAAAGCAAAAGGAGGACACAGCAAATAATTTTATTGATATAATATACGCAAAAGTGTTTATTTGTATTATTTCAATTATGAAACAAATGAGTATCAATCATATTCTTTACGTTTTATGCCTGCCTTATAATTTTGGCAAAGGCTGAATGTTATGGTGTATTTAATACATGGTAAGAGTGACCCAAGTTCATATGAAGGTGTAAGTGGAAATTTAAGATACGGAATTGTGAACATCTGGCAGAAGAAATAAGCCAATCAAAAATGACTCAGAATTTATAACTAGATAATGGAATGTAATAAAATAGAAATTAAATTTTTTTGATCGTATATAAAATTAATAATTGCTACAAAAGTATTTTTTGATCAAATTAATTACTTAATTAATAAATTATAACGGATAGCACATTTAATTTTAATAATTTTACTCTAAACACTTTGGCTCTCAACTAACATGTAAAGTTTTCATAAATTTACTCGAGTTTGATTTAATCCTCTCCTACTATCATAATTTTATCTATAAAAGTTCTCCCCTATCCGAAAACACTACAAAAACAGACATCCACACCATAAACCCAACTTAAATATTTTTAAATTAAAGATACAGCAAAAACTGAAAACCAGCCACGTACATTGGAATCTCTTTATATTATATTTACAAACCCCACTTTAAACCTTGACACAAGCTCATTTCCACTTTTACTACAACTATAATCTCCCACGAATTACACATGCCAAATCCACTCCCACAATAAACAACCCATATTTTTCAAATATTTCTATTATCTCCCTTTTTTACAACGAAGACATCCAAAACTAATGAATTTCATTTTTATTATAAATACAAAAACAATTTGCCATTCGTAATAAAAGCCCTGCATTTTTATAATTTGAATATTACCACCTCTGCTGCTTCCCATTTCCCATATAATAAATTTATAAATATTTGACAACTTCTTAGAAAAATTCTTGTTTGTATATATTAATAATGTCATATATTTGTGAATGGGTTCCTACCAGAAACGTGGGTACCAAGAAGTTAATTTAAAATAATGAACTTCCTATATTTAGCCTGCTTATTTATCCTAAAAATACGTATGCGCCTCGCAACGCGCAGGCCCTCTGCTCTCTTAAGAAATATATATATATATATATATATATATATATATATATATATATATATATATATATATATATATATGTATATATATATATATATATATATATATATATATATATACTGTCGATATGTTTCTTTCTTTTGATTACATAGCTAAAGATGGTATAATTTATCCCGAGCTTATCAAAGTTGGGTAATAGTTCGATTATGAAAAAGAGTGGTTTTATATTCTTAAATTATATATCTGTATTTTGTGAGCTTTGTAGTTATAAAAAGTACGGGTCGTTATTAATCAACTATTTGCAACTAACTATTTTTAACTGCAGCGAAGCGCCAGGTTTAGCCGCCGCTTTTTTTAGAGAGGAGTAAAGTTCAATTTTCAAAGGAATTAAATTTAAACTGTGCCTATTTAGAGCCAGAAAGTGACTAATTCCCCCTGGAGATTTCAAATCTGCCACCCCATCTGCCACTGAAGGGGCAACATCTAGTAACATAACCCTTATTTATTCATTAAAAGGCACTTGTAAGTAATTTGAACCATCGAATCTATCAATGCAATAAGCATTTATCATCTTATCACAATACACCGCAGGTCATTGGAGGTACTTTCCCTCTTGATTAAGATTGTATTAAATACTTATTCAAGCTATTGAACATATATGTCTAGGAACTCGAGCAGAGATTATGGGCCTCCTTTCGTGAGTTTTGAACTTCACTTAATTATATATTGCATGCAAAGCTTACATAAAATATTTAGTTTCCTATAATAACATTGACATTGAGGCTCTTAGCTTTTACTTTAAAAGATGTCAGCTAAATGCTCAAAATAATTTTATACTCTGCAATTACTCGGGTAAAGGTGATTTGGGAACCACATAATGATAAAATCTCAGACGAACTTTAACATGTCCAAAACAAACTTCTCTATTTCGAACGCGCGCACACGTAGGCGACTTTCAAATCTCGTGCACACATACAACTTTGAGCGCAGACTTCTCCCCCTTACTTTGCCTTGGATGAGGTGAAGAAAAATAAAAAAATCTTGCTTATCACATTACACTGTACAACAAATTTTAGGGGCAAAAAAAAAAATATGTCGCATGTGCATTATATTGTGAAGTTGAGTGTGCTGAATTCGGATTTGCTAACAAGAATTTCCATCACGTAACATTTTGCTGTAAATTGGCGATTTAATATTATGCAATTGATACTGATTTCCACAATACCATAAATGTATTTTGCTTCGAAAGTAAAATTAAATCTGTCCATTTTACACTGTCAAAATGCAGGGTAAGATGAGGTAAATTAGAAAAGTATAGTGTAATCAAGGAAACAAATAAAATACCCTTTTCTTTCATAGATTACCTTAATTTGCCCTTATCTTACCCCGTAATTTTAACAGTGAAATTAATACAAGAATAATATAATGAATCAGCATGTTTCTTAGCATTGAATAGGCCTCTTATATCATTACAATATGTCATCACGTTGTTTTCAAAAGTGAAGAATTGCTGTGGATCTGTAAAACGCAGTTTTACCAAGCTAGAACTCGATTTTAGTAACACAAAACCTCCTAACAATAGTTTAAAAACAGGTTTAGTAATTCAATTCTAAAAGTTGAATTTCGCATTTGGGACTTTCAAGTAATAGTAAATATGTGGAATTCCGTCTGCTATTATCATTATCACAGCTTTGTATTCCAGAGGTTAAGACCTAATGCGAATTCGAGTTTAGCTGAAAACACGAATGACAAAAATGTGTCTTTGGTAATTCATAATTTTCAGCTCTGAATGTGTTATGAATTCATTGAATTCATTCTGGAAATACTTGTTTTAAAAATATTATTATTTTTTTAATCTTTAATTGCATTGAGAACAGGTGTATATATCAAGGAGGATGTCAAATGGAGTCATTCAATGATGATCATTTACTTTTCCACTATTCTGGTAATAATTGATTAGATTTCCGCCTTTGGTAAATATACAAATTTGCCTTGAATAAAATAGGTTGAATTTTTAAATTAATGGCATCAACACTTGCAGATAAATATCTACCTCTGTCTTTTGATTCTCCTCAAGTGGAAAGATCCGTGTAAATCGTTATGCATGACACCTAGAGGAGTGGCATGCCTTCCTTGTACCAGTTCCACCGGGAATCTCAAACTAGTTTGAATCTCTTTTACTCCTTCTAGAAAATTCCTTTGGGTAAATAAAGGATATTCTCTATTTTTTATGATTCCTTGATAATGCTTGATAATTCTGGGTTTAGGGCAGTACCTTTAAAAAAAAAAATTAATATAATTCACAATTTGGTTCTCATATAATATTACGAGCATCTATTTATTTCAATAATTAGACGTTAGTGAATATGAACTTTACAATTTGGTGTGGGGGGTGGGGGGGAATGTAAAGGAATATACTATAGTACATACAATAATTAATTACCGAGTATAAATGAAAATGCCAATAAACCGATATTAGGTATAAAAAATTATATTGTCCATAGTCATATTAGCCACTAATTCTCTTACCCCTTGTAGATATATTTTCAATATAAATCATCAGTATTTGCATAATATCCTAAAATATATATTGAAAATTATTGCGATGAATAAATATATTATTCTTCGTTTTTGTAAAGGTCCTTGAAAAAAAACAAGCATTTAACCTCTAAGAAAATTAAGTATTAGAATATATAGCACTAAATTCTTCTCCCTAGTATTATGTATCAAGATATAAGCACCAATCTGAAAAAATAATACCCTAGGATAGAAGAAGGATATCAGCCTGAAATTATTTTTTATTTACAATTAATCTGGCTGCCGGTGATAGATTATAAATCTGATACTGTTAAATGGGGTAGTTGTAAGAACACATGACTGGAATCGATACACGCTCTACGTCCCATGTTCTGTCTTCCTCCAAAGGAAGACAGTTCTTGGTCTTTCTACAATGCCAGAGATTAAATGATCTATTTACATGGTTACATAACTGTTATTAAAAATAAAAATGGTACATCCGGGAGAATTTTGTAAGAAGAGATCAGTAAAACATATGCTGAAGATAGATGATATCAAATTGTATGGAAGATATACTGATGGGTTTTGATCTGGGACATTATAAATTCATCAATATGTTAGCTACAACATGATTTTCTATGATATATCTTCAACTTCTTGTTGGGGCATGTTTGAATAAAACTCGGAGGGAATCTGAACCTGCACCACTTTCTTCCGTATAAATTTACTAGTTTTTATCTATCTTTTAATTTTAGCCGATCTACCCTGCTGTGTTTTCTTATCAAAATAAGCGTGTCGAAATCGGATGAGAATTTAAGATCCTTTTTACAAATATTTTGAACACGTAAATTCCTCACAAAGTTTGAGATTTTGTACAAACACGTGATATAAATTAGACACTAAGCCATTCCTCCAGCTACATTAATTACTTTTTATAACAAGTTATAGGGCCGAAAAATAAGTCCAAATCATATTTTAATTGTGAAAACTAGGTTACTGATTCTGTTCTGACATATACACATTTCTAGGAAGCCTTATTTTCCCCTAGTTGATCAGTAAACGCTTATTCGACAAAATATTGAAATTTAATGGTAAAATTGCTGTATTTTTTACCAGGTTTTGATAAATTATATTGAAAATCCTAACATATATGATCATATTGTATTTTTTTCCGAATGTGTCATACCTATGTATGATCCAGCAGAAGATTAAATGAATTTTGGCTAAAATGGAAAATCATCATTTTCCTATAACCTACTCTCCATTTCTGCTCTGTCTTTGTGAAACATCTCTCCATGTTTATCACTGAGACATTTGTAACATTCGAACAGTTCAAACACTAAAAATAGCTGCTACTATGCCTACCTATGCATTGCTAGAACAATAAAAATGGCTTGAAATATACACCAAGCTACTTTTTCATCTTTCAATGCTTGAAGTCATAGTCACGAATTTGAGATAAAAGATTGCTGGCTTTTTATTAACTGTCGATTATTACCGTTTTAGGATCATAGTGTCATTGTATCTTGCGGTGACTATTGCGACTGAGTGCAATGTTCTGATATTGATCAGCTGTCCCACTTTTAAATAATTAAGGCAGTTATCTCACTTTCCCATTCTTTGTTTCATGCACGGCTAAGATTACCAAATCTAAAGCTGTCCTTTAATATAAATTTTACCTTAAAGGATCCGTCGAGGTAATGGAAATATATAATAAACCTGGAATATAAATAAAGTTACCAAACCTAGATACAGTTGAGTAAAAACCTTTTCCTCGAGGTGGAAGAAATCTTATTGCTATCTAAAAATGATAACCAAACTATATATATATATATATATATATATATATATATATATATATATATATATATATATATAGTAGGAATATGAAAACTCAAGTGATTTCACTAATCATTTATTGGCCGGACGTTCGTTTCGGGATTTCACTAGAACCATCTTCAGCGACTATATCGACTAATGAGAAGGGAAAGGAATATTAACGATAACAGTTAAAAGAATGCATTATATAATGGATAAAAAAGCGGATGAAGACAAGTCAAAATAATTAAATTGACAATTATTGAGACTAAAGGAAAAACACAAAAAACAATATATAGAATTAATTAATACTATCCAGTGTAATTTAAAAAAATAATAGAAAGGAATGAAGTTATAACATAAACTGACTTGAATATCAAATATTAAAGGTAACTGGAGTTAAGATTAAAATAACCTATTATATTGAATTATAAACAAAAAACTACAAAAAAAAAACAAAATCAAATTAGAATGAATTAAACAGAAGGACTAACCTTTATCGTAGGAGTTGTCAAATCAACTAACTAAAGATATAAAAACTACTAACAAGATTTGCTCGGTTGATCGGTTAGCTAGTTAATGTATTGAAGTGTTGGTTGGTTATATAGTGAAGGGTTTAATTGCGGAGGGGTAACTATTTAGGTTTGGATTTATTTTATTGATGTACAGTGACTCTAAGATTTTAAAATCGAGAGAAGTTAAGGCTGAAGATAATATGTTAAATGAATTAAGGATGATGATTGTGATACTCAGAGTGTTGCCTGATGGAACAAGCTTACAGGTTTAGAAGTGAGAATACCAGTCCTATGAGACAATCCTATGTGCCTTGCGATCCTGCATTTGAGTTGTAAGCCAGTTTGGCCTACATAACGACTCTGACATGTCGTACATGTATAATTGTAAATTATACAGGATCGCAAGCCCAAAGGGATTGGCTCTTATGGATAAAAAGGAATTTAACGATTAAGAGTTGGAATTTATACAAATAAATTGGCATTGAGACAAATGATTGTTGTTTCCCTCAATGGCATTCATTTGTATAAATTCCAACCCTGTATCCTTAAATTCCGTTTTTCTCCATAAGGAGCCAATCCCTTTGGGCTTGCGATCCTGTATAATTTAGCCATTATATATTGCATTCTTTTAACTATTAGCACTAATATTCCTTCCCCTTCTCATTAGCCGATAGAGTCGCTGAAGACGGTCCTAGTGAAGGTCCGAGACGTCCGGACAATAAATGATTAGTGTAATCACCTTGGTCTTCATATTCCTACTACATATCAGATTCCCAAGGAACAAATCAATTACACGTATATATATTGTTTGGCCTTTTATAATAGAACGACTAGCTGAAAGCATGAATTTAAATAAAAATTTGAGATGTCGAATCTATAGATTTATTTTCCTCGTTTAGAACGAGTGTTAAAATGGTAGAATGCAGCTTTTGCAGCAGAATTGAGAGGACCTATACTCATTTATTGGGACATAATAAAGGCAAGTTCCGACAAGCTCCAGCGCATCGCAATTTGAGTAATAATAAAGAACATACACAACGGCGAAAATTAATAATAATTCGGAATTAAATATTACTAATTGTTGTTTGGAGATCCGATATATGAAACATTTCTAATGTATAAAAGAATTTTATGAGTTTCTACAAAGACTGGAAATATATAAAATAGATAAGCAAGTTTCTTGAATTCTGTATATCTGAATTTGAGTGTGGAAAAATCCCGTGGTAAATATTTTGGTATAATAATTAGAAGAAAAATTTAATTTAAAGAACAGGAGCACAATTTGATTGAATATGTATATTATTTATTTTCGAAAAAGCGGAAAAAAGTAATCTAGACTAAAGATTTTAAAGGATTCTAAACAAAAAGGGACGATCCTAGTGTCAATATGCGAAGGGGGTTGGAACTGGATGCATTCTCAAGGGAAGGAGTCAGTATAAAACACTGACAAACCGTCTTATTCCCGGTCACTAACATCAAATCTTCTTAGATAAATTTTCTGATTACATTTGGGAGGTAAATTTTGGCTAAGTGTGGCAAAGCTTAAAAAATAAGTAACATAATATGCATGTCATAGTTTTAATAATAAATAAGGACTGTATGTAAAATGAAGGCCATCACGCTTTGCTGATAAACTGCGTAAAGTTGCTTATGATGATACAAGTGGAAGAAATTAAATAAAAAGAGAGCCAAAAACAAGAAGAGAAAGCAAAAGAAAGAAGCTGAATCTATGTTGGATATTTATAAAAGAGAAAAAGAGAGATAGAGAGAGAGATAGAGAGAGAAAGAAGGGGAGAGAAAAAGGGATAAATAGACAAAAAGATAGAGAGATTTAATTAGTTACTTTTACTTCCTTATATAAATTTCATAGTGGTTACAAGATTATAAAAAGTAATAAATTTATGGACAAAACAGTTAAAAAAGTAATCATACATTTACATAATAGTGTTGAGTTTAAGTAACAATAATATATAGCTTTTAGAATTAATGTCAAATTTAGCGAACGGTATCCTCCCTTGGTGGAAGAAAATTGATTTTAGCATACATCACATCATATCATTTTCGAATAAGTCTTCATGTTATAATATTTCTTAGCGAATATTTACAACTCGTCCAGAATCCTGGAGTAAATATTTAATATGTTAGTGTGTGATTAACCTTCATTAATATTCAAGTTTAAAGGTTCGTCACTAATATACAGCGGTTTCACAATATTCCTATTTATTTTTTATATAATATCGCCATCAGACCTTTGGGCCCTCCCCACTGAGTTAAATATATATCACAACTGCTCGTGGTGAAGATGTCAAACTTTGTATCAATTTCAACAGGAAAACAACTGTCTTTTTATGGCAATAATCTTTCCTGAAATATAACTATATCAAGCTTTCCTAGCAGATTTCAGATTACATCCACATATTTGCGTACTGAATTAAAATAAAGTTAGCTATATAAAGTTTTCCCTTCTTATAGGGCTTTAATGAAAAGTCACTTAAGATTACAAATTATCCCTTCGTCCGAAAGGGAAAATGAATTTTCTAATTAAAACGTTTTCGGGCTACATATCAGCTACTAAGTCTTTATCATGATCAGCATCAGGCAACTTTAAAAGATTTACGATAATGATACTTAAGTTTTGGTCTATGCAGTCAATTACCTACATTTGGCTAAAATTAGTCCAGTAATGTTTAGTCATATTAAGTTAACATCTAGCCAAATATAGGTTATAATTCTTTTTATTCTTGCCTACACATTTAAAGGCAGATTGGACATTACGTTTGGACCTTACTTTGGTGGGGTGTGTTTTCTTCTTATATCTGACTACCTCCGATCGATTATGTTCCTTCAAGGGAAGCATATTTTTAGCAAGGAACGAGGTTTAAGAAAAGCCCTTCTTCCTGAAATAATGATAAATAGATAGATGGGAAGAAAGAGACAGAGGCATAAACTGAGACATAGAAAGTTAGATTCAGTAATAAATATGGCAGAGAGAGGGAGCAAGATTCAGATTTAGAGAGAGAGAGAGAGAGACAGAGAGGAGACTGATATGGTGAAAGAAGGTAGAAAGAAAGAGGGAGGCGAGTTCAGACAAATAAGGTAGATAGAGCGAGCAAGAGTAAAGAAAATGGGTAGAGAAGGAGAGTATAGAGGGAAGGTAGAGAGAGGGAAGAGCTATTAGTTGGAGAGAGAGGACAGAGGGAGAAGGTAGGGAGAGAAAGTAGTGAGAGCGAGGGACGAGAGAGGGATAGGGGAGTGGCGGTATGACATAATGCATTGTGTGTGTCTGCGAGAGAGCATAAATGAATGTTGCTATGTGCCTTTTGTTAGCGAGACTTAGTCTCCCTACCATTGGTCTGACATATCGATTTTAAGCCACAAAAAATGAGAAGAACTGAGTCACAGGTGGCAATGTTGGATCTTTTTTCATTTTGTATAAATCATCCATTAATAAATGTTAATCCTTCACACAATGTTAATTATTAGTTAGGGGTCGTCATAAATCGACGTCTTTGTTTTAAAATCCAGAAAGAAAGCTAACCACTTATTCGAAGAGAACTTTATATGTATTGAAGTTTGTGGAAGTAAATATTTGTAGAAGCTACCTCCATATTTCAGCCGAGTGGTCAAATGAAAAAAAAATGAGGTGCTAGGGATTGAAAGGATGCACATTTTTCCAAAACCAGCGAATTCTTCCGTGAATTTGCGCCAGTCCTTTCTCATCGAGACCCGGACGTAAAACCAGTCCTCCTTCCTCAGATTCCTGAGGTAGAAACATTACCCCCATAGATAACTCTAAGGTAAAACAAGTTCCTTTGTTGTATCCTGGCCTCCCCGAGGAATCTTCCCCTTGACGCTTACCCAGTGCAAGAGGTCGACGCCGCGGACTTAGTGTACCCCTTTTTTAATACTGCGATCCAAGTCAGGTAATTAACAGCTTTAATCTCTTGAATTTGTCCATTTGCTCACACTGAGTGTGTCCGTTAATTATTTGATCACGTGTCTCACTTAGACCTCTTTTCTATATATATAATATTTCTTTTTGTGTTAATAAATTTTATTTTTGGAGCATTTTTTAAATAACCTTGAACGACTCTCGGCTATCATTGAACTAATAAACCAATCTTCACTCTCTTAGTTTGATAATTATTACCCACATGCTAGTCGCACCAAGCCATTAGCGTGTAATTGCTCATATATATATATATATATATATATATATATATATATATATATATATATATATATATATGTTATTGAGAGAATTGTGTATTTTATTTAGTCAAAAGAGCAAGATAAATTAGGTATATCGCCATTCTGACCGATGCAAATACCTTCTTTATTTATATTTTTTGCTCGATCTACTTGTATGACCATTGCCATAAAATGGCCTTACTGTTTTAAAGGTGCGGACAGTCAAAATATGATCTCAAATTATCTCCTCAATAATTAAAGGATGTTTTTTTTATAAGAAAAAAATAATTTCTTCGGTTCTTAGTCAGTTTATACACGATTTTAGTACAGGAATGAATAAAAAATTTAGCCTTTTATTCCGATCTTGTTAGAAAATATATAAATATATGATTAACAAAGATAATAATTGTTTGGAATTTAAAATAAGAAAGGAAAACTCCTGCAAGTTTTGAGATAACGAACGCTTTTTTTTATCCAAATCTTGAACCTCTTTTCCTAGACTATATTTTCAAATTTCTAAAAAGAATTTTTGAATAAGAATTTCAATACACTCTCACATACACTTAAAACAAAGGTCCTGGAATGATTTTAATCTAGATAAAATCGCACCTATTCACTATTTTTGAAGTATTTTGGGATGGCCGCTTCTCTAACTGATCGAAGATATATCTAATCAACAATCATTGTGAGGGTCATTATAAATAAAAATGTTTAGTTCGAAGAAAATATGAGGAAAGGATGTTAAAATACTCCACCTAACAATATATAACTACTTCTATTTTGCGCACAAAAAATTGCTAATAACTAGCTCTTACTGCATCCACAGCTGACCTCGAGGGTGCCTATGCCGCTGAGAGACGCCAGTCATACAATAAGCTCTTTGGGTTTAGGGGTAGGAAACTTTTTCAAGAGCCAATGGTACCCCTAGTTGTGCCCAGAACGCCACCCTGCACGGTACCATCTCAACTATTTGTCGCCACGCCTCTACTCCCAAAGCTTCTAACCCGCTGGGAGTATTTCATTCAGCCTTTTCGAAGCCTACTTCGTGTCACGCTGGAACCATCGAAGTGTATACCGATGGCTTAAAGTCCCAAGAGAGGATCGGTTTCCATGCCGTGTGCCATCTGTTTGAATTTAAAGGCACTCTGCCAAGCGTTGCGGATGTCTGCACGGCCGAGCTGGATGCAATACACCGCTCGATACGGGAGATAAAGCGACGTGTCCTGTTCGTAGACCGGATGGTGATTTATAGACACTCACAAAGTGCCCTGGGCGGATGTCGTTATTATCTTCGGCTAGGTTCCTGGACATGTAGGAATTACGGGGAATGAGCAGGCTGATGTGAAGGTCAAAGAGTCTGCGAGGACTGGGCGACCAGATCAGCTTTTCGCTCTTCCTCACACCGATTACATGACAGAAATATGGGTTGCCCACCGGGAAGCTTGGAAAAGAGGATGTGAGACGGTCGAGGCGAACTTTATGTTACGTTACTATCACACCTCTACCCTTCCGATAGACCTACCCACCAATGACACGACGGCTTCAGTACGCACCGCAAATTTAAGGAGCGCTCGCCTGCGCTTATTTTAAAGACTGCTTTGTCCCATAGGCTCTTCGGCCCATTATTGTTGAATATCCCATTCCCGGTTATCTTCGCACACGTTGCTTGTCTCGCTACCAGGAGAAGCGGAGACGCTACCGCTCGTTCCTTGTACTCGTGACGGATTCGTGCACACAAACTTGTGGACTATACAACCTTTTGGAGGAGGCTGGCATCCTCTACTTTATTTGACATTTTTTGTAGGTCGCCAATTTTTGCGCCGCGAGGGGTCTCTCTCCGAAGCTGGAGTGCACTTCCTTCTTGCCTTTTTGCTTTGTTTTCTTTTTGTTATAATCTTTTTATCCTTTCTCTTTTTTATCGTTGTTATTTGTTATTTACACATTGTTATTAGTTTTTAATATAGCCTGGTCGTAGGTTGTGTTGTGTATGGCGACTCATGCTCAAGGAGGCAGTCTTCAGATAAGCTCCCCCCCAAATAAATTCAATTGTTTTCTTGTCTTTTACTCTCTTCTTTCTATGGTCTCTCGGATAGACATCGTAGGGTATCAATTGACTCAGAAAAAAATTGAAAGCAACTTCTAACCGCTAATTTAGATTTAAAACTATGGCTTCTACTCAAACATCTTGATCTCCACGAAAATAAGCTATAATATCCACATTGGTAATATACGGTTAGCATAGTAATGAAAACCACTCGCATACTTCATTGTATATTGCATATTGCATTGTACAGAGTCACTCAATTGGCGTGGGCGAAGAGCATCTCTCTGGAGGATGGGACGATTCTTTGAAGCCGATTCATTGATGCCGACTTATCCTCTGTCGTCTAATCGCCAGCCAACTCAAAACTTGCTCACTCGTTGCTAGTTATATTTTATATTATAGAAAGGGTGTTTAAGGCATAAATAATAAAAGGAAAATAATGTTTTTATTTCATTTATTTAAAAAGCCTACCACTTACATGGAAAATTTAAAAATGAATTTATTACTCTATTATGTAAAATATTTCACTATTTATTTAATATAGAATAATGCTATAATGCTGTAAAATTAGGTATTCTTCCTAAAAGACTTGCCTTCAAACCCTATGCAGCTGTTTATTCCTCCTCCATTTGGAACACATTTTAGTTTAACCTTTTCTTGAATATAAAATCTTTCGCTCCGCAAATAAATAAGGGCCCTCTTTTATTGATTTCTCTACACAAAAACAGTGAATCACCAGATACCCTTTAGGTCTTCAAACCTATGATTATATAAGTGGAATGTTAATTATAGATTAACACATTAGCTATACCCTAGAGCATGGAAGACAAAATCCTTAGTCAGTGCCGAACCAAGATGTTTGACCTCACTTGGTATTTGTATATATTTGACAAAATTGGTTTCAGGCATTGTAAATTGATATTTAAGTAGCCGAAATAAATACAAGAAGAAATATGAACAACCCCGTTCAGTTTTAAATAAAATTTTAACGTACTCGGCTCAAGCTGTGCAAAGAGCAGGTCAAAAGTCTTTAACTTTAAAGAAAATAATATAACGAAAACGGGATTTGTTAAGAGCGCCATCTCTTAACCCTGAAATCTTAACATGTTATTAATTTTCAAAATATATAAAAAAAAGTGACATGAAAAAGGAAGACTTTTAGTTAAGGGGAGAAAAATCTGGGTGCAACAGATAAAACTTCAAACGTATGCTTCGCTGATGGTACATTTAAGATACGTAGCTCTATGTTTATTTTAAAATTGAACACTATGATGTCAAAAAATAAGGATTACTATATCTAATTTTTAATGTTAAACTATGCTAATCATCATAAACTTAGGGTAAGAATGAGACTATAATGAAAGTACATAACCATAAACAAATTTTCGCTAAACTATTTAATTTTCGCAAAAATAATTATCAATCCCATTATCCTCGTGTTTTAAAAAGTAAATTTATTATTATAACTGAAATGTTGAAAACTACCAAAGAAGAGAGCAAAGGAAAAATGAGAGGAGACACAGAAATCAACTCCAATATTTGAAGGAATCTGTATTATTGCCTTTTTCCGTTCACTATACTCACTCTCTCTTAAATTTCCGATAACGCCCCACTCGTTGTTCAAAACTGTCAACTCCATTAACACAAACTTTGTAATTGAACAAGATCGATTGCAAAAAAACAACCATAAAATATCAAGCCAAACTCAGATACAATAACTAAACGAACCAAACCTAAAGCAACAAACATCTTAATCTAAAGACTCTATATAAAAAACACCTATGGATTTTATAAAATAAAACTGATTAAAGGAAGGCGCATTTACTTTGCTATTATAATCCTAATATGCACTAATACCAGTCTATATGTTTCAGCTTTCAGAAAACCCATTTTTTATCTCACTAAAACTTCTGAATTAGCATACTTTCTATTTTGTTTTCGTATCTCGACTAATAGAATTGTTAAAAAAAATAATATATAAACAGAAGATTCGAAATAGAAAGTACTTGAAAACAAAATACATTTGCATGTTTTGCTATGTACCTTTTATTTAACTGCAATTTCAAGGCAATTATTTGTGTTCAAACAATACCTTTTGAGAAAATCGGTAAATTTAATAAACAACTTAATTTGTTTGGAGTGTTTTTTTTTATTGAATAGCAAAGCAAATTTCAATTTTTTAGCTGAAAATAAAGAAATTGACTCTTTAGGTATTGCTATTGATTAGAATAAAGTCAACAGAGTGAAAAACGAAAGTAAACATCACTTATATTGAGTTTAGTTCGGGATCTAAAATTTTTTTAGTTTTAATCAAATAAAACGAAACAAATGGAGGATAATATTTCCATTACTATTATTTCTATCTCAATTTTTTCTTCACTCTTTTCATTTTACTCTTTTATGTTTTAATTGATAAAAACATGGAAAAAGAAGAATTATAGACCTATAATAGCGCAATAGGTAATGCTGTAATTTTGAAACTGAGGTCACCGTGTAGGTAAAAAATAATAGACTGGCCAGTAATTTTCAAGTGGATATCACAGGACTACCCCACCTGGATGCAATCATGGAGTGAGACCACCCCACTTGAATGCAATTGCCGGAAGGGTAACCTGCAATTGAACCCACACTCCGCTAACACACGAGTGGGGGATGATATTAAATTAACTTAACATCCCACAGCTTCTCTCCTCTTTAACCTTGTCCCAAAGGATAATCGCACAGATGGGGCGGCAAGTCTTAATTGTAGTAAAGTGAAAGGGACCTCTAGCACAGGAACTTTAGGTCACCTGCTTCTGATGAAAATTTTGCAACAACAACAACTAAGTGGAGAAAGAGATCAACTTCCAATTTTAATGTTCAGAGCTCGAGAACTGCCAGAGCGGATAAATTCGTCAAAATAATAATCAAGATTTTAAGGATTAGCGTGTTCGTCAAATGAAAATCCTTGATTCCTATATCCTCTCCTTTCTTGTTAAATTAAACATTCATCGGCCTAGAAGCAACTCAGGGGAGTGTATATATATATATATATATATATATATATATATATATATATTTGGGTGTACCATACAGGGCGCGAAATTTGAATTGCGCCACACTTTTGTGTTTTGAAGTTTGAAGGCATTCTTTTTTCATTTTTGCTATCTTACTTCACTCATATTTTCTCTATTTATCAGGAAACTAGAGTGCGGTGCATCATGGAGCAGTTTACAACTGAGCAGCTCGTTGTTATCGTGAAGAAAACATTTACCAAAGATAAAAAGGTGCGATGCAGACAGCTCAAACACTTCAACCTGAGTGTATGCTAAGGGTTTGCAGGTCTTCTGTTGCTTTGCAAGTAAAAAATGTTGGTCTGCTTGAGTAAATTAAATAAGACAAATAAGACATAATGTACACAAGAAGAAATTGAACATGGTGGTTAATAATGTAATACTTTACTAAATGCGAATAAGAGAACCATGTATGTGATCGCTGCTCATCATTAGTATGTATATCATTCAATATTCCAGCCAAAAGTAGATTGAAGTAGGTGATTCACTATCATTTGATAAGGTATCTCAGAAGTTCAAACGCTAGTTAGGAGAATTAATTATTAGTTCAGTAAAAAGAGATGACTAATGGATATTCAACAGAAGATAAGTTACATGTATTTTGTCATGAGATGGGCGACTTGATGAGGAGCAGAAAAATTTATTGTAGTTTGCGTTTAGCAGAATGTTTATCCAGTTTCGAATAGAAACAAAGAGCAAAGCTAACCGATAGTCAAGACTCATAATAAGATATTTGTAAGAAACAAAAATTTCAAATATTATGACTGTATAGCAAAGGAAACAAGATGATAGGTCTTCAACCGATGCTGTATTGGAAGTCGCCAGATTTAATGTTTCGTGTTTATCATGATTATTTTTCTATTTTCTTTAGGATAGGATTAAAGATATGCAACAATTTTAAAGTAAACGTATGAAGAGATAAAATTTAATATGCTCTATGCGACCCAGGGCCAAATCTTCCAACTCAAAGTGCAACGGATGGAAATTCCATTGATATATTTGGATTATTAAAAATAAATATGCGTAAGCGACAGTTTACGAGAAATTATGTATTCAAAAGTAAGTATAAGTTTTGAAAGGTAGTATTTTTCACATTTATTCCCTACTTTAAAAGAAACCGGTCTATTGCATCTTTTTGTTCTCAAACTCCGCGTTTTACTTTGATCTATGAATCCCTGTTCTTGAATATTTCGAGGTTCATTTTTTAACTTTATAATAAAAGGTTGACTTTATCTTGACCAAATTTCTTACATCTTTTAGTCTTTTTCTCTTCATTTTCATTCAATATCTTACCATTTTACATTGCTGTGCACGAACCGAAGAATTTCTTTAAGGAAGATAAGGATGAATCAAGTAAGCTGAAAATTTCTAGAATTATGTCGAACAGAAAAATGGTCGGAAGGATGTGAAGTTACTTATGGTTGTAAGTAAGTAACCAGGCTTGAAAGTGGATTTGATTATAAGGAAATATATTGTTATCGTGGCTGGGAGTTTAATATATAATTAATGTAAAATTCAATCATTCACTTATTTCCTTATGATTTAGCTATTTATTTTAAAAAATAGTTTGATAATATTTTGGAGCATATATTAATAATTTTAAGGAAACAACTATGTTAGGGAAAAGGACAGAATCAAGAGAGTTAAACACTTTAACCAGCAGGGGATCCTTTAGCAATCCTTGGCTAATTTGATCAATGTATATTTATATTTTTTCACTATCCAACGTAACCAATCAATTTCAGGGCAAATTTTAACCAAATATATAAAACAAATTGCACATTGGTTTTACTTATGGAGGATAATATCGAAAAATAAGGGTAATGCTTTGTATTATCAACAATAGCAGGAAGCACAGTTGCTATAAGTGAGTGTCAGGGAGATAGAGTAATATTCATATGGTTTGGAAGTAGAATTGGTGGGGAAATTTGGCTTAGTAAATAACAATGCAACCGGAAGAAAAAAACAAGTGTTGAGAATATCTTCCATCTAAAGAACGTGTTTGATTTAAAATAGATGATACAATACGTAAATACTTAATCTAGAAATTGGAGTAAAGCATGAGAATGAAAATGGAAAGTGTTATAATTCTATCATTTCCTAATATTTCCAAACGGATCCCATTCAGAGCATATACTAAATATTTCTCAAGGAAAATATGGACAAACTCTTAATGTAAGAAAAGTAATGAGGTGTTAATGACATTTCTCGGGGTACCTGTGTGATGTTTTTTCTCATTACAATAGGGATACACCGGTTGATAATTGAACTTTAGAAATGAAAGATGCATTTGATACGAGCAGCTCTACTATGGAGAGAGGTGAAGCACTGAATATACATAATAATAGGCTAATTCAAATTCACCCAGTGTTTTTCGATGCATGTTTTTTTTACTTAGCATTTCACCGATTCAGAACACCTGATAAATGCCCATTTGTCATGATATGCCTGTTTTTCTTATATTTGCTCTTGTTCAAGATACATAACTATAGTGAGGGTTTTTAGAGCTACGATACAGTATTATAAAATTACTTACAACGACCTTTACTAATTATTAATTTAATTTTTGTGGAAATATTCATGATATGAATTGATATCTAAATATGAACTATAGATTTAGCATAAATAAGACAGCAAAGATTAGGAACTATTAGGAATCAATCCCAAATGATAGTAAAAGGATAAAAATTTCAGCATCATAAATATATAGTAAAGAGGTTTAGAAAGAAATGTTAAGGCAAGGGGAGTAAAATATTTACAAAATGTAGGTCATTAGCGAACGTAAGGATACCAACTCTTTATAATCCTAATCTATTCTTTAGTCAGGGCACATTGGTTTGAAATATATAACCTACCTCAAGTTTATCCTAAAAATTTTATTTGTTTACCATCCGTACGAGGGGCGGTCAATAAGTTTTGCGAATCGGTAGGGCAAAACAGAGGAAGGGGGATTGCTGTTTGTAAGGGTGTAAGTACAAGTTATGACAAGTCAAGACCTGCAGCCGCACGCTCCTGCCTCATCTATTTAAGAAGCAGTAGCTGATCGCAGAACTTCCGTCATAAATCTTTCAAAAATGGATAAGGTTGAGCAACGCGCAGCGATCAAATTATTGACCAAGGAAGGCAAGAATGCAAAAGAGATCCATTAACGCATGGTTGCAGTGTACACCGACACCGCCCCTTCCTATGCAACCATTTCTCGCTGAGATAGGGAGTTCCGCCATGGTCGTGAGTCTCTTGAAGATGACCCCCGTCTAAGACGCCTGTCAGACGTGACCAACGAGGACAATTTGGCCCTTGTGGAAAGGATGATCCTCGAAAATCGACGGGTGAAGGTCGAAGAAATCGAGCGAGAACTTGGAATATCACATGGAAGTGTTATCAACATCAACCACGACAATTTGGCCATGACCAAGGTCTGTGTCCGTTGGGTCCCTAGAAACCTCACCCCCCATGATCGACTTCAACGTTGTCAAAGTTCACAAGGCAAGAGTTGCACAAGCTGCCCTGCGCCAGTGCGGATTCGAGGAGCTCAACCATCCCCCCTACAGTCCAGATCTGGCCATTAGTGACTACTTTTTATTTCGCCAACTCAAGGCTGCACTGCGTGGACGGCGGTTTGGGGACGATAAAGATGTCCAGCTCGCCGTCCAGGAGTGGATAGCATTAAAAGATAAAAATATGAAGAAAAAAGATATAATTTAATCTCTGTAGGGACGCAAATTATTGTAGCCGAAAAAGTTTATACGGATGAGCGATCCCCTAAATTACCCCAACAAGACAAAAAACTGCAATACGTACATTGTACATATTACAACGTGACTAGCTGGAATGAAATCTATGTAAATTTATGTATGTGTGGTTCCATCTGTGGAAGTATATCTCACTTTGTCTGATGTATTAATTCAGCAAGTTTCATTCATCTCTTAGATGTATGTAAATTGTCTGCACCTCTAAATTCACTAGAAGTTTCCTTATAATCAAAATGCACAAAGTTTTATTACAAAGGCTGTAAGGCTCGAAGCCTCACAATTAGGTCGGGCGTTATAGAAGAAAAATACGCTAACGAAATACACGAAACAATTGGATTCCATTTTGCGTTGTAGGTGGAAGATATCTCATTGACTAGGAACATTGTAGAGCAAGAAGTATTAATGGAGGGAAATTTACTCCTATTGTTGCAAATGATTGTCTTGAGCGCGCAGAATCGAGAGAGCCATATATCCAAAATCGCTTGAAAATCATGTCCCGGATATATATTTCAGGCCGCTAATATCAATTTGCTAATCAATCAATGATTAATATGCCAACAATAAACCATGAAATTAAGGGTAAGGAAGAGAAATATCTACGTTTTTAAAAGAAAACCCAAGGATAAGTCATAGCGAGGTGATTCTCATTGTTCAAATCAGTTACAATTGCCTTTGAATGGCTAAATGAGGCATCTGCCCCTAGATGGCGCCCCTCAGCCCCAAATTCGATGACATTTTTGAAATCTCCAGGATCAATAGCCACATGACCCATGCTCAATATGGGTCATTTCATGCCTCTAAACGGGTAAAATTAAACCTTACTCCTTTTGAAAGAAAAGCGAGGCCTTGACGTTGCGCTTCGCCGCAGGCAAGAAAAGCATTAGAAAGAGAAAGCTAGATTATACGAGATAGAGAATGTGAAAAAGATAGAGATAAAGAGAGAATATCCACTATCTCTATCTTTCTCTATTCTCGCTTCAACGCTCTCTCGCGCATCCTCCACTATCACTCTCTTCAAATAGCTCTCCAATACTCTCATACTCTCAAATTCTCTCACTCACTCTTTTACTCTATTTCTCAAATTGCCTCTTACTTCACGCTCTCAACCTTTTAAATTCTCAATCTATTACTCTCACACGATTTCACCCTTTACCTCTATACTTCTGTCTTACTATGGCTCTCACTTTATCTCTCTCTTAGGCTATCACTCTGCGTTCCCTCATCAATCTTTCTTTTAATCTCTTACTTTCTTGTTTGTTTCTCCCTCTTTTTCTCTCTCAGTTCCCACCTCACTCTGCAAATTGATTTAGTTCTCTAGCTCTCTAGTGCTTCCTCTGATTTAATGGTCCCATGGAAGTAGTTTATTAGTCTTCCACTCTCTTACTCTCCCACAGTGTCATCCTTTCTTTCTCATAAACACATTTTCCTACTCTCTCTCATTCATCACGCTCTAAATCTCTCACTATCTCACTCTCTCTCTTTCGTCATCAATATCTCTCTAGACCCTCTCTCACTAAATCAAGCTCTCTTTAACTCTCCCTTAATCATCGCGCATTTAAGAGTCTCTCTCCCTCTCTCTCTTCCTTTCTCTATTTTTTCACTCTGTTCTGTGTCTTATCCGTAGCTTCTTTTATCTTATCCGTTTCGACAAAACTTCAACATCCAGATATAATTACTTGTGTTTGGGCAACAGCAAGAATCATTATATTTTCCTACACAAAATACAATTATTAACATAAAAAGGTAGAATTCTCAAATTTTCTTGTTTCAACTTCGGCAAAACTGATATTGCTGAAGCCTACATTTTTGATACCTTATTGGAATTTAATCACTAAAATATTATTCTAGAATTATATCAGCTTTCAAATATTATTCCTGAGAAATTAAGGTAAACTCTAGAACTACTGAATATACATAGAGAAATTGTTAAAGTAGTGTGAAAATTAATAGTATTTCTAGCCATCTGAGGGTAAGAAGACGGAATGGTTCACTAAGAAAACAAGGATTAATTGGAGTTTTGCCTTTATAAAAAAGCGATGCGTTTATATAATGTAAAAATATTCATTCTTTCAATAAGGTATGTATGGCAAGTATCCACTTTCTATTACGAAATTTAATAATCTTATTCAAATACCTTTTAAATTCAATTTATGTGGAATAAATTCAGTTTCCTTTTTACATCGCTGATACCACATGGATTCAAGGAGATAGATCTGAAAAAAAATTGTAAAATGAATAAAGTAATGAGTTACTTTTCATTGCTTGAATGGATAGAAAAAAATAGTGCATCCATAGTCGAGCTAAATAATGCTGTATGTCACCACAAATGGTCAAATTTTCATCAAAGTTAATTTTAATAATGCTTCGACACCAAGTAAACTATTCTAAAGGGGAATCACTTAAAAACTCATTTCTTATTAACGAAATCTCCAGTTTGGTGGAAGAAAATCTGCAAAAATTGATACCTGCCATTCAAATCAAGAAATATGTAAATTTTGTAGAGCTCATCTAAGTTTTCAACTTTGAAAATTTAAATTAATTTTAACCTCAAATTTTCATTATGGACTTTCAAGAAACTTTGGGAGCGAACCCTAATTGTTCACAAGTAATTGGCAACCAGCTCTTATCAGATGAGAAAAAAAGGTACTGATGGGTGATAATGATTAACAATTCCAGTGAAGTTAAGAAATTGTTAATAAACCTAGCTTTCGTTTATGCAGTCTATTAAATATACGCTGCGTTAAGAAACCTTACTAATTCAAATCTTGTTCAGTAAACTTGTTAAAAAGCACGTAAAATAGGCTTAAACCTTTAAGTAGAACACTATTGCTATTTTTAAATTGAGAAATCGAATAATATCATAATTTAGATGTAAGTTAAGGTTAGTGTAGAGTATGACATCATTAAAAAGATTCGTAATTATATTTCTCTACAGTTGTTATCATCTATGGCTGCATTGATTATATAGCAGAGCTTCCCTAAATTTTATTTTTTATTACATCAATATATTCTTTAAGACTATATCTTCAATGGCATTTTGTTGGTGATCTTTCATTTGACGTCCTCCTATAAAATATAAAACGATTTTTTTCAGTGATAAGAATATTACTTATACCTTTTAATAAGATTCATAGCTGTGCGTTATTAGAAAAATTCTTACGAGGACAAATAATATATTATTTAGACTTTTAGCGTTTTACTCCGTGTCGTCGTGTATAGGCCATTTAAATTTCATTAAACAACTCAGAGATTCTATTTTTTCAGCAAACCATCAAACGTTTTTATTAGCAATGTCTTTTCATAATATATTGATTTGGATAGAGTAAAAACCTAGGAAAAGGTGAACAATTAAATATCTCTATCCCAGTCTTCGTTTTAGAAATTCTACAATTTAAGAAATTACACCTAAAAAAATTTTCGTTAAGGATATTTCTAGAATATAGATTTATAAAGTAAATACTCTCTTAATTGTAACCTTTATATTAAATTTTGAAGGAGGGAAAAATTGTGGATGAAACACAACGAGAAATCTCATTTGAAATTAACTAACCTTTGCTACTAGGCATTATATTAGATGATCAAGGATAACGTTATTTATTTCAAAGAGGAAAATAAAATATTTTTACATACGTAAAAATATTTATTCAGCAAAATAAAGATATTTTTTTTTACTATGGCAAAATTTCGTCTCCTCAGCCAGATGGCTGAATGTCGGCTGAGGAGACTGAACTGCTTTTCTCATGCACGGGAATCAAGGGCTATGTTATAAGTAAAAAAGTGAAAGCTAAAGATTATTTAATATTATTATGGTATAGCAATAATATATATATATATATATAATATATCCCTCCAGGTTTTTTCTCATGTTGCAAGTATGGGGAACGAGATGAAATCGCCCGAGCCTCCGGAGATAGTCCTCGTAAGGTAAGCAGAGATGTCTTATAAATCCGTGTTCGCCCGATTCCTTCCTCGCTTCTCACGCTCTTTGTTCCAGGATTAAAGCATCGAGCCTCTTCTTAGTATTCAAGGTGGACCTCCAGATCCATCTTGACTAGTAAAGACTTCACAATATCTCTGTAAATTTGAGCAACTAAGTCTTTTCCTTTATCTCGTGGACACCCTAAAAACTCGCACATATAGAAGTCGATCAGAGGTAGAGCAGTTCCATATTTATTTTTTCCCATTTTTGCCTTGGCTCAAATCGACCTTTATTTGAGTGGTGGATGGGTACCTGTTTCTGGATCTTTGAAGTTCTCTGAGTGGTTAAGTGTTAAATGTTTATACAGCATCTCTTGCTAGGATTATTTATACATAATAATGTTTCTGCATGCTTTCAGGAACTTCATACAGTAATCGCTCCACGTTTTCCTGCAAATCCCTCTGCAAAAATACTATACTGGTAAAACCATTAAGACATTGTGTTTTCTCTCGCAAGTTTGTACGTTGTCATTTTTTAAGGGTCAAAACAATACTTTTGCTCCTAAATAAACAAAGGTTATTGTAACACTAAAAATGAGACAGACTAATCATTTGAGTAAGCCGCTGTTTAGCCATTTGGTTGAGGAGACGAAATTGCGCCACATTAAGAGAGAAGAGCCAGAAATAAATAGTCATTATTGACAATTCTCTTCCATCGTTTAGCTCAGTTACGGACACTTTTCTTAGAGAATTCATTCGGTTTAATAAAACGCATTATTTGATATTTTTTTCACTTCCTGCATTTCAGATAAACCAGTAAACTAAACACCGTCCACCCATTTAAATAGAATGTGAGGCGATCTTCTTCCAATCTCAGGAAAGTTAGGTTTCAGACAGCCATTTTTAACGAGCCCCACAAAAGTTGGTGGAAATGAATCTCTTAATACCTGATCTCTAGCACTCGTAGAAAAGAGATGATTTCTACATATTTATTGGGTTCTCGATGCTAATTACTTGACAGATGAAAATGTATTAGTGACTTTGTTGCGGGAAATTTAGGTAATAAATAACACAGAACACTTCCTCCAGCAATTTCAAGGAACTTTGGGTAGTTTCACTAGAAATGGCTATCTGAATCCTCGCTTTAACTGTACTAGAGGAGGAAGATCGTCTCACAGGGTAATTAAAAAATTATACTGTGTTATTTATTTCTTTATTGAAACCATAATCAGGATGATATGTTCTCGTTTTTGCCATTAAATTGATATTTCTTTGAGTATGGGATGGATATATTTTTATCCATCTCGTAATTGCCTTGTATGTATTAAAGAAATATTTTGATAAACACGTTTCCATGTGCGTAATTTAAATCTTTACTTCTCTACATACTACTATTAAAAGTTTAAATTTATACTTATGTAGTCATCACCAAATATATAATGATCCATTATTTGTGTTTTACTTAATGTAATTATACTCCTGTAGGCAGAAAAACTGAGAAGGATAGGAGTGTACTGTAGCAGAGGTTGATTTCTCAGTTTTCTTTGTTTTCTCAATAAACATTGAAGTCTTCAAAAATTCGAAGCAGGAGCTGACCGTCATCAATCGAAGGTGTAATAAAGATAGTCTGGTAATGAGATAGAGATGACTGTCAGGATAGCGATTTACTCCTTACTGGAATCCACAAGGTGGTGCGAGTTGTCACATTCAAAACCATCTTCCAGCTTACATCCCGAGGTTTCCGTGCCCTCCTAGCCACAATGACCGATTGACCATATGTGGCTAAATGGCTTCAATCCATTTTGATTCCCTCTATCTTAGGGAGTTCCTCTAGATATTTTTTCCTAAAAACACTTTACAGGAGAAAGTCTCGTTTCTTTTGGCTTCAATTTTAAAAATCCCATGAATTTAGGCACTTCTTGTGTTGTTTTCCCACCTCATATAACTGACCTTTGTTCTCCTCGCATAATCTAACCAAGGATGTACGTGATATTGAAGCGAAACCTGAGGCAAATTAATATGCGCCGACTGATGCCCTCCGGGATGTTTGGTCAAAATTTAGACCAATTGCCCGTATTTTCTTTACAATTGGAAAAACTATTTTTGCACTCCAAAAATTATAAATTTATTATTTCGTATTAAAATAACAATATAATTCCATGTGGATAAGCTCTCAAAATATGAAAATGAGTGGGAAGCACACAAATCTTCTATCCTACTCTCGTTAGGAGAAGTGAAGGAGAAAATAAAAAAGCATCGTGGGTAGCAAGAAAATCCACTCATTTGGTTAGGTGGAACCCCGCAAAAATGCGTTAATGATTATGCAGAGGACTCAATATCGAGGACATTAACTTATTTGAATTTCAAATCTGAAATCTTTAGCGCAAAGCTTTAATGAACTTGCTTGCGACAGCTAGCGCTGGATATTGTCGGTCAAAAGGTTCACCAAAAAATCCAAAAAATTAGATGACTAAGAGATATTGATCGATGGATAGATGATCGTAAATTGAGAGAGAGATTCTAAACTGGTCAATTGACCAACAGCTCTATCTTTCCTAAAGGAGGAAAAATTAAGAGGAGTGAAGACAAATAAAAGAAAATTGATAAGTAAAAATTAAGATTACAGGGTGACCCCCAAAAAACGGGCCCCAAATTTCAATAGGCCTTACTTCTTAATTTTTGTCAAGGATGGAATGAAACTTTGGTGATAACTAGTTTATTTTGTTTAAAAACTTTATATCAAAACATGAGAGTCTTTGGCTTTAATTCTTTATTCAAGAGCACGTGTTCAAGAGGACCTACATTTAGCTATATGCATTTCTTGAGGCGGAGCACAAAGTTGTCCATGACGTCCTTACAAACCGACCGATTAATGGCTTTAATTTCCTCACTAATGTCTTTCATGAGCTACGTGATGGTCCAGGGTCTCCCTGCGTGCCCTCTGTCTTTAAGATAGCCCCAAAGAAAGGCATCTGGTAGGCTAAGGTCTGAGCTGTGAGGTGCCACTCAAAATCAGTCTTGAGACTGATCACACGGCCACCAAAGTTCTCTTTCAGCCAATCTCCGGACAGGTTTGAGGTGTGACAGCTTGCTCCATCTTGCTGGAACCAGAACTTCACCATAAGCGACGAAATCAGGGTCTGTAGTTCCCTCTTGAAGTTTTTGAAGATCTCAACATACCGCTCCTTGGTGACTGTCACTAGCGCGCCAGATTCCTCGAAGAAGAATGATCCAATGATGCCTCTAGCTGAGATTGCAGTCTATACCGTGAAGTTAGGGGAGTATAGGGGGTTGGTGGCTACCTCATTTGGTCTTGAGGTCCCCAAGAAGAAATTTATCTTCGAGTTTACCTTCGAGTGAGCTTTATCTGAGGTATAAAGGAGGTTAAGGAAAGTTGGGTCCTCCTGAATCTTCTCCAGTATCTTGACTGCCATAGCCTTTTTCTGTTTTTTGTCTGAGGCGGTAAGGGTCTGCTTCGTCTGTATTCTGTATGGGTAGGCCTTTTCATCCATTACTAGCACTCTCCTGCAAGTGTCACCGGATATACTGAGGGACTGACTTCGCTTGCGCACAGAGCGTCTTGAACTCTGATGAAGTGACTCTCTCATGATCTCGACCATCTCAGATGTACGCTTCCTGGGGCTTGCTGAATGGCTTATACGTTTGTCAGTGGTTGCAGTGAGGTTCCCCGCTGTCCCATAGTTTTCGATGTGGTCCACTCAATCCTGAATTCTGCTCTTGAAGGGGGCTTTTTCACGTTCGAACTGGTGCACGAAAGTGTCCTGCACTTTCTTAAACGAGCCTGTCTTGTAGTAATGTTTGACGCAGTTTATTATTTGTTGGAGTTCCCATTGAGATCTGTCATATCCTGCAAAGTATGACTAATTAGTGAATGTATGATGGATATATCACAAAAAGTGTGTGCAGCTCCGTTTTGGAGGGCTCACTTTGTAATAGGGATTCTTATCTTGCAGATAAATACAACATTTAAAAATCCCAATCTTGAATATTTTTGGCCACAAACACTTCAAAACAGAGTTTACCAAGTCAGTATGGGTGCCTCCATACCCTGTTTTCGATGCTGATAAACTCATTATTGGAATCTCTGGATTATTTAATCTTTTCTCTCTTCAAGTACCAATTAATTCTTATTCTTATTTTTTCTCTCCTAAAAATTCTTTTACTACAATGTCCTGGATGGCTTAGAAATATTAATTTTCTGTTTGTTCAATAATAATTCGTAAAAATTCTCCATTTCTCTTAATCCATATCCCCATCACTAACTCTATAATTTAAGAAGGGGATTTTTTTGAGTATTGGAATAATAATTTCATCTTAGTTTGCTTATGACTTATGTTTTTTATCAAGGTTATTTCTAATAATTATTTTATAATATAAAAAAACAAAATGGTGAATTTCAGAAATAAATATAAATATCAAATTTTGTGAATTTTTAAAACCAAAAGAATTACAAATGGTAGACTTCAGCAAATTTATTTTTATATATTTTCTTCTATAACTCTATATTTTAGAATTGGGATATTTTGAAAGGGAGGACATTTAGTTTAGAGTTCCTATTTAAAATTATTATAATTGGTTCTAAAATAATTGTTCTAAAATATATTAAATACTTACTTATTTTTCTATATTTTCAAGCAGTAAAATACTTTCAACACTTCTTTTAATAACTTGCTTTTGATTTTCTCTTTTGTAATAGTAATCTTTATTATTTTATTCTAAAGTTTATTTAGAATTCTGTCTTTAAATACTTATATTATTTTATTAAATCCTTTCTCATTTTTATTCTTTGATTCAGGGAGTAAAAAGGTGAAGTTATTTTTCCTTTTGTAATAAAAAAATAGTAACTTTTAGAAATTACTTGGATAAAAGTTTCAAATATAGGAAAAACCAACCCTAAAGGTTGTTTTCCAAACTCTAAAACGACTCTTAGAAAAATTTTTTAGATAAAAGAATTAAATAAACGAAAAGCCATCCTTCCCACCTATTATTTTCAAAATCTAAAGCAAATCTTAAAAGTAAATTGAATAAAAGCATTCAGTATACGGAAAACCAGCCGTTATATATTTTTAGTCGCGTGCGAATCTAGTCGCGACCGACTCTTCATCTAACTATGTCAGTCGGTGGATCGGTCCCCGTTTTGGCTTTTTTTGTTGTTTTTTTTAATAGCATCATAACTATAGGGCCGATTCTAACAAGATTTAAAACCATATGTTGTTTTACATACTCTTTCGAATGCTACAAGTATAATCATCAAAGTCCTCCGAAGGTTAGCTCTGGAATTATTTTGTTTTGACAATAACATCATAACTATTCGGCCGATTATAACGAAATTTGAAACTCTTATGTTGTTTTACATTCTCTTTTGAATTATTTAATTGCAAAAGTCGTCCCGAGGTTAGCCCTGGAATTATTTTGTTTTGCCAATAACAGCATAACTATTCGGCCGATCCTAGCGAATTTTGAAACCCTGATGTTCTTTTACATTCTCTTTCGAATGATAAAATTGCCAAAGTCTTCCTAATGTTAGCCCGGGTGTATTTTTTCTGGCCATAACATCATAACTATTCGACCAATACTCTGCAAGAGTAGACTAGGCTATAATATGCTATACTCTGCTAGAAATGCCTAGAATAGGCTATACTATGCTAACATATAATGTACGATATTACTATGCTAATTTAAGTTATAAAATGCTATGCTAAGATAGCATATAATAGTATATTAGGCTAGAGAATACTAAGCTATGCTTGTTTAGGGTATAATAGGATAGTATAGTCTCTACTTGTCTAGGATTGTTTATGCTAGGCTAGGTTATACTATGCTAGGCTAGGTTAAGCTATACTATGGTTGACAGGGCTATACTATGCTATGCTAGTATAGGCTAAAGTATGATATGCTCTAGAGGGCTATGCTCATGTATGCTAGGTAATACTATGTTATGCTACGGTAGGCTAGCTAACCAAGGCTATAATACGCTAATAATTCAATGTTATTCTAGTTAGGGTATGGTATGCTATACTAGTCTATGATATACTAGGTGAATGCAATTACACTTACGTTACACGCGGCCGAGCGGCAATGCCCAGGCTGTACCAATATAATGAGGTGAGACAGTGAGTCTCCCTTGGGTTCGGGAAGATTAAAGCGAGTAAGTCTATGCGACTGCTTATTCGTTGGTCAAAGGAAGTTCTTTAAATGCCAAGTTTCAAGGTTATTAAAGGTCTAGAACCCAAATAAAGGTTTAATAATAAAAAGAAGATAAACATGGAGACATGAACATAAAAGTATTTACATTAGTATCTAGATAAAAACCAAAATGAAATAAATTAACTGCTAACAAATTTTACAGGGTATATCAAATAATAAGAAAAGTCACAAGTGCTTATAACCATCTAACGACCACAAGTCATTCTAACCAAATAGATATTCGCGCATATAAAATTGGGTACTATGAATAGATTGCTTAAATCTAAAATGACCCGCGCCATTGAAAATAAAATAGGCTTAGACAATCTAGTGAGAGTTGTTTCCGGAATAACCTCCCTGTCTTACGTCCCCTACCAGAAGGCCCAAAGTTACATGAATAAAACTAATTAATTTAAAAGGGAAGTAAAGAGAAAGAGATATTCCAAAATGCTTGATAACATAGCAGTGTAGCAATAACCCACGTCGGAAACCCAGGCGAAAGAGGCTCGGCGATGATGAGTGAATTCGACCCAAGTCCACAGGGATGAATGCGATGACGGTCTTCGGCGTGGAGAAACCCACATATGGCTATATCAGTGTAGGGGAATCGTCACTCCCCCCCTTTTTCTCGTGGTGAAGTGACGAGGCGATTACCGCAAGGACATCGGGCCCTAGGCTCCGGCGGGTCAAGCGCGTGACCGCAACGCCGCACCACTCGGCGCTATGAAAGACCTAAAGGTTAAAATGCAAGATCTCCCCCAGGAGAGTGAGATTAAATTTCACGTCAAATAAGAAATTGGAGATGTGTTTCTCCCAAGCTCAAAGGCTAACGAGAAGCCAATGTAAGTGTTGGTAAGGGAAAATCGTTGGACATAAGAACCCTTCTGGACCCACCATCAAGCCTTCCCCCCTCTTAGCACTCCCCCAGTGGGGTGACAACTTAAAAATAACGAACACTGAGGAAAATCGAGGTAAAATACGTCAGTGTCCAGGTGACGAAGTCCTCGGAATTAAGGCACCGAGATACCTAGACTGGATTGGTAGTTTACTTGGCTCGCCAGACCAACAAGTACCCTGCAAGAGAGGCAGGGCTACCTGCCTTAAGGGGCTAAGAAGAAGCTCATCCTCGAGCTAATTGCAGGTTATCAAACCGAACGCGAAGTTAACTTTGTTAAGTTCAACTTACTCTCGTGAGAGAAACTCCTCATATCCTGGTGCATCTTAAACACCAGGGGTATTCCTCGTCCTTGAAAAAATTAAGAAAAGAAGAAGTAAAGGCTTCCTCTCGAGTCGGTTACTCGGTGGCTACACCGAACTCATAAGTTCACTTGGTTGAGGAACCAAGTTCCACTTGTTCTCGTCAGAGAAACCCCCCTCCGTTATACTCGCCCCTGAGGAAGACTGGAACTAAGAAGAAGCTCATCCTCGAGCTAGTTCCTGGTTATCAAACCGAACTTTAAGTAACTCATTCTCGTCAGAGGAACCCCCCTCATTGATCCTCGCCTTTGAAGAAGACCCTCCTCGAGTTCAGTCCTCGCCCATGAGGAATTAAGTAAGGAGAAAAGCCCCCCCTTCAAGCTCGTTACTCGGTGGTCACAGTGCACCCTAAGTTTAATTTAGAATAAGGACAAAGTTCTACTCACTCTCGCCAGAGAGACCACGACTACCTTGGTGCCGCATAAAGCACCGTAATTGTTCTCGTCCTGGAAGAACCTCTCCCCCCCCGGAATACCATGTGGACCTTCCAGCTGCTACCCTCGCCAAAAGGATCTCGTGATCCTGCCCACCCTTATCTGACCAGGCGGCACGCGTCGTGAGACCATAACATTCCTGAGGGATTTAAACTCCAGTAGAGTCCGTAAGCCTAAATCTTATATTATTGAGGTGTGTAGCGAAATTAACCAATTTTTGAGGGTCAAACTAATTGAATTAATTCTAGTGTATGATATTATTCGGAAAATTGTTGTGGTTTATGTTTAAATTTTGAGTATTCATTTGTTAAAGTTAAAATATAAGTTTATTTTGGGAATTATTGTGCGTTTCTCTATATCCTTACGTGTTTCCAACGGCTCTATTCTTTAAGATATTAAGATAATAACACTCTAAGAACAAATGATAGGGTGGCATTCTACGACAATCAGAACGAAAGGCGTCGATGCCATGGGGAGTGATGACTCAAAGGCCCAACGATTCGAGAGAAGGAGTTAGAGATTTCAGAATACCCCAAAGAGCAGATGGCGAGATGACTAGGGGAGAGCTTTCACGTGCCCAGTGTGAAGGGCTTCACAAAGTATAACACTTGCAAACGTAACTGGAAGAGAAAATTTGATGCAGTCGACAGAGAGGCAGCGACAACGCTGGCAGGAGTCAATGGCAAAAAATCCTCGCGACAGGAAGAAATCGAGTACGGTCTCTTGAAAAATGAACAACGTTAAAGGTCGGTAACGGAAACGATTCAACGGAGCAATGAAGGCAGAATCCTCGCAACAGACTAAATTAAAAGGTCTCACAGCCTTATTTATATCTTTCAGTCCGAAATAGGGAAAGGAAAGTAGGGCATAAGGGGGGGAGGGAATGAGCCGTTTCTCCTACGCAAATTAGGCTGGTAAGTTACAGCAGTTTAGGCCATGATGATAGCCTCGAAGCGGGTTGACCTGCGGTAAACACCGTAAACTATGATCAGCAAGGGAAGGCATAAGAATAAGAGGGCCTACCCTTTACTCTATCTCCGGGACAAGCACCTCATGGAGAGTAGATAATAAAAGAAAAATTGGAAGGGTAAAGTATATAAAGAGTGTTACAATAACTTCGCCCGTTTTTAAATATGAGTTAAGTTTATAGGTCTAATTATTTTTTTTTCTTGTTTAACAACTTCAGTCTTTGGCAATTTCAACCATGGATAGATTAACAATCGAACATCGTATTAAAGTTATCAAAGCCTATTACGAAAATGGTTTTATTGAATCAGAAGTTACCAGATCGCATCATCTCTCGAAAGATCGAGGTCTATTGGCGACCACGATACTGTGAATTGTCACCTTTAGATTTCTTCCTTTGTGGTCATCTCAAAAATAAGGTCTAGGCCAACAAGTCAACAACAATTCAGCAGCTTAGGGATGAGATAATAAGGCATATTGGTGAGATTGAGGAGCAACTATACAGAGACGTCATCAAAAATTTTGACCATCGAGTGGAGGTGTGCCCCTGAAGCCTTGGTGGACATTTAGGCGATATTATTTTTCACACATAATTGCCATGACTCAAATAACATGATCCAATAGTGAAATCAATAAATTTTCCGTCTTAATGGAACACTCTTTACAAGGGAAAATATATACAATAATTACATAAGGGACCTACTCAAAAAGTGAAGCCCTAGATTGTCCTTTCAAGCGATGTGGACAACCCTAAACTTATAAGCCTGTAGGGCTAGAACCCAATAAAGTAGTCTGTTGTTCTTGTCCTTGAGTGTTGACAGATAGAGGAGAGGCTTGTGGTCGACCTCCAACACAAAGGAGAACAGTGAGAGGAGGAGGAGCGCTTGATGATCCCTTACTGGAAGAGGCTCTCTTCCCCCTTCTCAAAGGTAGGCCTAAGGTGAATAGGTACTGGATATCCTTTTGCCTGTATACTATCGGTGGTCGTCAAATTAATTTTATTGAAGAGGGTGGAGGTACAACCGGGTTCATTAGAGAGAACAACCCGGTACCCACCCATGAGATCTTGGAGTTGGAATAGCTGATCCTGTTGCAGTGTTCCAAACTCGGGGTGTTTATACGAAGGAGAATCGATACTACCATCGGGTCTCAAAGGTAGAAGGAAGTTGTCCGATTCTCCTTCCTCGACGATGCTAAGTTCTTCCCTCCCATGAGCCATAAGTTCCTCCAGGGTGGAAGTTTCGTCTAGAACTTCCGCTCGCTGCACCTGGGCCCTGCGCTAATACTTTTTTCAAAAGGTTAGCATGATAGAGACGGGGTCCACAAGGAACATCGATAAATAATCTTCCTTACCCCGCCTCTCAAGTACCATATACGCGCCAGTTTAGGCTACGAAAAGTTTACTGGTGTCACTGGGCAGAAGCACTAAAACTTCTTCGTCCGGTTTGAATTGCCGCTCCTGTGACTTAAGTTCAAAATTAGTCTTGTACCGGAAGCTGCTGACTTCGGCAGATTGGGCAGCAATTTTAGAACATTTTGTCAACTTTTCCTGCAGCTCGATCACATACTAAATCTAGTCCGCTCGTCGTCCTGGAGGGTTCGATCTTCCTACACATCTCGGAGAACGGATAGTGGGCCACGGACTGAGCGGCCCTATCACAACTCAAAGGCCGAAAACCTCGTTCGATCCCTCGGAAGTTCCCTGAGGGCAAATAGGGTTGGAATAAGGTACCTGTGCCACTCTCGAGGCTTCTCCGAACACAACCTATGTAGAATAGCATTCAAAGGGGCATGAAGTTTCTCGGTCGTTCCGTTTCCACTGGGGTGGTTAGTTCTGGTGAAGATAGATTTGCCCCCCAGCAGCTTGTGAAGTTCTTCATAAGATTGGATGTAAATTGAGTCCCAAGTTTGGATAGAATTTTCCGAGAGATTCCCACTCAAGAAAAGATGGTAAGTAAGACTGTAGCGACGGATACAGAATCAATATTCTCCAAGGGCATAGCCTCTGGAAACCTTGTGGGAAAATCAATTAGTGTAAGGATGAACCTGTGAGCGTCAGAAGATGGGGGAGAAAAAGGTCCCACCAAATCAATGACGATTCGGACGAAAGGCTTAGTCACCATGGGCATTGGCTGAAGAGACACCGGTCGACTACATCCTTTAGTCGAGAAGCCTTGGCACTTATCACAGAAATGGCAGAAAAACGAATGTCAGACCCTATTCCAGGCCAATAAAATTAATCTGTGACATTCAATTCGGAGCTCCTATGGGGTAAATGGCACCCCAACGGGCTTTGATGATCAACTGAAAGGATCACCGGACGACACTCACGGGAAGCAACTAATATCAACTTGCCTACCTTATGGAGATGGTAAGATATTAAGCATTTATGATAAAGGGGGCTGTCAACCTTGAGGAAATGGTAACTAGCCCCGTTTCTAACTCGTTCGATCTACCCTGAGGCTGCTTTAGCTCGAACAGCAGAGAGGGTGCCTCAGGAAATTTTCATGCGACAGAAGTCGTCAGGCGTCACAAAAGGGGCTGGAGAGCAGGCAGTGTTAAGGCGTGAATTCGTTTCATCTTCCCTGCCCTGGTCTAGACAGCACGGAAATGGTTGGGTTTAGGTGCTGAGGGAGTTCCGGTGATAATGGAAGAAGTTCTAGGTAGAGTAAGGGTTGCAGATGACGGAGGTAGAGCTGGGGAAGGTAAAGCTTCAGAAATATCAAGGTCTCTAACTCCTAGAATGTTTCCAACCAACACACTAGCAAATTTAATTGGTTCTCTAATGACGTCCGTCCATCCTTCGAAGTAAGGGCAACGAAGGTAGCAGGAGACTAGGGGGGATAAGTCAACTCCTCTTAAGTAGTCGGCCATGAAGACTTTCTTGCAGGCGGTGACGTCCGTGTCTGGCAAGGTATCCTCAGAGACCACTAAACAAGAGCAACCAGTGTCCCTGATAATGGTTGAAAACAGGCCCCGTTTATAGTACTAGAAGCCTGGAAATGAGGGACACTTCGGTTGGAAAGACAGAATCTCACCTTAAAGGGTTTCGACAAAGACGAGCATCCCTGAAGGAACAGAGGTTCCTTGGGCACTACAGACGAATGTGGCCAACCTTTCCGCAGCCATAACACGTCAAGGTGGAGGAAGAATTTTGTGAGGTGCTCTTAGCGGTTGACGAAGTTGTCTTCCCCTTCCAAGAAGGGTTGGATGGACGCACGAACTTCTTGGGATAAGAGCGAGAATTCTAGAAAGACTGGGTTGAGCAGAAGTCCAATTATCTGCCAGCTGGATTGCTTCCGATGGAGTAGAGGGTCGACGTTCTTTGATAAAGGCGCGCAGGTCAGAATGGAGGGAAGAAAGAAATTGGTCCAAAATCCTTAATTTCTTGAGTCCATCGAAAGTGTTACCAACACCAGAGGCTTTCGGCCATGCCTGAAATAATCGGGTGAGGTTAAAGGAATATTCCTGAAAGGTTTCTCCTGGGGAAATCTTAGCTCTACGAAACTCGGTACGGTAGCCATCCGGAGTTTTATCGAAGCCGGTAAGAAGGGCTATCTTGAAAAGCTTATAGTCCCTGGTGACATCCATTGGCAGAGAGGTATATAATTCAGCAGCCTTACCGGTTAGTAAACTTCCTACCCTCACGGCGTAGCTCTCGGGGTTCAACTTAGAGCAATTCAGCCGCCCTCTCAAAGCGGTTGAGGTAGAAATTGATATCCGCTCCATCATGTAATAGAGGAAGTTTAGGTCGACTCACCGGATCAGTAAACTGAGCAGGAGCAGGCTGCTGGGAGGCAGAGATTCGAGCTAGTTCAATCTTCTTCTCTGCTTCGATCTTATTCTTAGCCTTCTCTGCTTCTACTTGGATTTGGGCCAGCTGAAGCTTTCTATCTTTTTCTTCCCTCTGGACTTGACGTTCTTCCCTTTTTGCTGGCGGCCCTTTTCACGCTCATCACGTTCAAACTCATGTTGTTGGAGGACATAGTGAGCAATTTCATTACCAATGAAGCCCTGCTCCACTGCCTGGTCCTTACGCTCTTTAATGTGGGACGTAATGACAGAAAACGCGAGTCAGTAAAAAAAATTGAAGTTAGGTCAATAATGAGTTTATACGACTAGGTTACACACTCCAAAATAAGTCAGCAGGTTAACTCTACAAAGAAGAAAACACGAGCGTTATGAACAGCAAACGTAAAAATGAGATGACACAGACAAAACAATGCTAAATAAAAAGGGGAAAAATAATTTTAAAAAGTTAAACACACGATGGGGACCACACAAAACCCCCACAAGAGGCAATAAGCAAACCTCTTTAAAAAAAAAGGATGCTTAGAGTAGCCAAATGTAAGTAGCACAAAGATAAACACCGCAAGAAAAAACAAACAACCGTGAATACAATGCGTACAGTAACCCTGAGAAGACAACCCTGTAAGTGTCAAAAGATTAATAAATTAATACAAACAACGGCTAAGCAGAGCCGTGAAAATCTAAGCAAAGGTAAACCTCGGTAGGGCAAGGGCTAACCAAATCCTATGCACAGTAGGACTCCACTTTCGGGCTACAGACAGTAAATGCGCTCTCAAGGCGACTTAAAAACCCAAGCAGATAAGCACCACAACCTAAACTGACAACTTAAACTGGAAAAAACTAATACTGGCAAAACCTAATCCTGGCAAAACCTAATCTTGGCAAAACCTGATCCTGGCAAGTCGGCCACGTATGTAAAGGCTATCGAGGAACCCGGTTCACACGGCCCAAATAAGATACACACAAGAAATTTATAGAAGACCAGGGATCTGAAAGCCTACTAGAAATTCACCAGAAATTATGAGGACGGTGCTACATTATGAGTTATGCGCAAGGGGTTAAATAAATACACGCATAAAAGTATTTAAAGTAGTATTTAGATCAAAATCAAAATTAAATAAATTAACTGCTAACAAATTTTACAGGGTACATCAAATAATAAGAAAAGTCACAAATGCTTATCACCATATAACGAAAACAAGTCGTTCTAACCAAATAGATATTCGCGCATATCAAATTGGGTGCTATGAATAGATTGCTTAAAGCCGAAACGACACTCGCCGTTGAAGATGAAATAGGCTTCGACAATCTAGTGACAGGTGTTCCCGGAATAACCTCACAATCTTACTTCACTTACCCGAATGCTCAAATTTACATGAATAAAACTAAGTAATTTAAAAGGGACGCGCAAGGAAAAAGATATTCCAAAATAACTGATAACAGAGCAGTGAAGCAATAGCCCACGTCAGAAACCCAGGCGAAAGAGGCTCGGCGACGATGAGTGAATTCGGCCCAAGTCCACATGGGTGAATGCGATGACGGTCTTCGGCGTGGAGAAACCCACAGACGGCGATATCGGGACGAAAGGCGTCGAGGCCACGGGAAGTGATGACTCGAAGGCCCAACGATCCGTCAGAAGGAATTAGAGATGACAGAATTCCCCAAAGAGCAGATGGCGAGGTGACTGGGGAAAAGCTTTCACGTGCCCCGTGTGAATGGCTTCCCAAAGGAGAACACTTGCAAACGTAAATGGAAGAGCACAATTTGATGCAGCCTACTGAGGGGCAGCGACAACGATGGCAGGAATCAATGGCAAAAAATCCTCGCTGCAGGAAGAAATCGAGTACGGGTCTCCGAAAAATGAACAACGTTAAATGTAGGTAACGGAAACGATTCAGCGGAGCAATGAAGGCTGAATCCTCGCAACAGACTAAATTAAAAGGCCTCACGGTCCCATTTATATACTTAAGTCCGAAAGGGGGAAAAGCAAAGTAGGCCACAAGGGGAGGGGAATGAGTCGCTTCTCCTAAGCCAATTAAGATGATAAGTTACAGCAGTTTAGGCCAAAAATGGTAGCCTCGAAGCGGATCGATCTGCGGTAAACACCGTATACTATGATGAGCAAGGGAAGGCATGAGAATACGAAGGCCTACCCTTTACATGTAGCTTAGAAAATGGTTTTCAATAGCTTATCTAAAGAAGAGTTAAAGATTTGTCTAAATCAAACCATTCGACGATTCCATCCTCAAGACTCAGTTTATTTACAAGAATATCTTTTTTTCTACAATCTCAAAAGGAACTGTTTAAAATTAATTAGAAAAGATTACTCTTGCGCCTAACTCTTCATCAAGTGTATATCTATAAATATGCTCCTTCAATTATCTACGGTTTAGTTTGATTAGTGAGAAAATCGCAGTTTATACCTCTCAATGTGAACCGATGGTTTCTGAATCTCATACCTCTTATTTCGTTTATCAGAGTTTAATAAAAGTGGCGCACAAACGCGTTTGTAATCAATTGTGATTTGCTATTAATCAGTCTTCTATTTACCACTCGCATTCAATTTATTTTTGTTAGGAAATGGAGTGCAAAATGTAGCCTTTGTTTGACTAATTCTTGGGTTAGAGCGAAAAAAATGGCTAAACCAAATTTGGGGTGGAACGTTTCCAACCGTACACAAATACAAAAAGTTTCAGGCTTAGTGATGTGAACATTTATTCTTTGCTCTGTATAGGTAAATGTACATACACATCAGGGCGAAAAACTTTACATTTATGTTATTTCTTTTACTATTTTTATATTATAATGAATCCCTGTTGAAAAAAGAACTTAAATAACATAATTCTAGACATATGTCGTCTGCTTTCGGCACAACAACTGAACGATAGAACGAGATTTATAGTAAATGAAAAAGGGAGATAGAAAAGAAAAAGCTAGAAGCGGGAGCTAAACAACATACAATGGTTTAAATACAATGGTAATATCATTGAAGTTTAAATATGAATGATCTTGGACTCAATCTAAGGATAGTTTGCGATCATTAAATAAATTTCAAATGGGATTTTTTGTTCTTTGCCCATCGCTCTGCTTGTTTTCCCATTGAATCCTTTTTAAGGTACTAAATCTTCCCCAAATAGTAAATGATATAGGTAGGTTTTTTAATATATTTAAGAAAATATTACCAAAGAGAAATATAGTCTACCAAACAGATTTACAACATCTTGTAATTTATTTTTGCGGGAATATTACATATCGTAATTGTAATATAAAACACAATATGAGATTTTTATTATCAGAGTATTACTTTGTCTTACAAAATCAATACCATACACATTTTTTGCCACTAGCGCTAGGTAATAATGAGAAAAAAAATTCCATTTAATAAATATATTTGCTTCTAAACCTGGCATTAGGTAAAGAAATGCTTTCTCGATTATGATATGAAAAAAAAGGTGATCATAGTTTTATTTATTGTTAAATTATTGTATATTAGGAAGCAAAACTGAATATTGGCGAAGGATGCTGGATCAAATAATGAGTTTCACATTAGCTCACTTTAATATTTTTGTGAATTATTCATCAACAAGGATATTCCAAAAGGTTTACTATAGAGAAATGGGAAATAAAATGAAATTATTATAAATAACAAGAAGCCAATTATATTATGAACAGAAGAAAAAAATAATTAATGGTTTAAACGTTGGATTTCATCAATGCATCCAAAACGTATCGCATAGATTTTCATAATATAACCAATAAATATTTTCCCCCTTAATAAAGATTCTACATGACTTTTATACCGTAAAAAATAATGAATAAAAAGCTTTGGAACTTTCATATTAACATAGAGAACAAATAGTGCAACATAAACACTAATCGTGTATAGATTTATTGCTAATAAAAATGGCATTATCTTGATAAGGAATTTCAAGTGAAGTTTTAGGCGGCAGCGAAGTAGTTACAGATGATAAATGACAAAGACTATTACTTTGGCCTCAAAATTAATCCCACCCTCTAACCTTTAATGCTATATCAATCATAAACCGACCTATCATTTTTCATCTGCCAAATTGGCCCTGCTTGGGTAATATGCTTCCTACCTTGTCCAGTCAAAGATCATAACGGATCAGGGGGCACAAAGTTAATGGACGAGAGCCAGAACACATAAACGCCCCCCTTCCCACCAATATTATATAGCAAACAACCTTAAAATTCCATTTAGGCCATGAGGGAAGTGAAAACGGATCTTCCGAGGCCGCCGTCTTCCTAATAGGCAACAAAAGAACTTTGTGAGCTATTTTGTCCGTATCGTATCATTCGTCTCGCCTCCGAAAAAACTTTAAAATTTAAACTGAATCTAAAAATAAAGTTGAAAAGAAATGAGTAAAAGTCATTTAAAAAGAAAAAGAAGATAGAAACACTAGGCAAAGAAAGGAAAAAGTTACTAGCCCTTTTTCGATATACAGTGAATTATAAACTAAACATACGCTTATTAATTATAATTATGACATAATGGTTCCGCAACTCCGGGAGTTCAGTTCACATTTGAACTATCTTCTCAGCAATGTCCCTTCTTTCAGTTAATAATAAAAATTATATCACTTATTAATACTCATAATATATATTTAACAGTTCAATTTCCTCCTCTTATTTCAATAATATTGATAATCAAACATAGATTTTCTCCATTTGCAATTTTCACATAAAAATAATTCGGGGACGGATGCAAAATCCCTAAAGTTATACTCATGACTCTCCTCACCTTCCAGAGCTGTTAGAACGCAATTGATTTTAATTGTTATAATAATCACAATCGCAACTGATCTCACTCTTATTTGTTCTTTACATCATTTTTAAATCTATATAGAACTCCAATTCGCCTTCGGAGGGGTACGAGAATAGTAATCGAACATAACAAATATACATAAATGAAAAAATATTTGAAATATATGTATTAGGTAGGATCTATTTCGATGTTTTGTAGCATAGAATTGTACCATTAATTGTTTATTTTAAAATTCATTGTCTTCACTTTGAAAAAAATATTATCTTTTCTATTTCTATGCTTCTCATTTTCTATTTTAACTCACTTTTTGAGAATCTAGAGTCTAGACAATTATAACATTTTTCTTTGGGGATGGGGGTGGCTTTGAAGTCATTTTCTCTCTGCTTTTACTCCCTCTTTGAGGTTAATGAAGTAAATAGTAAGCTGTTCTTAAAAATAATTTCCAAGGAATTTCAAACACAATTTTTGAGAGAGAATTGTATTTAGAAATTACCTTTTATGTGAAAATATTTGGCACAATTGATCACTGCAAAAAGCAAG